>CM076570.1:1167437835-1167771403 GCA_034641835.2 Pinus albicaulis
GAAAGAAAGAAAGAAAGAAAGAAAGAATTTTTAATGTCCACGAGGCTAAAAATAGCCTATGGGACAGATTGCTTCTCTATCTGACTCTTGTATTCGGCCCTTTTCCTGTGAAGTTTTACAATGAGCACTCCCAGCTTATCGACAAACTCTTCACTGAATATATATATTTAACATGGAAAGGGTAGAGTTATCAAGGTAAAATATTTTATTTCTTCCTATTGTTCCCTTACCCTAAGTTTTATTCTTGATTTAATTTCCTTAGTTCTAACATCATATATCACTTGATATGAATTAGTAGGATTTTCATATATTGATTATATTTATTAGTTTCTTTAATGATGTTGAGGGTGTCAAGTTGGTCATGCCCTTCAAGAACTTTCATTCAAAGTTCTAAGGGTGCCATGCCTAACAATTTATTTGTGATGCCAAGGGTGCCAAGTCGGTCATGACCTTCAAGAATTTCTCTTGAAGTTCCAAGGGTGCCATGCCACTTGCCCTTTAAACATCTAGTGGCTACGAGGGGAAATTATAGGTGCAACAAAAAAAACTGCTATCATCTCGTATGTCACCTGCTATAGTGAGACTAATGGTGTTGGGGATCAAGGAATCTGCCTTGATTTGTGCCTCCCAGAAAATCCTTGTTGAGATTCAAAAAGATGATGGGCTTAGTGAAAAGAGTCGCCTTCACTAAGTGGGCCCGCAGGCTATTTTTGGCACAAAGTCTATTTTTAGACATGTCAATCATATTCTATGAGTTGCAGGATGCTATTTGTGGATGGTTGGTCAAGTTGGAAAAATAGATGGACTTCTATTTTTAGACATATTAGGCGGAATCTATTTTTAGATTGCTAGTCTAAAAATAGATATGTCGAATATTATTAGCTCTTAATAATATTTGGACTCTAAACATTATCTTATTCTCTTGGAGAAATTCAGTTAAGTGCACAGATGTGGCACAACAGCTGACAGATGGAATTACGCTATTCCTAAGGGTTTAATGGAGCTATTACATGGAGGACTTCAGTTAGAACTCATGTGACAGAGTTTGGTGGAGTTATAGAAGTAGTTGGTGGAGTTGTATTTAGTTTAACTCAGTTAGACTCAGTTGAGCTAGTTGTATCTAGTCTAACTGATTGATACACTAGTGAGAGTGGTGTGAATTAATTAGTTAATTAATTCACTAAATAATAACTCATTAATCAACTAAAGAATACATCAGCTAACTACAATGCATGGACAGTTTCAGTGGAGACCAGTGGAGAGGTAGGAGAAAGAGCAGGTTGACTATCAGTTGTGACTATAGTGTTGCATGATTTGCAACACCCAGTGATTGGAGATGCCAATGAGGATTGCGTGAGCAAGGCTGGACCAATTCGAGTTCATTTAGAGCCATTATTCAACAGGGATTTCACAGTAGAGGCAGGCTAGCAGGTGGAAGAGATTGGTGCATGGATTTGCAAGATCCGACCTGATTAGTGTGTAGCGATTGTATTGTACCGAGAGCTTGATATGATCAAATTTGTATGAGGATTTTTACATGATCTCTATGACATATATTATATACAGATATTTGGGGTTTTTAGCTTCAGGCTTTCTTGTAAAATCACTGTGTTAATGTGTGTGAATTTTTATGGTTTCAATGTGTGCATGCAATTGATTTAATTTCCGCATGTGATGATCAATGGTGGAATAGATTATGTATTGTGCATGAAGTTAAAATAGTGTGAGATCAAGAGAATCTTGGATGTATAACACATTAGTTATATAATTCTACAATCCTCATGAGCGACCCAAATTTGGGACCCTCCCCCATGACATCGTGATCTTCAAGGCGAAGGTGTTTCGACCTTTGCAACCTAAGTCACGGAGGGAGTGCTAGTAGGTGAGATCAGGGACACTATCCCACCCCGCCCATGCAATTCCATCCAATTTTACAACCCCATGACCCATATGTGAGTCATTCGGACAAGTAACTAACATGTTCCTACAACCACTAACATAAATCAGAGTGTGTATATATATATATATAGCAAGTTTGAAACTGAACTTAGAATTTCAAAGACAAATTTTTTTTTTCTAAGTTGGTTTAATCTATTGATATGAAACATAAAATACAAAGCGAGACTATCCTCTGGGGTTGCAAAGCTAGCCAACTCTGGAGGGAGTCTTAGTCAAAAAATCAAAGGTGAGACTGCCCTTATAAGGGAAACCGGCCCATAAGATGCCGCCCATAATTCGGAAACCAACAATTACGGAGTTGCAGAAAAACCAGCATTTACAGAAATAGTGATTACAATCTTCGCGTCCTAGAATTCGGCAAATCATAGAAAAAGTCCAAAAAGAGAAAAGAAGACCTGTCATCAAGCTAGCTGTCGGTGTGAGAAGGAGGAACCTCCTCCACAATTGGATAGCTATAGTCATCCTCCACATCTTCATCGTCTTCCTTGGGATTCTGGGCAGTGTTCTTAGATGAGGAAGTTGAGCTTTTTCCTTGCCGCTGCTTGTCTGAGTGTGTAGAGCTACGGCTGCCATTTCCCTCACTACTGGAGGTCTGCGTACCAGATTTGACAGGAAGGGCCACTGATTTTTTGGAGACCTGAGGAGGCCTCACGGAAATTGTTGACTTCCTCCTGCGCTTATTGGAGCTAGAGGCGATATCTCCACGCTGCTCCTCCTGAAACACAACAAAAATGGTGGCAGTAATTCTTGGACTGTCCATAGCACTGTTGAAGTGAAATTGGGCTACATTGCTTGCCGGAGGTTGGTTGCTGCAGAAATCATGGTTAGAGAGGGGCGGGCGAGAGCCAACGCCTTTGCCACCCCCCTCCTGCATCTCATACGGTGCCTACACGGCATGCTGGGGCAGAAGGCCGAATGAGTCTGCAAAGAGGCCGAATGAGAAGACACAAATGCAAAATGAGAAGACCGAGAGACTGAATGAGAAGACAAGGAGGGCGAACCAGCGGGCGAATGCGGAAGACACGAAGGCGGGCATGACGAATTGTTACAGTGGTTAGGCTTGAAGGGGGGAGAATGCAAAGTGGAGGCGAGAGGCGAGTGAATGCCGTGACGAGCGTCTCGCTGAGCCGAGGGAGGACTTGGATCTCTGGCCGACTGGTTGGCGATCCTTAGACATAGATGGAGCAGAGAAATGGAGCTCAGAAGCCTGGACGGGGTGAATGACAGAGCCAGAGAGTGCTGGGAAAATGTAGCTATGCTGTATATGGGATGCGTCTCCATGGAATTAGACTTCAAGTAGGACACAGAGTAATGGTGGAGCAAGTGAGCAGTGAATGCCCATCGCCGAACCCCAAGGGCCTTTAAGGCCTTGGTACTACGCTGTGGAGTGGGCAGGTGGCTTGGCTAGGTGTCTCACCTTGGGCCAGCCATCATATAGCTCTTAATTCACACCCGCATCCGGGATTCAAAGAAAAAATATTAATTTCTATCAAAAAAGATGTTTTCAACTCATCATATGCGAGTGCCTCTGGTGGTTTCCTACCATACTCAATAATCACCAGTAACAAAGTTTCTCAGTGTTAGTCATTATCATAATATAAACATCAACATGACCTAGTCATTCACATCGCTGTTCATTTTGAATCAGAACTAATGGAAGTAGCTAACATAGGGGACACATCCATAATGGTTATCATAATCATAAAATCAATTGGAAATTAACATATCCATCAAAGCCATCATCATCGTAACATCAATAGAAAGCATACCTATACATCAAGTTTATCAGTATCATGATATCAACAGAGAACATGCATATCCATTAATGCTACAATCATATGAATAGAGAACGTACATAACCATTAATGATGTCATCATCACACTATCAATAAAGAACATACATAACCATAAAATCCACTAATAATAGAGTCATGTGTCTGGATCCTCAACCTGAGGTCCTCAAAGAATAAAGTGTGGGCCTTAGGGCTAAATAATGTTAAAATTTATATCACTGTTCGTCAACTAGAGTAGGGCACTACATACACCCCCTCTTGATAATAGACTTCGTCTCGAAAGTCCTTGGAATAGATGAGGAAAACGATGACGCATCTCCTCGGCATCCTCCCAAGTGGCTGAACTAGGACTATAATTGTGCCACTGGACCTTAACCTGGTCCAGTAATCGTCGTCTAAGGTGAAAATTTCGTTGGTCCAATATGCAGACTGGTTAGGCCATCACCGTGCCCTCGTCTGAAACCTGCAAGTGACCTAAGTCAATAGCATGTGAAGGATCTGAAATATAATGATGCAAAACAAAAACATGAAACACATCATGAATACGTGCTAGGGATGGAGGTAATTCAAGTCTATATGTTACCAACCCTTTTCTTTCTAAGATTTCAAAAGGTCCCAGACAATTTTTCTCCCTTTCCAAACTCTTTTGGGGCCTTACTCTCAGGAACAATCTATCTCCTACTTCATAACTTTGGTCTATTCGATGAGTGTCAACATCACTCTTCTGTTGATCTTGTGGTTCTTTTGGCCTCCCCTTAATCATAGTCATTTGTTCTTCCACCTCTTGCACCACTTCTAGTCCTATTAATACCCGGTCCTCTAGTCGGTCCCAACTAAGAGGTGTTTTGCATGGTCTTCCATACAATAACTCATATGGTGCCATCTTGATGGAAATTTGATAACTATTATTGCAAGAAAATTCCAGCAGGGGTAAAAACTCCTCCCATCACTTTTGTTGGTCCATCACATACATCCATAGGATTTCTTCGAGGATTTGATTAGTCCTCTCTGTCGGACCATCTATCTCAGGGTGGTATGTAGTGCTGAAGTTCAATTGGGTTCCCAAGTATTCTTGGAAACTGGTCCAAAACCTTCCTGTAAACACTGCTCCCCTATCTGATATGGTCTTCCTAGGAACTCCATGTAATGTCACAATATCATCAAATAAAAAATCTCACTATCTCTGGTGCCTTATATGTATTCTTAACTGGTATAAAATGGGCGCTCCTGGTCAATGTGTCCACCACTACAAATATGGAATCATGTCGTTTTGAGGTCATTGGTAGTCCCACAATGAAGTCCATTGATATAACTTCCCATTTAGATTATGGTATCTCATGGGGTTGCAATAACCTTGTTAGATGTATGTGTTCAAATTTTACTCGCTGACACTCTAAATATCTTGATACAAATTTTACAATGTCCTTCTTCATTCCTTTCCAAAAGAAGGGTGGTTTTAGGTATGCACTCATCTTCTTAATACTAGGATGTGCCATGTATATTGCGTGATGTACTCCATTCAAGATCAAATTGCATATCTCTTCATTTGGTGGCACGTATATCCTACTCCAAAATCGTAGCATCCCATCATTATCAAGGGAGTATTATTTATATTTTGGGATCATCATTTTGTCCTCCCTCAAACTCTTGCTAACCATTCACTGATTAGCTCAGAACACCATCTTTGCCTTGCATTTAAGTGGTCCTGAGTGAATATGTGTTGTAGCCCACAATGCTCAGTCCTAAGATCAAACTTCCTTCCTAGAAGGTAGTGTCTCCAAATCTTTAGGGCGTAAACACTTGTTTCCATTTCTAGATAATGGGTTGCGTAGTTTACCTTCATGGGTTCTAAGTTTTCTTGATGAATATATTATTAATCTTCCCTCTTTCATCAATACGCAACAAAACCCTTCCATGGAGGCATCAGTGCAAACCAAAACTTATTGCTTCATATCTACTACCTTCAGAACTGGTACCATTATTAATAATAATTTTAACCATTGGAATGCCTCTTCACATTTTTCAGTCCAAACAAACTTCTTGTTATTTCTTTGGAATTCGATAATGGGATTTTCTATCTTCGAAAACCCATCAATAATTATCCATCCATGCCCGTGAAACTGCATATTTCATGAACATTGGTTGGTTCCAACTATTTAACGATGGCCTCAATATTTTTTAGGTCTACCACAATACGTTTACCAGAGATAATATGCCCAAGATAATGGATCTTGGATTGGTAGAAGGAAAACTTTGACAACTTCTTTTACAATCGGTTCTCTCTAAGACATTGTAAAACTAGTCTTAAGTGTTCATCCTAATCCTCTGGGGGATTTGAGTAGATCAAAATATCATTGATAAATATTTACAATACAAAATTTTCTAGATATTCTTATGAAAATCATGAAAACGCCTGGGAAATTTGTCAGACCAAAGGGTAATACTACACATTCATAATGCCCAAATCTTGTCTTAAATGTTATCTTTGGAATAACTTCCTCCTTGATGCTTAAGTGATGGTATCCAGGTCTTAGGTTTATATTTGAAAACATAGAAGCTCCCCTCATTTGATTGAACATGTCATCTATCCTTGTAGAGGGTATTGATTTTTTATGGTCACCTTGTTCAACTAGCAATAGTTAATGCAAAATCGCCAAGTCCTGTATTTCTTATTAACAAAGGTTATAGGAGCTCCCTATGGGGATTTGATGGGTCATATGAAACCCAAGTCCAATAATTTATTTAATAATATTTGCAACTCTTTTAATTTTGGAGTTCACATACGATCTAATGTTTCTGCAATAGGCTCCATTCCTAGGTTAAGGTCAATGGTGAAGTCGATTTACCTTTTGGGGTATCCCAAGAAGTTCATTGGGAAAAATATCCTTGGATTTAGGTGGGATCTTTGTGAGATGGAGGTGACAAAAGTTGGTTGTTGTGGTGTTTCCATGATGTGCCCTCTAGCAACCCTACTCCTCGTTACTCATCTTCTAGCTATGACACTTGTCTCTACCAACATTAAAATTCATTATTTTCTCTTTTTTTTTAATAGTATAATAATTATCATCATAGGTGGTGATGATTCAAAATCCTAGTGTATGACCCAATCAATAAATATAAGAAAATAAAAGAGCTATGAATTTAATAATTTTGAAGTGACTCAGGTTTAGTGAATTGCAATTATTACATCATTGATAATGGAGCTTTGAAATGATAGTAAAATTCTCATATATATATATATGGGTCTTACAATAATTAATATGATAATTTTGTTTTTACGTAACAACTCCCATATCTAGGAGATTATATAGGAAGCAAATAATATTTAATTCTTGGTAAATATATAAGAACCAATTAGTACTTTATATAGGAAGAAAATAACACTTTAACTCTTGGTAAACACACTTTACTACAAGATTATAAATAATGTGTAGTACATATTTACCCTTTACTTGTACTTAATTTATGCAAAGAATTGCCCAAATTATGGTGGGGAGTAATTAATAGTAAATACAATGGATCACTGGAATATAAGAATGTCCAATATTAGTATGCTTATTAAATTTAGTGTATATCTTCACTCACTTTTAATTCAACTTAATTGGTGGATAAATTACCTTTAAATCCAAGGTGTAGAATTGACATTTGTCCTTTAATAAATTTAGTTACCTCTTAATTCTATGAGAGGGATTTACTAATTGACATTCTAAGTCCCATGCACCATATATATTTATAACTAGTAGATTTCTTTATTCATTCAAAGTTCAAATTCAACCATATTCAAGAGAACTATTATTTTTGTTATCTTTAAATCCTATTTAGAGAAATTTAATATAATAATTACATATGCATAATAATTAAATTTATAGTAATTATTACATTATACAAATAAATTTATTAAAGGTATTAAAATAAATAATATTCATAATTTGAATTTTATTAACACAACTTAATTCAAGAATTATTTCTTAGACAATTCAATATTACAAAATAATTCAATTAATCATTAAAAAAACTATTTATAATAGAAATAAATTTTAAGTTTAGAATTAATAAAATGATTTCACTACTTATCTTAACTTCATTTTCCCTCAAACTAAAATTCATGGTTAACCATAATATTTACTAATAATATAATAAAATAGCTTAGTTCCATTATTTAATAAGATTCGTTATTTAATAAAATGGATTTTTTTTCTTAAACACATGAGAAGTCTATTATAAATCCTACCATGTAAAATAAATTCAAATTCACTATTTAATAATATTGTAAATTTTTATTTTTTTAAAGCACATGTAAATACAACTATGTCCTCCCATGTTTTCATTTCAACTTACACGTTTTGATATTTAATTATGGCCTACAGAACACTCTTAAAAATAGGAGATTGAAACTACCAAGTTAAACTCTGCACTATTTAATAAGATTGTAATTTTTTTTTAAAAGCACATGTTTTTATTAACCGGAACCTAGCATGCTGTGCACAATCAGAAAGCAGAAAATGACCCTAGACAATAGGGTTGGAAAGACTGAAGGAAAACAAAAACTTAATTCTTTCTATCTAATGTTGCACACAAGTAGAATCCCAGTGCATCAATGGTAATCATACATGAATCACACCATCATGTTTTGGGTCTCTCTAAAATGAAGATTCTTATTTAGTATTATGGCACCATGAGTCGGGGCTAACGAACCTGGAATTCAAATGAGCCTTCAATCAATGCTTGGTGGCAACTAATCAGTAGTTTACTTGCTCGTTTGGAATTTTAAAGTTTTTTTTTTCAATATGTAACCTTTACAAGAATTGTAATTTACCAAATGGTAATGTCAGTTCTTTTTATTTTTTTAAAATATTTTATTATTATAATAAAATATATACATTTTTGGTAGGTTAACATCCAAGGCTTTGGCAGTTAGTTTTCAGCCAAGCATAGTTTCATTGTTTTAGGTAAATCATGTTTATTTCTGTTTCCTCAACGCTTTCAGCCAAGCATGTGTATACATAGAAAGACTAGATTGTGAATAATTGAGTTCTAGTTTATGAGTGTTTATTATTAAGTTTTAAGTGACTTTCTTGTATATTTTATAATACATTCGTATCCAATTTTGACACCCAAGAGTCATCATATTTGACATCTAACATCAATTGTTTGAACATCTCTTCATAAATCATGTTTTCTTTGTTTTGAAGTTTATTTGATGTATTTTTGTTAATGTTATGAAGCCATGATAGATTTCTCCCATTTTTTTTATATTTTATTTTATTTTTAACAATGATTGAGGGTTTAACCAAGCGCTGTGTAAAACATATAAAATGACCTTAAACAAGAATTGCAGGTTTGTGCTGCAAAATAACCAAAGCACACCCCAAAGTCTAAGTTGGAATGACCTAAACTAGAACCTCGGGTTAAGGGCCGTCCTTTTGAAGGATCATCATGATATCCTAAAATCTAAGAGTTGGATGGCAATACTCATACACAGTTTTAGGGAATATTGTAATTGATATTAACAAAAATTGTCAGGCATGCATGGGCCCATAGGCCTCAAGGGTTCAGCTTACCTCTGATACCAAGTTTAGGACCAACCCTAGGCTTTTTATTTTTATTTTTTATTTTTTATAATACAGTAAACTAGGAATAAAACTATAAGCATACAACATTGGAAACTCAGAAATATTAATCACTTATATCAACATCCATGAATTTAACTTCATTGCACCTACATTTTTATTACATGTTAATTATAGGCACAATGCGGTCATATAAAGAAAACATTATAAATAACATAAGTACCGTTCACTAGGAGATGATATTCAATCTTGACTTGCTGCTATTTGCGCTCCTTTGTTGTCATCTACCTCCAAGCGTGAATGTTTTCGTGCTTAATCCGAATATAATGACCCACCGGTTGACCTCCCAGCCTACTCCTTGGGTACTCTCTTTCCCTGCGGACCCCCGAGCTGCAATGGGGTTGTACAATGAAGGAAATGTGCTAGCTGATAGAGGATAGCACTCCTTGGCTCAAAAGTCCCCTCTCTAAAGTTCTCTACCTCACTAAACTCAAATATAGCTCGTAACCACTCATAATGACATAATCTCCTCCATCCAACAATAGGGTAAAAAGTCATTTTTACCATGGCTTGTCCCTTCTTTTATAGGAGGATTCATATGTGACACTTTCCATTTCATGCATAATTAATTATTTTTATTTGTCTAAGTTTTGATTATTCACCCACCCATGTGTCACCCTCTCACCAAGACTCTCTAAAATCATTTACTTAAATATTAATTTAAAATAGTATTTTCCTCACCCCAACAAGGCTTCCTATTTCTTCTTCTAGTTGTCTCTTGATCCCCCCTTTCCTACTCCTTAATTTGTGTTTATTACTGAAGTTAACTGATAAGTCTTAGATTTAGTCCCCTAACTACCTCCTAATTTAACTGAATTTTCTTCTTGGATAGATATTCTTATGTTGGCTCTTGCCACATGGAGGTTCTCTAAATTTCTCCAAAATTAATTCACCACCCTCTTATCTTAATGAGTTTTAACTATTTTATGATTAATCTTTATACTTAACTATATGTCCCTCTTTCCCCCTTTTGCCTAATTAAGTTACTTATGTACATTATCCACTTAACATATATATATATGTATATATATATATTAACATGGAAATGGTAGAGTTATCAGGGTAAAATATTTTATTTCTTCCTATTGTTCCCTTACCCTAAGTTTTATTCTTGATTTAATTTCCTTGGTTCTAACATCATATATCACTTGATATGAATTAGTAGGATTTTCATATATTGATTATATTTATTAGTTTCTTTAATGATGTTGAGGGTGTCAAGTTGGTCATGCCCTTCAAGAAATTTCATTCAAAGTTCAAAGGGTGTCATGCCTAACAATTTATTTGTGATGCCAAGGGTGCCAAGTCGGTCATGAGCTTCAAGAATTTCTTTTGAAGTTCCAAGGGTGCCATGCCACTTGCCCTTCAAGCATCTAGTGGCTACGAGGGGAAATTATAGGTGCAACGACAAAGACCGCTATCATCTCGTATGTCACCTACTATAGTGAGACTAATGGTTTTGGGGATCAAGGAATCCACCTTGATGCACGCCCCCAATAAAATCCTCGTGAGTGACCCAAATTTGGGACCTACCCCCACGACATCGTGATCTTCAAGACGAAAGTGTTTTGACCTTTCTAACCTAAGTCACAACAAGAGTGATAGCGGGTGAGATCAGGGACATTGTCCCACCCATCCCATGTTGTTCCATCTTATTGTAAAACCCCATCACCCATATGTGAGTCATTCGGCCAAGCAACTAACACATTCCTGCAACCACTAACATATCATCAGATTATATATATAGCAAGTTTCAAACTGAACTTAGAATTTCAAAGACAAAATATTAATTTCTATCATACCAGATGTTTTCAACTCATTATATGCGAGTGCCTCTGGTGGTTTCCTGTCATAATCAATAATCATCAGTAACAATGCTTCTTAGTGTTAGTCATTATCATAATAACAACATCAACATGACCTAGTATTCACATCGTTGTTCATTTTGAATCGGAACTAATGCAAGTAGCTAACATAGGGAACACATCCATCATGGTTATCATAATCATAAAATCAATGGGAAATTAACATATCCATCAAAGCCATCATCATCGTAACATCAATAGAAAACATACCTATCCATCAAGTTTATCATCACCATGATATTAATATAGAACATTCATATCCATTAATGCTAAAATCATATGAATAGAGAATGCACATAACCATTAATGATGTCATCATCACACTATCAATAAAGAACATACATAACCATCAAATGCACTAATAATAGAGTCATGTGTTCGAATCCTCAACCTGAGGTCCTCAAAGAATAAAGTGTGGGCCTTAGGGATAAAGAATGTTAAAATTTATATCACTATCCGTCAACTAGAGTAGGGCACTACAATATACACATACATATTTTCACCGTTAAGAGTAGAAGGATCCCTTATCTATAAATAAGTTAAATAAAAAAGAAAATAAAAGACTCATTCTTGTTTTTCTGCACTTCCCTAGCTCTTTATTTTACCAATCCATTTTGGCATTTGTAATGAAGACCTAAATTCTTTTCAAATAGCGTGAAACTCACAATAGAAGGGACTTGGTATCATCAATGCCCCTTTATGTTCATTATCATTGATATAAAGGTTCTAGGGTTTGAAATTTGTTCATTATAATTGGTATGGACCTTTTAGGATCTGATTGAGCCATGCATTTATTAGCTTGTATGATAACATTCCCTTCTTAGTGCATATTTGTTTGTGTAACTCACATCAAAGCAATAATTTACATAGCCTTATTTCCCTTTAAGTTAGGGTGAAGCATATGTATTGTTGTTGTAGACTTCCATTCATGTTAGAAAGCTGTAATTCTAACACCTAACTGTAAGGTGTCAACAATCATTAGTGCATATCAGCTTGTATGAGTGGATCAACTATTTTCTTATTTAGTCTTATGTCGGGGCATTAGGTAACATTATGCTATACATGGATTCACAATTGTACTTTGCAACCTTGTTACATCCTCGTTTTGGAAGTCTTACAACACTTACTAATTTTTAGAAGGCATTGAATGGTCATTTGCATTCATGAATGACCAGTCAATTTTGGAGTGAGTATTTTCCTATTCCTGTATTTAGGAGTGTTGATTCTAAAAGATATCTTCCAACTATTTATAAGACCCATTATAGCTAAACTGGGAGATTTTATATATTTCCAATGTTGGTTGCAAAGGTGTTTTAGACCTGCACTAAAATGTTAAAGTCCTAGAATCGTTATAGCATTTGAATAAAATTTGGATGCCCTGTAGATGATGTTCCTCATTTAATCAACACTTAAATTTTTCTCCAATGTCAATTTCTAGTTGTAGGTTATGTTAATTTTCTAAATCTATTTAACATACTATATTTTTTCATAAGCCTTGTATCACATGGCTATTCTTAAACAACCTCTTAAATGCTTGAGGATGTATTGTAGAAATTATACAAAATACATGTATGTCCTTGATTCTCCTGATCTAACAATGTGCTACTGTTAAATACAGAATCACTTCTACAAATATTTGCGAAATTTAAAACAGAATCACCAATTACAATATCATGAAGAAAGATCAATCACACACAACACATATAATTTACCAGGAAAGCTAAAAAACCCACTATCTTCTATTGTATATTATATCATGGATCATGAAACAATTACATACAAAGCTCCAATCCAAGATCTCTCAATACAATAGCTAATTGTCTCACACTGTCATACAAAAATTGGCAAGTTCCTTAGCCAATTTATTGTCTCTAGACAACCTACCTCCACTGTGCAATCCCTAGAGGTCAAGAACCCCTAAATGAATGATTCTTGCTTGCCTTGACTGCGCAATCCCATAGGCACATCCAATGTGTGTGTGGTTGCATGTGTGCAACCGGATAATGTCACAACTGATAGTTTACTTCCCTTTCATCTAGAACTCAATTGGGTCTCCACTGGATATGACATGCATGCAGTTAATAATAGTAAATATTCAGTTGCATGTGAGACCACTGATTTTGAATTAATTAACAATTAATTCAATTGATATCTCACTAGTGTATCTTCAGTTACAACTAGCACAATTGAGTTTAACTCACTTAACTGAGTTAAACTACTTTACAACTTGCATTAACTAATGCACCGTTGCACTTCCAACTCTGTTACAACTAGAATCACTCTATTACAACTCAAGTCAACCTGCATGTCCCACCAACCAACCTCTTAACTTGAAATTCCTTTAGCTAACTGATTTTCCACTTCAGTTAACTATTTCCAAGTGCTCATTGAGAATAGATTATTGTTTATTGTCTAACTAATATTGAGGGGTAATAATAGTTGACATGCATATATAAATAGACATGCAATCTATAAATATAACTTTCACATACATCTATATATAGACATGCATCTATAAATAGAATTTGTTCATGCATCTGTAAATAGACATCCACCTAAAAATAACCTGTGTGGGCCCCACCTAGTGTAGGTGCTTAATTTTCACTAGGATCAAGGATGTTGTTTCTGGATGCCAATTTCACTGTTTCTTATTGCAAACTTCAACACTCCCTCTCAAAAAGAAAGGAATGTCTTTGCATGCGACATGCAACTCCATGCATGCGACATGCAACCCTTGCATACACCATGCAACTCCATGCATGCGCCATGCAACCTTTGCATGCAACACTTCTCTAGTGTTTCTCGCACATGCAACCTTTGCATGCAACACTTCTGAAACTGAATAGCCTCCAAACAACTAAATCAATATAATGTATCTGCCGTCAAATTATTCCGACTTCTGCTTAGTTACTGCACATGTCTTCAGGAACCATTGCGTTGCTGACACCTGCATCCATGCACTCTGCACTTGCTGCTAACTCTGATTTGTGCTCCAATATTCGACACTGTCACTTCGATTTCATGTCCTCCTGACAACTGACTCCATCAATCTAACTGATCCTAATGCTGCTGCTCTGGGGGCTCCTTGTAGCCAGGTTCGATTCATGACATCCACACCATCTCAATGAATCATGCCCAAAAATTTCTTCTTGGGATTATCCACGCATGTAGCCCCACCTCTCACCTGGTGGTATAGCTAGATGCACTCCCTCTGCCCATCTGGCTCAAAATTTCTCTGCATGAGTGGTTTTTCCCACTCCATGATCCTCATCTTGTGGCTGCTCCACATCCTGAGGTTCACTCTTACTTGCATGCAAATCCAACTCCCTCTCAAGGGTCAATTGCATGGCTTTCTCACACTTCCCATGGCTGGAAGCTCTGTAGAAATCACATCTACATCAAGTCTATAGAGATTATTCACACAAATCCCAATCTTCTTGACTTTATTTGTGGATTTATGCCAAATGAAGGCTTTACCTTCACTAAATACCACATCATAACCTTTATCTTCCAACATTGCAACTGAAACTAAATTTTTCGTTAAGCCTGGTACATGCATTACATCTTTTAAAAAGAAGGGTTTACTTGAATTCCTTTGGAAAGCAACAATACCAATCCCAGTAGAGCTATAACTTTTGTCATCACCCATTTTGAAATGCATCTGGAGGTCCTTCTCCTCCAAGCTACTGAAAATTTCTCTGTCTCCCGTCATGTGGAAAGATGCACCACTATCTAAATACCACATCAGACTCATTGCACTTGACACCATGCATGCAATAAGTGAGAAGTCAAGCTCAAATTGTGAGGCAAGAGCCTCACCAACTACAGCTCCAACAACCATCTTGTTCTTCTTCTTTTGTAGCCAATTTGTGGCAATATGTCCATGCTCGTGACAATGAAAACACTTCACTTTCGACATATTGTGCTCCTTGCCATCTTCACCTGCCTAATATTTAGAATGGAATTTCTTCCTCTTCCCCTTATTCGCCTTGGCAGCCAAAGCAAAATCCTCTTCATCATCATGCTTTGATGAAGAGGCATCTCTGGAGTTCTGCCCGAACTCCTCCTGCACCAGATCCAACCACAGTCGTTCCCAATCCGACAAATTTTCCTGTCTGTTGACAGAGTCTTCATAACGGTGGTAACTCTTAGGAATTCCTAGGAGAGCCAAACCCACCAAATCATCATCAGAAATACTTATTTCCACACTCCCAAGTTCATCCCGACATTGGACAAACTTTGTTAAGTATACTAGAATAGTGGCGCTCTTTTCCATCTTGATCTTCCTGAGTTTGTCTTTGAGCACCAATTTCCTATGGTCGTTGCTGCTTTGGAATAGATCTATCAAAGCCTTCCACATAACATATGGTGTGGCTTTCCCATGGAGGCTTGAGACAATATGGTCTCATACTCCCTCCAATAGAATCGTCCTCGCCTTTGCCACTTTCTTTCGCCATGCATCAAGATTTGCAACATCTGCAACATCTGGCTTAGGAACATCTTTTTCAATGAATTCCTTCAAGCCATTGTCTTCGAGTACTGCCTCCATCCTGTCCTTCCAATAAATTTAGTTTGAATTTCCCTCGAGTGCATACTCTAACCTCAAGCCATTGAAATCCATTTCAATCTTGAATCTGCTGTAGCGCCAAGAAAGCCTTTCTGCAAATTTGAATTCTTTCCACCAACAAACTCAACTCCTACTTCAAAATTGCAATTTCCTATGCTCCGATACCATTTAGAAATTATACAAAATACAAGTGTGTCCTGGATTATCCTGATCTAACAATGTGCTACTGTTAAATACATAATTGCTTGTACAAATCTTTGCGGAATTTAAAACACAACTGCCAATTACAATATCATGAAGAAAGATCAATCACACACAACACAGATAATTTACTGGGAAAGCATAAAGCTAAAAACCCCACTATCTTCTATTGTATATTATATCATGGATCATGAAACAATTACATACAAAGCTCCAATCCAAGAGCTCTAAGTAGAATAGTTAATTGTCTCACACTATTATACAAAAATTGGCAAGTTCCTTAGCCAATTTACTGTCTCCAGACAACCTAACTCCATTGCGCAATCCTTGATGGTCAAGAACTCTTGAATGAATGATTCTTGCCTGCGTTGACTGCGAAATCCTCATAGGAACATCCAACGTGTGTGTGGTTGCATGTGTGCAACTGGATAATGTCACAACTGATAGTTTACTTCCATTTCACCTAGAAATCAACTGGGTCTCCACTGGATATGACATGCATGCAGTTAATAATAGTAAATCTTCAGTTGCATGTGAGACAACTGATTGTGAATTAAATTATAATTAATTCACTTGATCTCTCACTAGTGTATCTTCAATTACAACTAGCACAACTGAGTTTAAATCACTTAACTGAGTTAAACTACTTTACAACTTGCATTAACTAATGCACCATTGTACTTCCAACTCTGTTACAACTAGAATCACTCTGTTACAACTCAAGTCAACTTGCATGTCCCACCAACCAACCTCTTAACTCGAAATTCCTTTAGTTAACTAATTTTCCACTTTAGTTAACTATTTCCAAGTGCTCATTGAGAATAGATTATTGTTTATTTTCCAACTAATATTAAGGGATAATAATAGTTGACATGCATCTATAAATATATATGCAATCTATAAATAGAACTTGCACATACATCTATATATAGACATGCATCTATAATTAGAAATTTTCTCATGCATCTATAAATAGACATCCACCTAAAAGTAGCCCGTGTGGGCCCCACCTAGTGTAGGTGCTTAATTTTCGCTAGGATCAAGGATGTTGTTTCCGGATGCCAATTTCACTTTTTCTTGTTGCAAACTTCAACATGTATCATGATATGGAAAACATGTCCAACGTTTATTTGAATGCTAAATATTTGAAATTTTGAACTTCCTGAGTTTTAATAACCACAAATTTTATAATTCCTAGGCTTGCTGTTTTTTTCACCCTTTTTTACAAGCATTAAAACACATTCTTGAGCTAACTTATTTTTGTAATTGCACTCCACTGGTTGATTGAAAATTTGGCATCAAACTTGATGTGGGCAAGAGTAATATATGTTGAAGGAATGGCAGATAACATAAATACATTAATTTGAAAATGTAAGCTCAAACTACTATGGAGTTGTGTTTTTAATATGTAAATGTTGATGGCCTGTATGTATGTGTTGCGACTAAATAAGTGCAAGTAATAAAGTTCAAATATTAAAATAGTTGCACACTAAGAAATTTCAGGGTTATTCATTTTGGGTTGTTCCTGACTGAATGAATGATCATCCCTTTTTAGCTAAGTCAAGAAACATTATGTAATGTCTTACCTTTTTTTTCCATGATTTCTTTTATGTGGCACTTAATTTTGTTTCTCTGTTAAAAAGTTATTTTCTTTCTCAAATAAAATTAGAGTCCATGAGAATAAGCTAAAAATTGCAGTGAATATTGCATCGAAAGGACAGAAGAGGCTTGAAATTTATATGTTTATGATTGCACACTAGAAACTAATAAAAATATGTTGAAAAATATAATGAATATTGCAGTAAAAAGATGGATATTTCTTATTTTATTATTATATATATATATATATTATTCTTTTTTCTGCCTTTTCATTGCCTATTTGTTAGAACTCTATGGAAAGGACTAATTTTCCACACAAATCTTGTTATCGTTGTTATGTACCTCAAAATCTAACTTATACATGAAGGTAATCTAACGTTGTGTCAAATTATTACCGAACTCATTGCCAATTAGCTTAGATTGAGGCTTCTTGCAATCTCGTGGACGAAGAACCAAAGGGAATGATACAAATTATCATTAGTGTATGAAAAATGAATGATTGTATATTGCTTATTTATTTGGTGCTCTCTTGTTTTCATATTGTTCTAAGGTAAAGGTTGTTGATAAAATTATGAATCTGTGTTTTGTTGTGAATACAACCTTGTGTGCAACCATTCAACCATTCATTCCTTCTCCTTTGCACAATTATACACTTCTACAATACTGCTACTACCACGAGAGTCGCTCCAAAGAGACCAACTGAAGTAAACAAAATGGTTTATTAGTTATCAATAAAGCCACCCACACACACCTTCAACAAATGTTTAACATAAATACTTGTGAGCGGATCTTTAACTATTGTCGCACCAATGTTTATGTACCTCCCAACTTCAAAAAAAGAAATGGCAAGGAGATTAATCGTATATATTAAACAAGAATGGCTGCAAGGCAGCTAGTCCCTGCCTTGAGCCACCCAGAGTTGGAGCAACAGAGTTGTACATCAAGCTGCTGATTTCAATTGTTGAATTCTGTGTTCATCAAGATCAACTTCTAGATCAAGGGCTGTTAGCTTTGCTAGTGCTACCGTATATAGCTTTTCTTACTCTTCTGCTTCAAGTTATCAATCTGGTTCCTTAATTCTTTTTCTCTTCTAGCTTGTTTGACAATTGATGACAAATGAACCGAGAAATTTATCAGTTACTTCAGTGTTCTCCCACTTCTGGAGAACTCTAAGACATAATCCAAGGAATCCTCAGTCCTTCCAGTAGCACAATGACCGGCAATTTCATGGCACATCAAACTTCACTGAAAATAATTTGGAAAAACATTTTCATCCATGTTGATTTTTTTGTTTTTTAGTAGAGCCACCAGGACGTCACACCGAAGGATACAACAAGAGTGACCAGAAATGGATATTTCTCACCAGCAAATTCTTTTAAATTGTGTAGAACTTTGATTTCCTGGCAATGATTCTATTTGTATGGAAAATAACTCCAACACCCTCAGTGAAGTGAGGTTACGTAAAAATGCTTCTGGAACCTCTGTGAATCCCAGATTCTTAGTGAGTATTAGACTCACTTGAGTCACGACACCTTGGATATGAATCTCATATTGTATAAGTCGCTTTAAACTATTTATAGGATTTGAATATTGCTTTTGTGCAATTAAAATGGTGACTAGCATAAGTTTATTCATTACTGTCAAGTTGCGTTCGGATGAGTTTTAAAAATTTACAGAAAGCAGTTTTATAAGATTTTTCAGTGTTTTTGCAGTTTTAAAAGTGCATATACTTTTAATAAAAAAAATGGAGTGATCAAAGAATGAAGTAAGAGAATCTAGTTGAAAACGAGGCCAGATTGTGAAGAAAAACACGTCAGCATAAGATTTTGGACGAGATACATGAAAATACGTGGCCAAATATATTTATTTTTTCCAAAATTCTACCACAATCCTTCAAAAGCATGCTTGCCAGTATAAGATTTTGTACAAGATTCTCGAAAATAGTATACAAGATTCCTGAAAATACGTGATACTATTGCCCGAATTTATTTATTATTTATTTTCAAAATTAAAAATAAAAGGAATGTACTCTTTAAGTTCAGACCTGTATTCATTCCTACTTGCTTATCATTCAATTTTGACGTTTACTATTTTAAATGTCAAAAGCTATAGCGTGCCTCTGTTCTGCGTTGTTGTCAACAATTGAATAATTGGATCCTCGAATGACAATATCACCTGCTGGCACTTGTGAGTCACTGCAGGTATAAGTCACTTTAAACTATTTACAGCATCTAAATAGCACTCTTCAAACATAAATAAGAAATAAGAACTATATGAAATTCATTAAAGTGATTAAAAAAAATTAAAATACATAAGAAATAAGAACTATATGAAATTCATTAAAGTGATTAAAATAAATTAAAATAAACCTCGATAACCATGTGGGCCCTCCCATGAGGGCAACGTGCCTCGGCCCCTCCATAACATAATAAAGCATGCATGCATGCAGAGCGCTAAACCATGCCACCTAGGGCCCATGTTAGAATCTTCAACAGAATAACTAGGGCGCTGAGGTAGATCTGGGGCTTCCTGGAGGGGTTTTTATGCGAAGAATGCCAGAATGGACTCCAAACGTGTAGTTTTACAATCAAAATGAGTATTGGAGAGTGAAAGAAGCAATCAAAATGAGTATTGGAGAGTGAAAGAAGCACAGGAATATAATGTGCGCGGATCCATTGTAGTGCCTGTTTTTTAGCGCCATACAAGAAAGTGTGTTGCAGTCAAAATGAGTAGTGGGGAGTGAAAGAAGCACAAGAATATAATGTGCGTAGATCCATTGCAGTCCCTGTTTTTGAGCACGATACAAGAAAGTGTGTTGCAGTAGTGCAACTTGTGACAACAACGGAGAAATTTAATTTCAATAAGGATATTGATAATCTCTGCCATGCACTTCAGGTAGGTTAGTTTTTTCCCCTTCTAATCGAAGTGTCTAGATAAGCCATTTTTAGAGAAATCGACATTTATGCTTAATCATTTTAAAACAGTTCAAATGTTCAAGCAGGAGAATTTTGTTAAGATGTTAGATCCCATCATTGAATCATGGATTTTTTTTTGTGTAATAAGGTGGATTTCATTATGTTTGTTGCCTCAAGCCCTTGAAAAATTGAGGCTTATGCATTGGGAGAATATGGAAAAGCCATTAATGAATTTATAGTTTGAAACGAAGACTAAAGTTTCATCTATTCTGAGTTGAATATGACATGAAAACTTGCATTAATGCTAGGCTCAGTTTGTGCAATTGTGTAGTTAACAATGAAATTCAGGATTAAAAATGCCATATTGATGCATAGCAATCGTAAGACTAAAAATTCATGTTTTGATTTTATGGTAATAGAAATATACAATTCAACAGGTAAAATGATCGAAAGAAGATGATTGATTTAGCACAGAAACCATATCTTGGATTCCACTTACAGTAAGTGTTAACGAGAGCTTCAATTGTGTAGTTAAATGCAAAATTTGAATCCTGCTAATTATCCCCAAATTTCTAAACAAAAATGTAGAACAATCTAATAGAATTATCGACATCACATTGGAAGTAGACACTAGCCAAAAGCACCCTATAGGAACCTAGAGAGGGTTAGGAATGAACATGGAAAGAAACTTTGTTGCAAGTTTCAGCCAAATCTGAAGAATTGGGGACTAGCGTGTTTTCTCCTCTTGATTTTGTCCAACCTGCATCAGAATAAAAAAAATTCCGAGGGTTGCCCAACAAAACCTAGAAAGACAGAGAACCATGTAAGTTACAGCCAACAAATTCATAAGAAAGGAAAGCTAGAGATAAATTCCTTGAGTACCTGCGCACCAGGGAAAGATAATCAGTGAATCTGCTGATGAACCCCAAATTTCTAAAAAAATATATAGAACAGTCTAATAGATTTATCAACGAGAGCTTCAATTGTGTAATTAAATGAAAAATTTCTGAAGCGAAGACATGCACTAAAGGGCTGTGTCCAGTTTGATGGCGCAGAAAGTAAATTTAAGGAGTAAAGAAATCTGGCATCATCCTAAATCATATTTTGAAATGATTAATGTTCTTAATATATGTCAAATTTAAGGCATCTGCAGTACACAGATATAGACACCTGATACATTATGAGTGCAGTGAATTTCCGAGCTTGGAACGAGAAGGAAGTGGAATTCCCATGCTTTCAATGTCTTTGCCTCTGTTGCTCCTTCTGGACAAGATGCCGCCGGTGGAGAAGCTAGAACCCGGTCAAACTCACCTGGGACTGAGATTTCCCCTTCTTATTCGACATGGACTACTTGGGTTGGTTCATCGAAGCAGGCAGGCAAGAAGTTAGGGTGGCGAGCATCATAAGGACCTGGTTTTCGATCTTACTCTGCTGCTGGTACTGTATCTACTGAATATACAGCCGCTTTTCTAGCTTCCTTTGCTACTGTCACCTATACTCTTACCTTCTACCCTACCTATACCAGTATCGCTGCCGAAGGAAGTGGAATTCTTGAAGCCTCTCCAAAGGAGGTAGTTCACCGGCTCCTATTGACTAATACAGGTAGGGGCGCAGTTCTGGAAGGAAGTAGTTCACCGGCTCCTATTGACTAATACAGGTAGGGGCGCAATTCTGGAAGGAAGGAAGCTAAACTAGGATGGTACCTCCATGACTACGCGAATAATAGATCTCGTACTCACCTGACAGTGCATGGGCTTAAACAGATGGGTGACAATACATGAAACAAGTGGTCAAGCGATGCTGTGACAATACATGCAGATAGCCATAGCTTTGTTTTGACAGGTGGTCAATGTCCGTGTTACATGCAGATATTCCTTGGTTATTTCTCCTTGGTTATTTTCCCTAGCTAATACCCATGGCATATTTAATGGTTGAATTAATGTTAACATTAGTTCGAAAATTTAAAATGCTAACGAAATAAATGGGAAACATTCGAAGAAATAAGACTTTAAACAGAGACTAACAAGTATGAGATGCCTCAAAAAGAAGCCAAACAAGACTCCCGCCTCGATATGAGGCCAAATAAGACGATAATTTTTTTGATTGGATGACAGAGAATATTCGTTGGAATATAACATAAAAACATTGGTTATTTTCAATTGCGGGGACTAATGAGCAGCTTAAAGTAATGCTAACTCTCTCGTTCCGATTACTATAGTCCCTGCCATGCCGCAGGCGGCAGGGACTAATAAATTCACGACTACTTAACCAAAACATTGAGAGAAAGAATTCACTTGTTCATAAAATTAAGTGAATTAAGAGTTACCGTGGGCACGGTTCTTTACACGGGGTCCATGCTTGCAATAACAAACAAAAGGCACAGTTGAATCCGAAAATTTGTAACCACATATTCCACCACTTGCTTGACACGATATACAAATTTGATCTCTTTCTACATCTCCTGAAATCCACTGCGTTATGACTACCTGAACAATTTCTTCTTTCAAAGGGAATCCCTGAATCCAATGCTGAAACAAACTGTAATACACAGTAGCATTACATTGCTTTATCTCATCTCTTTTTTACACTATATCATTATTATTAGATGTTATACACTTGTACACATTTAGAGTCCAGTTCACTACACTTGTAATGTCAAAGTGGTTGTATGCAACTTCATGGTCTATAACGACACCAAAGAACTGGAATTTATCGTCCTTGAAAATCATGAAGTTGTGGATATAATTCCATTTTGACTATTCCATTTTTGAGATACGATGCGAGCTTTTCTTCGCGACCAGCTCGGCTGATTAGGCGTTTCAAGTCTGAATCCGTGGGAGAAATCCAGAATGATGGGTTCATAAATATCTTCCATGATGATAAATTCATTGATCACGGACTGAAACTCACCTAAAATTCTGCAAAAATTTCCCGAACGTGTCAGAATATAATTGGTTCGAAGTACGAAAATAAAGCTCTGATATTGGGTGGGGTAAATAGTGTTTTCCCACCCAACATCACAAAGAAAAGGCCTTTCAGCTTAAAAATAAAAGAAATTGTTCATGCAAAATAATGCAGTTCTAAATTCTATGTTATGGGGTTTTTGCATCACATTTTCCCTGGAATTGATGGAATTGAAGGCACAATCGATGGGAAAACTAAGCTATTAACCTAGCACTACTAAAATTGAAGGACATGGAGCAATTTAATCAATTTATATCTTTTAAATAAAAACATTGGGGTGGGTTTTGATCCACTTATGTGTGTACTAGTTTCGAAAGTATATAATATGATTTGTCTATGTGCAACCACATGTTGGACTACTACCTCAATGTGCCCCATGGCTTCAGGTTAAGCCCTCTTGGGAATTAAACTTTGTCCAATGATTAAAAAATCATTGCTTATAATAACAAATACATTGCTATAATGGCTTTGAGTACTCAATGTGCCCCATGGCTTCAGGTTAAGCCCTCTTGGGAATTAAACTTTGTCCAATGATTAAAAAATCATTGCTTATAATAACAAATACATTGCTATAATGGCTTCCCGTGCCTGGGAGAAGGGAGGTCTAATGCATTTTTTGAGAATAATGTTATTTGGAAAAAACATGTTATATATATAGAGAGAATGAGAGGTCAACAGCAATCGATGGGGTTTAATTTAAGAATTAAAACTACTATTGATAATAATAAATATATTGTTATAATGACTTTGAGTACTTTGAGAGAAGATGAAATTTAAAGCATTTTGGTTGCGAATAATTTGTTTGCAAATACATATACATACATACATATATATATAACTCTTCCTTATAATAAAAATATATTGTTATAATGACTTTGATTACTTTGGGAGAAGGTGAAATTTAATGCATTTTTAGAGAATAAGGTTATTTGGATATATATATATATATATATATATATATATATATATATATATATATATATATATATATATATATATATATATATATACACATATGTGTCTGTAGAGAGAGAGAGAGAGAGAGAGAGAGAAAGAGAGAGAGAGAGAGAGAGGTCATAACTTAATCGATTAGTTTAATCTCTTGTCTTGAACATCAATATATGCCTAGTTTAAATTACAAGTTAAGCATATTAGTTTAGAGCAAAAATTTATACTGGACTAATGTTAGTGACTGAATGGTTTGAGATTCATGCAACAAGTCTCAAAATCAATTCCCTAAATTAAATCTCTTCATTGTATAAATAGTGTAATTTTAAATTATTTTAAAAATTTTCAAACTTTGATATGTACTAAATTAGTTTAAATTTTTTTGAAAAGTTTAAATAGCTTTAAAATCCCTCAAAATCCTTTGGACATGGAAAAACAATGTTCTTCGAACTCTGATATGTAAAACTATGTTAAACACCTAAATTTCTACTATACCTTTAGCATAAAATGATTCATTTTGAACAATGCCTATACTTTTTAAGTTTAATTAAAATATAAGATGGAAAACTGCGATATTTAAAATCTCTACTTTATCATCAATCTGGAAATTTGCAGGGTGTCATATTTACTCGATTGTATAACAATTTTTCAACGTTTATGCAATTTACTAAGATATGATAGAATTACAAACCATATTCAAAATATAGGTGTCGAAAATAAAATTTGTTAATAAAATGAAATCAACTGATTTTTATTGAAATTCAAACCCCTTTCATGTTAAATAATGCAAAAAAAACAGAAAATTAATCTCAAACAATTGACAACACAATTTAAAGAGTATTCCCATGTTATTAATAGTTTAGACCATGGTCAATATACCATGTTTGGATCCCCTGATAGGGGTGAATCCAAAGAATTTTAATGGGTTGGGGGAGCTTGCTTGCCATCCTAATATAACACAAGGAATTAATAAGGGGGTGGCATGGCCACCCCCTTGATTGTTGTTGCATGCATATGGGAGATATGAAAATAGAAAGAGACTTAGCAAAGACGAGAATGTTGAGCAAGAGTTTAGGTGTTCTAGGCATTTCCATGAGGCCACCCTGTCCTTGCGTGAAAAAAGCGCAATTTGACAGTGAAGACTAAAGTGTTTTGTTCAAAGACACCTTGGCCTTGGCGCAAATGATCGAGATAGGTGGCAATTTCCTTTAATTGCATAAGTGGTTGGTTTATGCCGACTTTCTGGAGTGTTGTTTCTTTGGTGGAATTTTCCAACTAGGGAGGACAAATAAAATGCCAAATTGGTAACACCACCTAAATTATTGCTCATCACTTGCTAGTCTATGTGAACATTCCTCAAACTATTTTGGGGAGTTTATTTTGGCTAGCAACTTGGAGGTTACTTCTCTATCTGATATTCTTTGTATCCCTCCTCATGACTCTTCACTAATAGCTTCTTAATTTTTGTGCTTAGTTTGAGTTTAGTTTTTGTGACCCTGATTTTTCCTTTAGTTTATGGTTTGGGGATTGGATGTGTATTATGGGAGGTGACCTAGGTTCAATTACTTGTAGCTTTACTTTGTGAAGACTTGTTATTGTCCTTGTTCATCCTATTTAGGCTAGTAGCCCTTATCATTAGAGAAATTTTGAGGTCTAAAATGGGTCTCCTAAGGAATATTATAAAATAATAGTGGAAATAATAAAATAATATTAGATTACATCATCACATTTTAAAGGAAAAAAAGAAAAAACTACCTTTTCAACTCATATTTTCAACTTATCTCCCTATGTTTTTACTCAAATTTTGAGTGGGAGCACTCATTAGGTGCATATTTTAATTCCTCATCCAAGAAGTACCCATGTTGCATACTTTCGATGAACCTTGCTACACGAAAAATGGGAAATACATGAAAAACGTGATTGCAATCACGTTTTTCATGTATTTCCCATTTTTTGTGTAGCAGGGTCCATCGAAAGTATACGACATGGGTACTCCTTGGATGAAGAATTAAATTTTGCATAAAAAATTGCAATCACGTTTTTCATGTATTTCTCATTTTTTATGTAGCATGTGTCATTGAAAATATGCAACATGGGTACTCCTTGGCCGAGGAAATAAATTTTGCATCCAATAAGTGCTCCGACTCGAAGTTTGAGTAAAACTGTAATGAGATAAGTTGAAAATATGAGCTGAAAAATAGTTTTTTATTTTTTAATATTTTTATTTTTTTACTCCAAAAATGGTAAATCATCCCCCATGGTTGACATCATCATATTGAATCCTATTGGTTCTTTTAAAGTTGGTTTTATTTTTACATTTTTGTTTTGAGCCTAATTTTAGACCTCAAAATTTTTCTAATGTGCCCTTTGATACCCTAGGGTTTGTTGATCATTTGGGAATCAATGAGTCAGGTCTCTATTTAGTGTTTCCTATATGGATATGGCAATTATAATGAAATTTTGTGCTCCCTTACTAATGTCGTGATTCTATCTAGCATCCATCATTCATCCAGTTGGAAATTGCACTTTAGGCAGGGGGAATTGTGGTTTTATTGAGTGAGGTTTTTATCTGGGGTGTCATTACTACAATGGTTATTTATATCAATAAATCATGTAATGGCAACGCATGCGTAGTAGGAAAGGGGGGAGGTTGTGTCCCCCAAGGTCGTAATTGAAGTCAACAACAACCCAAAATGTTGTTGATTCTATGTAGTTGTTCCACCTAAAACTCAGAGGGAAAATCACTAGTTGGAGGCTCTTATTTTTCAAGATAGACAAGCCCTATCAGATTTTGAAATTATGGAAGAAATATCACCATGGATTCTTGACCTAGGGACCACTTGGGGAAGAAGGAAGCACTATTTATCATCCTTGGATTTATATTGGTAGACAAAGACCTTGTTGGGGAGGGTGTTGAAGGAAAAGCAAGAAAAAAATTAAGACGTCTTTGCTAGCTTGGCAGATATCAAGAGAATCCAGTGTAGCCAATAAATGTTTTTAGAAAGTATTGATGTGATGTTACCACACATTGAATCCACTTTCTATGTGAACCTACACCGAATGACCCTCTTTGATCCAGTGCTTTTGTTAAGTTTTTTTTCGAACACTGTTGTAGACACTTTAATGATGTTGGAATTGTTGACACACTTTAAATTTTGGGTTAATAACTCTTTTGGTAGGTGGTCAAAATATTTGGTTTCCCGATGGGTATATTGAGACCACCCACCCATTGACATGGATGCTAAAGCTTGATGGATGTATGTACTACATGATATTTTGAGGTAATACAATCTTTAACTTACAAAAAAAAAAGATACACCTTTTTTGAAAACATTAGACAATGGTTGATGTATCTTGTTTGGAAACAAAGTATACCTTATATTTTTAAGTTGTTGAACTGGATTTGTATTTTTACTAGAAGTAAAATAATATTGCAAACAGTGAAAAGTATTAAACATACCATTATATCTTGCTCAATGAAGGCATTGGCTAATCGAATAAAAAATATTCATGCACATGACTTATGGGTTTGAAAAAATAATGGGTAGCATATATTTTGTATAACATATCAAGGTTCCATTCTCATGGACTTCTAGTTCCTTAGAATAGTGGTGGTGGCAGGTGAAGGAAGGGATATAATTTATGGCAATGTGTGGTGCTATCTCAAGTTTTTTTGCAGATGTGTTTCTTTTATTATTTGTTTGTGTTTTAGTGGCAAGTTGGAGCACTTGTAATATTAAAAACCCAAATTCAAATTTTCGCAAAGGAATTTCAACTACAATGCTATGTGCACACAATCTAGTCCAAGGAGTTAATTGTTGGTTTTCAAAATTTGTATGAACATTTACAAAAAAAAAAAATAATGATAGAAAATACATGAGATTTTACGTGGTAAAACCCTAACAATTTATTGGGGAAATCTCCATGGGAAAGATAAGGCATTTTATTATACAAGAAGGATAATAAATCTTAAATCCTCATCAACTCTTGGGCTTCATTGATCAAATAAGTAAGCACCATTACAAAATTTACATATCAGTTTTGTAAACCAATGCAATTAATCTAACCACCAAATATTTACCTTGGTAAATTTTGTTTTTTTACGGTTTTTTTTTTAAAATTATTTATTGTTATAATTTGAAAATCTTGACCTTGAAATAATTTACCTAATACCTTGCCCAAGCCCATTCACTACCTCTTTTGTAAGGAAAGAGAAACTAAGCACCACTACCAATTCTCTAACAACACTTGTTTCATAAAAATGTCCTCACTGCTTTCTTCAATGTGGACTTTTTAAATATTTGCTCCACATCCATCAATGATTTATCTTACAAAATGGTACCTGGTATCAATATGTTTTGTCTTTCTATGATAAGTTGAATTAGTAGCCAAATGTATAGCATTTTGACTATCACAGAATATAATTACATTGCTCTACATTGTACCAACTCACCCAAATTGCCTATTAGCAAGCATGTGAGATGATGATATATTCTACTTCTTTTGTGGATAAAACAACTATTTCCTAAATCAAGAGTAAATACATAATCATAAGTAGACTTCAACTATCATAGTATAGTTACATTATTTTTCACTATACCAACTCACTCAAAACATAGTTACCGATCAAATGAGAAAATTACCTGGTACCCATTTTTTTTCAGGTAGCAAAAAAAACACCCAATTTTAAAAAGTGGTGATGTAGAGTCACCCTTTTTTGGAGCGTAGTTTTGACACTTTAAATTTTCTTATGTTTTTTTTTTTTTAAATGTCATGATTTTCATGTCGATTTTGAAATGTGGTGATGTAGAATAACCTTTTTTTTGGAGCATATTTTTGGAACTTTAAATTTTCTTTGATTTTTTTTAAATGTCATGTCGATTTAGAAAAATGGTGATTTTTTTGCACTTTAAATTTTTTTATTTATCAAGTATGAACATTTGTTTTAAAATGTTAGTGATTTTCATGCTAATTTTGAAAAGTGTTGATGCAACATCAATCCTTTTTGTTTAGAGTAGTGATTTTTATCTTGATAATAAAACATAAAAATAAAATAAAATAAACGTGACTATATATATATAAACTAATTAAAGTATAAAAAAATAAAAAAATAACTTGTAAAAATAAAAAAATTCAAAAATTAAATAAAGAAAAAAATAATTCAGAAAATAAATAAATAATGAAGAAAAATTAAAAAAATCTCAAAATTTAAAGAAAAAATAAAAATAAAAATAAAAAACAATTTTTTTAAAGTTAAAAAAAAGCATAATTAAATAAAATGATGGAATAAAATAATTAAAATTAAAAATTAAAAAAAAAAATCAAAATACTAAAATAGAAAATAATTAAAATTCAGAAATTTTAATTAAAAAAAATTAAAATTTAAAAACAACATTAAAAAAGAAAACTAAAAAAAATTAAAATAAATAAATAATAAATATATATATATATATATATATATATATATATATATATATATATATATATAAATATATATATATAACACAAATTTTTAAATTAAAAATAAAAAAATATTAAATTTAATAAATAAATAAATAAATAAAATTTAAAAATATAAATTAAATTAAAAATATTAAAAATTAAATTTAAAAAAATAACATAAAATAAAATAAAATAAAAAAATTGGTGTTTAATGGTTGCCTCGGGGGTTGCGGGACTCGACCGACGGGCGACGGGAGAGCTACCAGATTTTCCGTATTGTTATAATGTTTTCTAATGCTCTCTTCCTAGATTTTCCATATACCTATTGGCAACACCCCCTACATATGAAATATCCCATTTAGTACATACCATCGCATACATTAGACTTCTACTACATTAGCACAAGGAACATGAAACATACAATCCACTTCTTCTTCACTACTTCACTAATAAGACATAAACCCAAATAAAGTGTAAAAGGGGAAATGAAAGGGATATTTACAAATTTCACATTATTCATCTTGAATTTTACAATTTTCTTAACATACCTCTATTGTGAATACTTGAGCTTACCATTTTTTCATGTTTCTATCTATTTCAATGCCCAATATTTTGTTTTTCTACTCCTAAATCCTTTATATGAAAGGTCCTACTCATCTAAGCCTTCAACGTGTATATTTCATCTATGATTTTTCTTGCAACAAGTAGATCGTTAACATATAACTCTAAGATAATGAATATACCATTCAAAATTTTGAAGTACACACAATGGTCATAATCGTTAAACTAGTATAATTCTAGCTCATAATAAAAAATCAAACTTATTTACATACCATTTCCTGGGTTACTACATTAGGCCATACAATTATTTCTTGAGCTTGCAAACTAAACTTATTTTACAATGTGTTGGATCTCAATTTTAGTGAAAATAACCATTAAAATAAACCTCATTCAAGCAAAAGATACTTTTACCATATTTTGCTTCCATTTTGATGAATAAAACCACTGAAAGGTATTTTAATCATTCTCTTTTAATTTTTGAATTTTGACAAAGTTTATGCATTGCTAATTCATTTTTGCCAGATTTTAGAAAATAGACTTTCTAATAATTGCTCATTCATTGAGATATATGCAACCAAGCTGGGAAAAAACTAAAACAAGGGTTTTGTTTCTTTATATCCATAGATGGATCATTTCCTATTCGTTTGGTAAAAATCCCTTATATAAGTCAAGTTAATGTGCAGTCAACCTAGCTAGTTAGGCACAAAATACACCATTTTAGTAAAAATTCAGAGAAAATCACAATAGCTTGCAAATTTCCATGATTTTGGATAGGGTGAAGTTCAAACTTCATTTGGAAGAATAATTAAAATAGTCATTAGTTTGATGGGTTGAGAGTTATGAACATTTCGTTTCTTTTGTGATGTATAATTATGCAAGCAAGTGAAGCTTGAGGGGTACCAGTTAGATTCTAGTTTTAATTTCTATTTGTGATCCTCGTACTTAAAATATTATGTGATTGAATCTCTATTCCAAGCTTCATTTTATTAATATATGTATCCATTGAATTTTCTTCAGTTGATAGTTTCTAAGTGCGCAAGTTGAGGCTTGAAGGGCCCTGATTTCTTAGCCCGTGCACTCTTTTTTTCCCTTGTGCATAATTGTGGCGTATTTGCTAGTAAATATATATGAGTTTTATTATTTATTTTCATATTTGAATGTACAAATTAATCATTGTGTATATGTATCTTTTATTTTCTTAAAATTTCATTTAATTAGTAATTAGATTTGCTTTCGAAATCCAAGTTTAAAAATGATTGATTAGATAAAAGATTGAGGAGCTTATTATGAAACCAACTCACAAAATAGAAGAAATGATATATCAATGACTTAGAAATCAACCTCTTCAAGGGCACAACCTCCTTTACATTACATAAATGAACAATTCTTGGATGATACAAATGAAAAAAACCTCCTTTCTATATATAGGAGTCCAAGGGGTTAGAATATAATCCTAGACGACATAACAATAACAATGTAAGGGAACAACAATAACAATAGTGGGCTTCTATGGGGCACAATAATAAAAATGTGGGGACTACATGGGCACAACAATAACAATAAGGGGGCTACACTAACAATAATAATAAGGGGATACACTAGTATTATAGGGACCTAGCATGCCCCTCTCCGTGAAAAAAGTGGTGTACTCAACGTTTGAGTAGTTCTGGATGCTTATGTATAAAATTATCATCCTCCCATGTCGAATCTTCAGTGGGTAAGTTCTTCCACTTGATGAGATACTCTCAAATTGATCAATTTCGTAGCTGTCGAGTTCTTGTTTCTGTGACTGCTTCAGGTTCCAATATGATTTTTCCTTCTTCGTCAAGTTCTGGAAATATTGTTTCAACTGGGAGCTTGTCACCTATAACCTTCTTTAAGCATGAAACATGGAAAACTGGGTGTACTCAGGAAGATGCAAGAAACTCCAATTTGTATGCCATAGTACCAATATTTTGCAACACTTTGTAAGGACCATAATACTTTTGTGATAATTTATTATCCTTCTTAGTTTGCTTGTGGACATTTGTTTGTATGTTTGTAGCTGTAAAAATAACCATTTGCCTACTGTTGTGGCCAGCAACAACCCCCCTTCTTATTTAGTATTATCACTAATACTAAATAAGTGGGGACCCTTAGTTAAAAAAATTAAAAAAATCGATTAGTGCTTGTGTTTCCTTTTTCAATAAAACTTACTATCATAAAATTAGGAGAATATCCCTTGAAAAATCTAAAAACTTAAGTTTTATGATAGGATAGAATAAAATCATTCTTTAAAGAAATATCGCATCGCAAAAAGGTAATGAATACCTCCATTACAAGTGGAATTCTAAGATTGCGAGATCGCGATGCTAAACTATGCACTAAAAGAACATTCATCACATCGCATGTTTCAAATGTCATATCTTACGCTGAAAAACCTCAAATCACCGATGTGCGATGGCACGTATCGGAAATCGCGTTTCCCAGAAAAACACATTAATGGAGATTTGTCATTTGCTACGCTCTAGCGATTTTGTGATATTGCGATCCAATGATTCTGCGATATTGCGATATTGCGGTATTGTGATACTGTAATTTCACAAGATTACGATCTGTGATATTGCGATTTTGTGATATTGCAAAGCAAATCGTAGATCGCCTTATCGTAGATATTTAAGGCTGATTATACGAAAAAATATTTCCATAAACCGAGACCTGGTTATGCGCTTTAATGTTAATCAACGAATTGGTTGTCAATCATTAATGAAATATGGTTTCGTTATGATCGAAGAGCTATTTCACGTAAGGTGATATATTTTGTACGTTTTCAGCATTTAAAACTTTCCCGTCACCTTTTTCCTATCATTATTCTCACTTAATTCATAAACTGTAGGAGCGAAGAACAGAGAACTATACAAAGCAATATTTAGGGTATAATGGGAAAGAAAGACAAGGCTCTGAGTTCTGAAGACAAAGAAATGACTCCCTTGTATACAGACAACGCCTGTAACAAAGACGCTGGTATTACTACCTGGGAGGGCATGTATAATATACTTGAGGAAGAGAACCCCAGAGTAATGGAGGTTACAACCACTGCAGGCTCACATGGGTCTTCTGAAGCGTCTATTACAGAGCTAGCCTGCTCATTCTTGCACTGGATAGCGGCGAGGCCCAAGCTTCTTCCATACATGGACATGGTTAAATGGGTACTGGATAGCACTGATATTACAAACAGACAGTTTAAGACTCAGGGTCAAGAACTCATTGGTTCATTCACTCCACAAGATTTGAGACTCATGTATCATTTGTCGGAGCCACAGGTGACTTATAACAAACAGTTCATGGAGAAGTTTGCCAAAGAAAATGAAAACCTGGCAGAATGCACCAAGGACTGGTCAAGGAGAGACGATCCATTAAAAAAGGATAAACACGGTATGTATAGTACTGGTTCTCTCACTTCTCCGTATTGCTTTGCTGCTGCTATGCTCTGTAGGCTTTTTGGAAAGCCAGACATTAATAAGTTTTCATCTGAATGGCTACCATTATTGAATGCTGCCGTTAATGCTACTATTGTGGATTGGGCTAAGATATTATCTGACAACTTAGCCACGACCATTTTGAATTACCGGTCTAAAAGAACTGTTTCTCAGAGAATTTATCCCCCTTTTTACTTATCTACTTATGTGATGGATTCAATTTATTATATTTCCAAGTTTCCTTTAATGGGTTGGAAATGGACGACTCAAGACCCCTTACCCATTCATATTTATCACAAAGAATTGTGGGATTCCAAGTTCATTCCCTATTTTTACAAGATTTTCCATGGAATCATGTTGCCCCTGTACATAATGTTATATGATAAAGACGCTCCAAGGTTTTCTCTTGAAGCAGAGGTAGAAATAATTCCTGTTGCGAGATGGTTTGGAGAAGAATTGTTTACATATGTTAGGGTATTTGGACGTTTTTCTTCCCCTCATGTTTTACCTTTGTATGTTCCTGATAAACTCATGGCACGAGAAATTGCTTATCAAACCTGCGGAGAAGGAGGTTTGACTAAAGATTTGAAGGATAAAAAGAAGGCTATTTGGCCACAATTTCCTGTGGCATGTGGGGCATTTTCACTATTTGATGTTGGCCATGCATTCAAAGAAGTAAACAACATTACATGTTTACATTTGTTCAAGTTTCCAAGAAGACCGTTCGACCCTTATGATATTGTTAAAAATTTCACTACTGCAGTCAAGATAAGAGTGTTTTCTAAAGAAGATGATCTTTTTGACAACATGTTCCAAGAAAAAGGCACACTTAAAGAGATTCTACATTCGGCCCAAATACGGTTTCCTCCAGCAGAATTTCAAGAGTTCAAAATATACAGGGAAAGGAGGTTAACTACTGTCTCTTTGGATAAATTATGCCTGGAACCCATAAGGAAACCAACTCCCAGTATTAGTCTCATTGGAAGTTCAGGTACAGACAGATCTAAATCCAAGTCTGGGAGAGAAATGTCAGAACATTCTAATAAATTTTACAATGACCATGATAGAAGTGAAGGGTCAGTAAGGGATACTGCCCAGTCAAAGGAGCTTCCACAGCAACAGGTTTTGACCTCTCCACAGCTAAATCTTCCCCCTCTCATTGTACAACAACCATCAGTCAGAACTGAGTTAGATAAGGAATGGGAGACATTCAATGATTTAATCAATATTGAAGGACAGAACACACAGACACCTGTGATTAATGTACATACAACAAAAAATATAGTCACATGAATAACTAGCAATGTCTCAGAAATGGAACATATTCCCATTACCCCATCCTCTGAACTTATGCTCAAAATAGAGGAAATTCCTCCTCTTGATGTATTTTATAGTCCACAACACAAGGCAGTGGTAAGAAGACAAAGAAAGAAAAGGAAATTGGAAAATGTGCTCTCTCATGATGCAGAACAATTAGACGTCCTATGGCAAGATCCTACCACTGATCTAACTGAAAATCTCACTAAATTATCTCAGATCACAGGAGCATATGCCTCTGCAGCCATTGATAAAGCATCTGAGGTATGACAATTATTGAACGAGAAAGAAGATCAAGTACAGGTTTTGCAACAACAACTGCAACAAGCCAACGCCAACAATGAAGTACAAAAACAACTTGAAAAATTACAACAGGATTTCCAACAAATGCAGATAGGATACCAGAACAGTTTAGCTGAAAAAGAAAAACCGCTAAAAGTTATGCAAGAGATGCACAAGGATGATCCCAAGCTTACAGAATTCATCACAGAGTCTATTTCCTTAAATAATCAACTACTGCAGCAACAGGAAATATTATGCCAAAAAATATCACAGTGGAACTCTTATTGTGAAGAAAGTGATAAAATCACTAATCATGTCGTAGACTTACGACATGATTATGATTTAACTGATAAAAGGGTAACTGACTATTTGGCTTAGCAAGAAACAGAGGAGGGGAAAAGAGTAGGTGCACCAATAATCAATGATAATCACAAAGAAATGCTCTTTAATAATTGGGATGCACAAATCAGGAAAGCAGAGCAAGTGGCAGAAGAAGCAGCCACAACATCAAGAAATATTATTGATTTTATAAATAAAAATTTGCACAAAGAAAATCTGATCTCAAAAAATACTCCAGGGTACCTACCGAAAGCACAACAATTGCAGACAGACTGGAGACAAAAGGCTTAAGAAAAGACAGAATCGATTAAAAGATTAACAAAGTTAAATTGGGATTCTTACTAGGCGTGTGTTGGGAAGGTAAATCCCCTCTGCGGACAGAGGCGATCCCTACTAGCCCAGCAGGGGTCTAGCAACAAACAAACAATGCTATGACGCAGGCTCCTAGTTACGAATGAAAGATTTGGGATAAAAACCTACCTGGATTCCAACGCTCGATCTGAAAAAGAGATGTCCCCGTCCTTCAGTCCTGGCAGATCACAATCCTTCCACGATCTCCGTGGATGAACACCTGCACACAGAAAGAACAAACAGATACAAGCATAGGAACCAGCATACGTAACTAAACATCGGTCGGAAAAGACATTACTCGCATTAACATAATGGAAAAAGGAGTGGAACCATAATCATAGTCATCTATTAAAGTGGTAAACGAATAGAAGTTACAACCAAGTTCTGACGCTGCAGCCTCCTTCGCGCGGGTCTCCGGTCGTCCACGTCTCGCAAAGCTCGCCGGAGGAAAGGGAAACCTCTCCAGAGTCTCGTGACAATGGTCTCCTTGCTCGAATGGGCCTTAAGGGAAAGGAAGGATTCTTTTCAGCACAAAGGCACTTGTGAATAGGAGATGCAAAGCTTCAGCACTTCAAGACTAGCTTGCCATGGATCTGAGCAAGCTTATATAGATGGGGAAGGAGGGAGTTGGGATCCCTATTATTATGGGATTGGCCCTATCAACAAGGAAGGTTCTATAGAAGGTGGCAAAACTACTTCCCTTCCATAGAACTCCTGCAGCCAAACCTCCCAACTCAAGATAGGCGATGGTTGTGAGTTTGTTTGAACTCAACTTCCGCCATCCATATTTAAAAAACAGTCCCTAAAATGGGTGGCGCGATTGCTGCTCTATGACAGAGCGCCAAGTGGCGCGACCTCTTTACAGGATTTCCCTGAGTGGCGCGAGTACTGAACTGTCTACCCGCGCCAATGCAAAAAGAGCTGTTTTTCATGGATTTGCAAGGAGATGTCTCAAGGGGAAATGAAGCTCATACTCAGAGGGATGCATTGATGATGTTTTCAAGGCATGACAGTGTTCACAGGTCACATAATGGGTCCTCCATTGTGCGGGACGGGGAATGGTAGGGACGGTGACAAATTACTGTGTAACAGATGCCCCCTAAAGCATGAGGCACGAGAGAGAGAGGGGTGAAATGCTTTACGAGAACATGTCCAACTGAAGGCCCGCCGTCGGAAAACCTGCACAGAAAGATACAACTGATATCTCAAGTACATGATGTATATCTATGGTATGGACGCAGCCATCTGAACAGAGTATGCTATAATCCGGATCCAGGGTATGGGCGCAGCCATCCAACTAAGATCAAACAAATAGACTCAGGTATGGTCGCAGCCATCCAATTATTGAGTCATGACAATAATCCACAATCGCAGCCTGGATTACAACAGACACAATCCAGGGTCTTGCGCTCCATCTCGACCCAAATAAGTACAAGTTCTAGCACGCGAATATGTGAGCTGATGTCGAACATGCAAGAACATCGCCTGATTACCAGCCAATGATGAAAGCCGTTAACAGACGCGAGAGGAACCACCAATAATGACAATGGTCCTCAAGGTACTACGGGTACAATCCACGGCGCGTGAATAAATGAGCTGACGTCGAACACCCGCAGAATCATCCGATCGGAGGTCAATAATGAAAACCTCTCGTCGAATGCGACGAACCTGCCATTGAGGCATGCAGGCTCCAAGGTACCATCAGGAGTCTCTAGACCAACTTCCTGGATAATAAGTTGAAGTCGACAGGAAGTGACCTTGATCGAAGGTGGGCCATAATGATTCCCACATCATCGACACGAGACAGAGGAACATAATGTTTTGTTGTGAATCAGGATCATATGAGAAACAGAGGAAGGTTGATATTCGCAAAGGCCAACTTCTCTTGAACATATAAACGGCACGACAATGGACTTGGCAGTATTTGACATCAACAGATCAAAGGTCATGGCGACGAGGCAGTGAACAGATGAGAGGTCAAAAGAGATTACCCAAACCCATGGAAGCAAAGTGAAGCAACGAGATGAGATGTCCCCAACCCGACACGAATGCGGACAAGTGCCATGTTCAAGAGCGACATACTGCCGACGATAACGACGATGGTTCCATTTTTCCCCCACCATTTCTGGCGAGTACCCCAATTATTTTTGATGACAAGCTTGAAAGGGATAGCATATGCTTGTAATATAAGTCCGCCCTTCGGGCGAATCCATCCTAGTGCATTTAACGAGTCCTAGGAAGGAGAAACTCGGAGAACGTCATTGCGACGGAATCCAATGTCATCAGGTTTTAACGAGTCTGACAAAGGAAGAACTCGGCGTCTTTTCATGTTTAGAGAGTTTGAAAAGACGGCGGAAAAGAAAACTCCACCGGTCCCTTTTCGTAAATAGTTCCCCAGATCCGAAAAGGTAGAAAACAATATCCGGGAAAACCTCCTAGTCGTGATAGGCTAGGGTATTCCTTTTTCGTAATCGATCCAGCCCAGCCCGAAAAAGGGTTAAACTTATACTGGGTGAATGTCGATTCGTGCCCATTTTAACGAGATCGAAACGACAAGGGCCTCGGCGATCTTTTCATCTTTAGAGAAGTCGGAAAAGAGGCGAAGAGGGGGCTCCTCTGGAGGAGCAGGTGGTATAAGGGTAGCAAGCGGATTCGTGTGGGTGGAAGCACTCCAAAACAAATAAGGTCAAGAGGCTGGCTAACAAGACCACTCATCGCAGCGGTTCCTCAGGAATGGGTAAAACAACCAAGTGAAGGCATATGATCGGCCAAGCAGATAGTGACGATGGAGTGAGAAAACCAAGGCTCATCTGGCAGAAATAGGCTGATAAAATGGCAATCACAAGAGGTAAAATAAGAATGGTTTCATTTTTACACAAGCTTGAAACAAAGATAAACTCTGCTTGAAACCGGTTTCATTTTTACACAAGCTTGAAACGGAAACAAACTATGCTTGAAAAAGTAAGCATGCCCCCAGCATGGTGACTCAATTCGAGGTACATGCCCCCCAAGCTTCATTCCATATGAAAGGCGGATGGAGTGAAGGTTCAAATTACGAGATCAAGAGAAAGACTCGACTGGGATTTTACGAGATCTAAACAAAAGACTCGAATTGAACGGGAATGTGTTTCATTATTTTAACGAGGTTGACACATTAAAAGAACTATCCTCAAACACCTTGTTTCATGGTTTAGGGAGCTTGACACAAGACCAGGAACTGTGCTCCGACAAACCTTGTTTCATTTTTTAAGGAGCTTGACACAAGACAAGGAACTCTGCTCCGAGATCCTAGTTTCATTTTTTAAAGAGCTTGACCCAGGGAGGAAACCATGCTCTAACCGACTTACATCAAAATGAACAAGAAGGCGGCGCTTCCAAGAGTTCCACTCCTGATGGAAGGGAAACATCCTGGAAGTCAGGACCCAATGCCCCCAGCACATTATGCACAACGGCATCATCACTGAGCACAGGCACGGGGTAAGTAGCCACATAGTTGACCTGCGGTGGGGCAGATACAACGGGTGGATAAAAACCAGGAGGGGGTGATGGCGGACCGGATGCCACATTGGGACCAAAGAACGACAGCTGATCAATGGTCACAATCCGTCCTTCATGTGGAAAACAGGCCACACGAAAAAGGGAGGAGACAAGCGCTCCCATGGCATAGGTGTAATCGCGCCCCAAAAGCAGATTGAAATCCAAGGGGCCTGGAACGACCATCACGTCCATATGGACGGTTTTGCCTCCCAAAGTAACAGGTAACCTTGGAAGGATCCCGAACGGTTGACTCGTCCTTCTGTTAAAAGTGAGCAGATTCTGCGTAACAGGCGCAAGCGGCGGCGAACCGAAAGCTTGCCAGGTAGTTGAAGACAGAATACTAACAGAGGCACCTTCGTCTATAATGGTGCTGGGTACAACCAGACCAAGAGCCTGTACTGTGATCTCGGAAGGCACATAAGACGGAAGGCGAAATCCTGCAAATCGATTCCAGTCAAAGGAAGCGACCAAACTACTCGGAGGGGCTACCATCGAAATGCGAAGGTCTTCCCCTGATGTTACGGAAGCAGAAGCCCCCTCCATGACCTCCATCCCGAAGGCGGGAGGAACATCCTCTGGAGCCTCCATCATGGGAGGCGGAGGAGCGGCTTCTTGAAGCACAGGGACAGGAGAATCTTTCTCCAAGTCTAAAGAATCTGAAGAGATCAGAAGGACATGGGAGGTGTGAGGTCCACTCTCAACAGAAAAGACCTGGTGCACCGCAGATGGGGCCAGTTCAACCGATCCCACGACCAATGGTTGGTCGGGAACGGATTCCTGAATCTGAATTTCTGGAGGAGTGGGATCGACCAAGGATGACCCTTGACCAATCACGGCATCAGCCGGTGGAAGACTCAAAGAAAGCTGTTTATAACCAGCCGGGAGGCGTGGTGTAGAAACAGTCAGGTTGTCCAAGACCCGCTTGGCTTCATCCATATAAGGACAAAGGTGAATAGCATGGTGCCCTTCACACAACTTACAGGGATTGGTGATCTTACCCTGCTTCTTAGGAGCCTTACCAGTGCCCCCAACCTGACTCCCGGAAGCCAAAGACAATGGTGGGAGACCGTTGGACCATACTTCGAGTACCTTGGGAATGCCAGGGCAGTCTCGAAGAAGATGGTCTCCCGTGCACAACATGCAGGGGAACTTGACTTTCCGAGGAGGGTTGGAAGGGTTATCAAGAGGAGACGTTCCAGGAGCAATAGCAGCACTTTTAATCTCTCGCTTATCAGACTTCTTCCTCTTTGTCTTCTTCTTCTTCTTCTTAGCCACCTGGTTACTCGAATCCAGACTTTCACCAGGCGAAGAGGAGGAGGAGGACTCAGAAACAGGCGAAGAAGGGGAGAGGTCCACCTTAGAATCAACATGATGTGGTTCGGGTGGAGGAACTGATTGAACAGTAGTGGAGACATTCGGGACAACAGAGGTTGAGAACAACCAAACAGGCAACCCAACAGTTAACCCGGGAAGGGACAACGTCGCCATGTAAGGAGCACCAACATTTCCAAAAGGAGGAAAATGACCAGGATTCCCTTCTGAGGGGATTCCTTGGTTAGTGAACTCTGAAAAAGTTGCCATCAAACTCAAAACCACACACGGGCTGAAAACGAGTTAAGACACACGATCAAACAGTCAACAAGCAATGTCTAAACGGGTGTGTAATCGTGGGCGATTAATTTTACCACATTGGAAAGTAAGAAATCCTACCGTTTCATATTTTAAGAGTCGAGAAACGATAAAAAGATGACTCTATCTCTTTCAAAGTTGACACAAGCGTGAAAGGACAAGCGCTTGACGGTCTTTTCAAGTTTAGGGAGTCAGAAAAGACCAAATGACTGCTCAGGAAAAACTAGGCACAAAGGGTGTACAAAATATCCGTGAACTGCAATATACACCTTGGTTTCAAATAATGAAACAGAAATCGACCAAGGACTTTGATGCGTGCGGGTAGTCTCCGATCTTGTGTTGATTATTATCACGGAGTAAAAATGACGGGCTGAAGCTTCTATGGATGCAAGGATTGAGAAAACCTATAAATTCTCCCCTTTATATACGCGGCCATTGCAGGGGCGCAAATTAATACTAAGCAATGTCCCCAAAAACCCGATAGACGGCAGTGTTTGCTAGGTTAACAGTAATGAATTTCACGTCTCTAGCCTAGACCTTCTAAATATGTTGCATTAAGTTCCAATGTTGCCTTAGGTTAATTGAATGAATTTTACAGTTGATCTTCAATTAAGTTTCAATTTCCAGGCCTTATCGTATGTAGTGTCTCCTAAATACAAGCTATATGCCACGATGCAACATTTCGTTCGATGAAAACTAGTTAAATGAGAGTTGAGAGCTTTTATACAAACGAAATGAACGGAATACAAACAAGAATGTCTCTAATGCAACTAATGCAATTGCACATTTTTCATTCAAACACTAATCACTAGTGATACGGAAAAGATGACAATTTGCACTAATTAAAAAAAAACAAAAGAGATTATATTTTTTTTTTTTAAATTTTCAATGTCTAATGGCTAATGTGCACTGAAAACAAAAGGAACAATTAGAGAAATGATAACTAAGAGAGCAAAGCAAACAACATTCACTCACCCAGCAAGCAACCAAATCTCTAAATCGACCCAAAGTCTCTCAAATCGAAGAAAGACTCAAAAACACCCCAATGGACCGTGTGATCTGGGTCCAAAGCAAGGGAAAACGAATCCTGAATGAGAGAACGAACAAACACTCAAAAGACGCAACAAAACAATCAAAGACTGCTAAGAGGGCATGGAGGGTTAAGCAACAAGTCGACAGGACAATCAAGACACCAAAGCTCCCAAGGAGGGCTCGATTCACTATGCCACTAGATGCCCTAGGGCTCAATTCGTGAAACCGATAGATAGAGGCAAACAACCAAAGGATAGCGGTGAATTCCAGTCAAACCAGGCTCCAATGCACTCAAACAATCAGGAAATCAAGAAGAAAAGTATTGGTCAAGCTCAGAAAGCCAAAAATTGAAGAAATTCAAAAAAGTCACGGGGGTGGCGCGACTGTGGCCTTGAAACTAGCGCCAGAGGCCGAGTGGCGCGAGACAGACAAATGCAACACGCGCCAAGTGGCGCGACTGTCAGGTAAAAACCCGCGCCAGTCGAATTCTTCAATGAAAACTAAAAACAAGCTAATCTGAGAAAAAGACCAACACAAGCTAAGCAAACCACAAGGCTAAAATAATGAAAGAACCCAACCCAGAAGGTTCATCAAGCAAGGAGAAACAATCAAAGCGAACCAATCATAAACGAGACAAGGAAAACCGGACGGCTCCCCGGTGGAGTCGCCAATTTGTTGAGAAGGTAAATCCCCTCTGCGGACAGAGGCGATCCCTACTAGCCCAGCAGGGGTCTAGCAACAAACAAACAATGCTATGACGCAGGCTCCTAGTTACGAATGAAAGATTTGGGATAAGAACCTACCGGGATTCCAACGCTCGATCTGAAAAAGAGATGTCCCCGTCCTTCAGTCCTGGCAGATCACAATCCTTCCACGATCTCCGTGGATGAACACCTGCACACAGAAAGAACAAACAGATACAAGCATAGGAACCGGCATACGTAACTAAACATCGGTCAGAAAAGACATTACTCGCATTAACATAATGGAAAAAGGAGTGGAACCATAATCATAGTCATCTATTAAAGTGGTAAACGATTAGAAGTTACAACCAAGTTCTGACGCTGCAGCCTCCTTCGCGCGGGTCTCCGGTCGTCCACGTCTCGCAAAGCTCGCCGGGGGAAAGGGAAACCTCTCCAGAGTCTCGTGACAATGGTCTCCTTGCTCGAATGGGCCTTAAGGGAAAGGAAGGATTCTTTTCGGCACAAAGGCACTTGTGAATAGGAGATGCAAAGCTTCAGCACTTCAAGACTAGCTTGCCATGGATCAAAGAGCTGTTTTTCATGGATTTTGCAAGGAGATGTCTCAAGGGGAAATGAAGCTCATACTCAGAGGGATGCAATGATGATGTTTTCAGTGCATGACAGTGTTCACAGGTCACGTTATGGGTCCTCCATTGTGCGGGACGGGGAATGGTAGGGACGGTGACAAATTACTGTGTAACAGCGTGTTTGGTAAAACCACACAGCCAGTGCACGAATCTCAAGTGTATCATCAATTCTGTCGAGAAGATGGTGCCAGCTCTTGCCGATTTCGTTTTCACAGGACAGTTAAAGTCAGAATTCGGCCAGCCAACTCTTCTCAAACAAATGCTGAACGCTTGCAATTTCAAAGAACAGACTCACAAGTAGTTAGTTGTTAAGTTTTAATTTTAGATTTAGTATTAATTTTGCTTTATTTTTTCCTGAAAAAAGGACGGTCATTTAAACCGTATCCTACATTTTTGTAATAAATTAATTTTAGATTTAGTTAGTAGTATTTAAACCCTTCTCATGCATTTAGAGAAGGGTCCTGAAATTTGTCAAAAACTTGTCCTCGGAACATGCACTTTTGCACCCTCCGAGGAGGTTTTGATGAATGAATGGAACAAGCTTGATTGATATCTGCGTTTAATATCTACTACTGATGTTGCACTTTTGTACTCTTAGTGGATGTTGGATTAAGAAGAGATAAGTCATTATTGCTTGAAGCTCATGAGTAGAACTAGTTATAAATGGTACTTTTATGTCTTAACTATTTCTGCCTTTGTGTTAAAGTGATATTTATGTTCATTTGTTTATATATTGATGCTTGAATACTTGAGTTATCATTTGGCACTTTTGTACGGTGATAGCTATTTATTTATGCTTAATATATGAGTAGCTTATTATGCGATATGTTTTTCACAACTGTTTCATCTAAATTTTTATACGAAGTGGTTTATCTTTATTGAATTCTTTTCTTATAATAGTTGAATGATCTTTAATACCAATTGTTATTTGAAATCATTTTAGATCGCATAACGAAAAGATTACATCCTGGGTTAGTTTAGAATTAGATATTTCTGTTTAATTAGAATATAATTGCATGTTATCAGATTAGAAATAGAATAAAAGCATTTTACTTAGGAACTTTTTAGAAAGGAAATATCAATTCTCAACACACACACACATATTGGGAAACTGGTCCCATTATCCCTAGTCAGACCCACTATACCAAACGGAAAAGTAGCTGCCAACCAAGGTCCAGACCGGGTGGGTATCCCCCTTGTTGTAGACCTGATTTTCAGGGCTTCAACACCTCCATCAAAACTTATTTTGCTGCGATGTCGATCTTCCTTTTGTTTCATTCGATTCTACACCAAGGTGAGTTTATCTTTTAAGAGTTGGAGAACTTGTTGTTGATACTCGATGTGATATTCCACTACTTTAACCTTAAAAATTTCTCTTAAAGATGATGTGATGGAGGGTGGATGATATCCATGAAGTGCCATAAATGGGGTAATTTTTTCCGCAATATGGAAGGAAGTGTTATACCACCATTCAGCTAGAGGCAACCTCTTGACCCATTGTGTATGTCTATCATATACAAAACAACGAAGATATCCTTCCAAACATTTGTTCACTATCTTAGTTTTCCCATTAGATTGAGGATGATATGATGAGCTATGAGCTAATTGAGTCCCCAAACAAGAAAATAATTCCATCCAAAAATTTCCTGTAAAAATGGGATCTCTGTCGCTTACAATAATATTTGGGTTTCCATGTAGCTTTTGAATTATTTCCATAAATGTAGTGGAAACTGTACTGGATTTAAATGGATGAGATATTGCACAAAAGTGAGCATACTTGGTAATTCTATCAACTACCACCATGATGACAGTATTTCCTTCAGATAATGGAAATGGAACAAAGTAATGCTTCCACATCCTCATCCTTTCTTGAGTGTGCATCTACAACACAATTTTGCTTCCCTTTTTTGTAGATAATTTCAAAGTTATAAACCAACATCTTTGTGACCCATTTTTACATCTCTTCTGAAGATAATATTTGTTACAAAAATTATTTAAGACTATCATGATCCATTTTTACCTTGAAGTGTCTTCTCATTAGGTAAGGTCATCATTTATTTAGTGCATGTAGTATTGCCAACATTTCCTTATCATAAATAAGTTTCAGTAAATACTTTCCTTTGATTGGAGGATTTTCAAAAGCAATGGGTCTTCCTTCTTGCATTAAAACCACATCAATTCAATTTATTGAGGCATCAAATTCTATAATAAAGGTTTTTGTGAAGTCTGGTGTAGCTAAGACCAGTGCTTAGTGTTGTGACTCGTTCTAACATTCTATATGGTGTATATACTTCAATATCTCTTTTGACTAAAACCACACCAATTCCATTTCTTAAGGCATCACATTCCACACTAAAGTTTTTTGTGAAGTCTGGTGTAGTTATGACTGGTGCTTGGTGTTGTGACTCATTTTAACATTCTATATGTTGTATATATTTCAATATCTCTTTTGAATAATTAAAAATATATATGTACGAAATAATTTTTTTTTACATGGTGCGCTAAACATTTTTCGGAGTAGTTGGATGTAGACAAAGTGTGACTATTGTGAAACCAGCTCCAAAAATAGAAGAAAAGAGATAAAAACGCCTTAGAAATAAGCCACTTCGAGGGGGAAATCTCCAATACATTACATGAATGAACAATTCTTGGATGATATAAATTACAAAACCTCCTTTCTATATATAGGAGTCCATGGGGCCATAATGTAATCCTAGTGGGGCCACAATGTAATCCTAGCCGACCTAACAATAATAATTTAAGGGCACAATAATAACAATATGGGGTTACAAGGGTACAATAATAACAATAAGGGGGTTACACTAACAACAATAAGGGACTATACTAGTAATATAGGGACCTAACATGCCCCTCTCCTTCAAAAAGTGTTGTCCTCAACGCTTGAGTAGCTCTGGGTGCTTTTGTATAAAATTCTCATCCTCCCATGTAGAATCTTCAGTGGGTAAGTTCTTCCACTTGATGAGATACTCCGAAATTGATCGATTCCGTAGTTGTCGAGTTCTTGTTTCCGTGACCGCTTCCGGTTCTAATATGATTTTTCCTTCCTCATCAAGTTCTGGCAATATTGTTTGAACTGGAATATTTTCACCTATAACCTTCTTTAAGCATGAAACATGGAAAACCGGATGCACTCGCGAAGAAGCAGGAAGCTCCAATTTGTATGCCATAGTACCAATCTTTTGCAACACCTTGTAAGGACCATAGTACTTTGGTGATAATTTATTATCCTTCTTAGCTTGCTTGAGGGACATTTGTTTGTATGGTTGTAGCCGTAAAAATACCCAATCTTCTACATCAAAACTTCTCTCACTGCGATGTTGATCTGCCTGTTGTTTCATTCGATTTTGTGCCAAATTCAGGTTATCCTTTAAGAGTTGGAGAACTTCTTGTTAATGCTCGATGTGATCTTCCACTGCTTGAACCTTCGAATTTTCTCTTAAATATGATGTGATGGATGGTGGATGATATCCATAAAGTGCCATAAATGGGTCATTTTTGCTGCAGTATGGAAGGAAGTGTTATACCACCATTCAATCCAGACACTAGAGAATTTCAAGGAAATTCCACGCGTAATTATTATTCCGACATATCGCAAGAGTCGCATGGGTCAAGCACGAACCGTGTTTGTCATGCTACCATTCGACGCATAAAAAGTGTCACACTATCGACACTTATTTCATGAGCCTCAACAAGCGCCACTCTTCCTCGACACCACAAACAATGCATTCTCCGACGCTTGTAAACTCGCCGCACTTCCTATGAATGTGGTTCATCGCTTGGAACGCCGCCTTCCCGACACTTATAAACTGTCGCAATCTACGAAAGGGTCTCGACGCTTGGACGCCGCTTTTTCCGATATGGGAGTAAACCGTCGTAGCTTCCGACTAAACGCATGTCCGATGCCAGAATCGTCAGAATTCGACAAACGTGCCCTGACATCCAAACGCTGCCACTCTTCCGACGTCTGGAAGATGTCGTAATTCCGACGATATGTGGTCCGACGTTTGGAATGTCGCTCTTCCGACGTTTTCATGCTGTCTCTCCTCCGACGTTTCTGGGTTGTCGCAGTTCCGACGTCTACAAGGCGTCGGTAGACCGACGGAGGGTTCAATTTAAAAAATTAAAATTAAAATTTTAAAAGTCGAGAAACGCTGTTTTGAAGATATTATATGAAGTAAAACAGTCCATGAAAGTGAAATAGCAGTATGTAGAATAGTAATGCAACAGATAGAGTACCGACGTCCATTGTTCCAAATACAAATTAAAGTACCCAAAACCCTACAACAGTGAAGTAAAACAGTCCATGAAAGTGAAGATTTTATATGAAGTAAAACAGTCCATGAAAGTGAAATAGCAGTATGTAGAATAGTAAAGCAACAGATAGAGTACCGACGTCCATTGTTCCAAATACAAATTAAAGTACCCAAAACCCTACAACAGTGAAGTAAAACAGTCCATGAAAGTGAAATAGCAGTATGTAGAATAGTAAAGCAACATATAGAGTACCGACGTCCATTGTTCCAAATACAAATTAAAGTACCCAAGACCCTACAACAGTGAAGTAAAACAGTCCATGAAAGTGAAATAGCAGTATATGAAGTAAAACAGTCCATGAAAGTGAAATAGCAGTATGTAGAATAGTAAAGCAACAAATAGAGTACCGACGTCCATTGTTCCAAATACAAATTAAAGTACCCAAAACCCTGCAACAGAGAAAAACGCTAATCATAATCATGTGAGGAGTGTGATATGTCCAAAATATAAAAATACCATCAGACCATATCAATAAACCAGCAACATAGACCAGCATCGCTAGTTTTGAAGGCATAGTGATAAACATTAATCATTTTTTTTTTCACAAGAGAAAAAATGATGTTTTGAATATATTGTATGAAGTAAAACAGTCCATGAAGTCATTACATTTTCACATCTTAATATTGGAACCCAAATATCCATCCAGAAAAGTGGAAGTCCCACCGCAGACAATGATAGAAAAATACCCCATGTCACATACAGCGACTTGATATAAAACCCAGTAACGGTCCACATGGAGATTATCGACAATCTGAGAAAGCATCCAAATATGCCCGAGGTATCTATAAGAAAGTGAAATAGCAGTATGTAGAATAGTAAAGCAACAGATAGAGTACCGACGTCCATTGTTCCAAATACAAATTAAAGTACCCAAAATCCTGCAACAGAGAAAAACGCTAATCATGTGAGGAGTGTGATATGTCCAAAATATAAAAAGACCATCAGACCATATCAATAAACCAGCAACATAGACCAACATCGTTAGTTTTGAAGGCAGAGTGATAAACATTAATCATTTTTTTTTCACAAGAGAAAAAACGTTGTTTTGAATATATTATATGAAGTAAAACAGTCCATGAAGTCATTACATTTTCACATCTGAAGATTGGAACCCAAATATCCATCCAGAAAAGTGGAAGTCCCACCCCAGATAATGATAGAAAAATACCCCATGTCACATACAGGGACTTGATATAAAACCCAGTAACGGTCCACATGGAGATTATCGACAATCTGAGAAAGCATCCAAATATGCCCGAGGCATCTATAAGAAAGTGAACTAGCAGTATGTAGAATAGTAAAGCAACAGATAGAGTACCGACGTCCATTGTTCCAAATACAAATTAAAGTACCCAAAATCCTTGAACAGAGAAAAACGCTAATCATGTGAGGAGTGTGACATGTCCAAAATATAAAAAGACCATGAGACCATATCAATAAACCAGCAACATAGACCAGCATAGCTAGTTTTGAAGGCAGAGTGATAAACATTAATCATTTTTTTTTCACAAGAGAAAAAACGTTGTTTTGAATATATTATATAAAGTAAAACAGTCCATGAAGTCATTACATTTTCACATCTGAAGATTGGAACCCAAATATCCATCCAGAAAAGTGGAAGTCCCACCCCAGACAATGACAGAAAAATACCCCATGTCACATACAAGGACATGATATAAAATCCAGTAACGGTCCACATGGAGATTATCGACAATCTGAGAAAGCATTCAAATATGCCCGAGGCATCTATAAGAAAGTGAAATAGTAGTATGTAGAACAGTAAAGCAACAGATAGAGTACCGATGTCCATTGTTCCAAATACAAATTAAAGTACCCAAAATCCTTGAACAGATCAAGAAAAACGCTAATCATGTGAGAATTCAAAGTAAAGTTAATCTATTAACATTGCGAATAAAATTACATCGAAGTCAAAAACATTGCCTGGCCATACTCATGGCAAATTTGTCATCAAAAAATCAAAAAATTAAGAAGACTGCCCTCATACGGGGAAACCAGTCTTGAATGTTTAATTTACAAAATTCAAAAATATTACTTAAAGGTCCAGCACAGTAAAATAAACTAAAAGCAGCCCAATTAATTGGGCCTGCTAAGCAAGAAAAACAAATTAACCAAATTAATCCTCCGCTGGTTCCTCCACGATTCGGCACCATCCTTCGGAAGGTCCAGGATCGCTAGGTGCTACCTCCACATGCATGCCATGGCTCCCCTCCTGAAGGCCCGAATGCTGGCCGGATTTTTCCGAGCTCAGACCCGCCGGATGGGTGCATTCTTCCTCCGTTTGGGCCTCCTCGTGGAAGACCACAGTGACTACAGCTGTGATTCGCGGGCGGTTGAGAGTGCAATCAAATTGCGCAGTGCGCGTCGTGGGAGAAGGTGAACTAGCGGTGGGGAAGCCAGGAGTAGGGGAATCCATACGGTGGCCAGATGCTACAAGCCGACCCCGCCCACTCCTAGTATTTGGATATCGACCTAAGTAATAATCACTGGACTGGCCGGAAGTCATCTCTGTTGAGGTGTTGGAGGGAGCGCGCTGGGATTGACCTCTAGTGCTCCCCCTGCGGCAACGCATCCTATGACGCACGCGAGGCATGGGTGCAATCTCAGGCGCAGTGGGCACAAGAGACGAAGAAGCAGAATTCCAATTAACAAAGGAAGACAGACAGAGACAGAACCGAGAGAAATGGAAATATGCAGCAAAGTCTAGGCAGAAGTTCCGCTGGCCACTTCTCCTTATCGTCACAGTTACCAGACAGTGTAATCCAGCAACTGGCTTGACTAAAAAACCATGGCTAAACGCCATTTTGTATGTCGACCCATCTGCAATGAAATCAAAGGACGCCCGTCATAATGAATCTCTGATCATTAATAATGAGAGCCGAAGGCCGGATCAAATTGGAGCGTGCGGAATCGCTCAGAGGAGTGGAGGTCCGATCTTGAACAGTGTTAAAAATTAATTAATCTAGATTTGATGTGAAAACTTAATTGAACAGCGTTAAATGTTAATGCTAATGATATGAAATCGCCATATCCATGTCCCATCACCTTAAACGCCATCGAATGCACCCGCAGCCGGGAGCAGGTCAAGTTTTTATTGAGGACACGTGGCAAAAATTGATTGGAGCGGATCTTTGTTTGGGCCGCTCGCGCAGTGGAAATCCGGACCCGTAAAATATTAGGGCGAATTTGATAAGAAATTCGCGTCACAAAATTGGCCGACGTCAGCAGGCTATTTTGGAACGCGAATTTGGTTTGAATTATGGTTTATCGCTGTTTGAAGTCCGGCGGGCTCGACTTTTGAACAATTTTCTTATAAAATTTGTGTTGGTTTTCTTTGATAATACACATATTAAAATCCCGCTTAATAAAGAGACAAAATTGTTGTGCTTTCGAAACCTGACCCGAGGATTGGACATGAGTTAACAAACAAAAGGATAGCGGAACCAGACTTGCACCCGTGGTCAAGCCCTCTACCAAAACCACGAGCGGAATCACAAAAGCGGGTTGCCTATATCGCACCGCTTTTGCGGAGTAGGCGGTATTTCTTATTCGCGAGTGATTCCATAGGGAATGCAACACATGGCGAAGTGACCCCCGGAAAACCACCGTTTAACCCGCGCTATCGCACGTTAAAGCCCGACGTTGGAAGCCGAGAGAAATTTCCAAGAGTCGTTGATTTGGAGAAAGGCCATCAGACAGTGGTCGCACGTTGAACTTGCCCGGAGGTTAACTAAGGTGTGCGGAGGATAGCCAGGTACGATACGAGTGTTTGATTGGTTATTGATATATATAGGTGGGGCCGGAGTATAATGAAATTGTTTAATTAAACGATTGGCGGATAATTAGCATAAGTCTGGAGCGTGATTGTTGTAAGGCCGGGTGGTGAAATATAGAGCCGAAAGTTCATTACAAGTTATTTATTTAAAAAGAAACGTGGAGTATAAATACAAAGTGTTGAAAGTTAAACATTGGGTATAAGGATTGGAGATAATATAAAGTCGGGAATATAAATTAAAGTCCAACCATTGTGGATAGTATTTATTTATCAAATTCTACGAATTTGATAAATAAACCCGAAGAAAGAAGTCAATTAAGACTCAGGCTGGAGGAAAAGAACGGGGTACAATTGGTTGAAAATGTTGATATTACTGTATATACCATCTTTCACTTTCCTTGGGGTCCTCGCTTTAAGGCCACACGATGATCTCTCTTCTCTGGCATTTACTTGTATTGAAGATCACTATTCTAGGAATAAGGAGTTATTTTCTCCAAAAATAACCTTAGCCAAACATTGACAATGCATCAAGGATATCTTTCTATGCTTCATAAGCACATTTGTTCTACTTCTAAATCATGTCTTGGAAGTGGTTGTTGTGCTGAAATTATTCACCAGTTGGTTTCATACCAAAGTCTTTTTCACATTTTCAGCATCCAATACATGAAAAAGATAATGGTTTAAAACAACATAAATATTTGAAATTTTGCAAGAATTGTCTAGCACACTTTGAATATGAATTTTGAATTCAAGTGCATGATGTTGTATAAGATCAAGTGTCATTTTGAATACCAAATGTTTCACAAGAAACTTCTCAACATGCTACCCTGCAGTAAGGATTAAATGACAATATTGCATCAACTATTTCCATAATAATAGTGCACCTCGGCCATAAGACTAAACAACTACAAATGTTGTAGATCTAACAAGACCACACAATAAAATGTATTCCACAAGGCCAATACTATATGAAAAATGAAAAGGAGTTTGCAACCAAAAATACCTTAGGCAACTAATTCAATTAGATACACCAAACCATCAGCAAAAAGGAAAACCAGCCTACTCAAAAGGCAAGCGTTTACCTCCTTTGACAAAATTTTGAGTTCCAAAACAAGGGCCTTTATTGTCTTGTCAATGCCCCTAGTAATTTGAACGGGGTTTGCACCTGCTGCAACAACCTAAACAAAAAGGTTTCATTTCAAATTATTTTCCACAAATTTAAGATACAACCATTGTCAGCTTTGTATTTCCTAACAAGCTCATAAATTTTGACAAAAGAACCAAAATTTTTTAATACCTGATAGCAATTTTTTCACTCAAAAACTATCTTAGACTCAATAAGCCCAACCCAAAACTAAAAAACCAAACACCATAAGACCCTACAAAATGAATAGATGATCTTAATCCAGTACTATCGACAAAAATTTACCTTTACACCCTCACTTATTAAACCCTGTGCTGTTGAATTTTAACTTCAACTGCTGCAGCAGAAGGACGGATGCAGCAGCAACATTTTTTTTTGGAGGTTGCTTGCATGTCATCCAGAAATTTAATTCAGCATTTAAAATTCCTGCAAGTTTTTTTTGTAGACGGCCACAGCCATATTTCTGTACAGGATTGTATTTAAACACAACAGCCAGCATTAACGCAATTCACCAACCAGAAATTAAACAAACATAAATTTACCCGATAGTTTTGTAAATTCAAAAGGAGGACACGTGGAGCATTAATATTGGATCGCATGAAATTTAAGGGAATCTGAAAACCTGAAAACCGGACCCGAATTTTTTATAGGGCACATTGGATTGAGAATTCGAGTTAAAATTAGGCAGACGTCAGCATCCCATTTTGGAACGCGAATTTGGTTTGAAATTCAATCTATTTATACTTTTGAAGTCCGACGGAAAGGGTTCTTTAATGTTTTGATAGTTTAATATATACATATGTTATATATATATCATATGCGAAATGAAAGGTGGGCCACAGAATTTAGTTTTAATTTTATTTTTTTTAAAAGAGGGTTTATTATAATATGTTTTATATGTTCCGGCATATAAAAATAAAAAGGTCGAAAAAGCTTGGTAGTTTTTTTATAGACAGTACGTAGATTTTTTATTACATAGCAGTGTGTAAAAAGTGAAAAATTGAGTGTAACTTTTTAAGTGTGTATGCACAGCAGTGCGAAAGGGAAAAACACAGCAGAGTGTCTTAGAGACAGAGAATGTTTGTTTTGAACAGACAGTGAGTTGGTTTTATGCACTGCGTTTTGTAGCAGTCATAATTTTGTAATCCCTCTCAGTGAGGAAGTAGTGTAATAGTTTTTTTTTGAGTTATTGAAGGGAATAGAAGTTTTTTTTCAAAGTATTGAAACTCTGTCTCCTGTCAAAGAAATTTTTATTTTATGTGTGTTAGAGGAAGGGAGATTTATGGGTGGTTCTTATGAATCAACCAATCATTCAGAACATGCTCATCAATCCAAACCATAAGTATTATGTGACAATATTCAAGCAGGCACTGAATCGGATTTCTGAAGCTATGTTAGAGAAACCCTAAACTCTCACTTAAAATAGGTGAAATGTGGCACCACTCAGAGATTGACATGTGCCAATTGGTACAAGTGGTAGAAAATTGGCATGCTCAAACAACGAGGTGATGCAAGAATGACACGAGGGAGAAAATATCAGAAAAGCCCCAAATCTGGAGAACTAAAGCTCATCACCAACCTGAGATTGACAACTTTACATGATGTAACCCATGAAATCGTAAATGGAGAAATCATAGTAACAATAAAGTAACCTATGTAACAATAAAGTCGGATTCATCCTGGGAGTGGTAATGGGAGAAATCATAGTGAACAACAGGAAACATGCATATTTTCTTACAATCAAATAGATAAAAAAACACATACAAAAAACCTAGATAATAATCGTGAACAAGCTTAATATTGAATTATGAACTGTAAAGGAACTTACAAAATGTGACATTACGAACCTAGTCAAGCGCACAAGCAAAAATATCCTGGACATGACCCTAGTTGACAAGTTGTATTGCTCATGATGCAAGAGGATTTGTACCTGCACTGCCAAGTCAATCAAAATCCATCATTATCTATACAATAAATACAAGTAATTGATGCAGTATTTTTTACTCTAAGATGCATTCTTATGATAATGTTAGAACATATGTTGAAAATTTCAAAACATACCTGAATAAGCTCCTCTTCGTTTCAAGAACAATTTATTGGAGTCGCATGAACTTGGAACAAGCCTCCCACGATCTCAAAGAGTAGCAACTAAATCAACAGTGACTTTTTTGTTGCTACGCTGGATCAAGGGAGGTTTGCTCCAAGATTAAATCGCTCCAATAAATTATTCTCTACTAAACAGGGCCAACCACGTGAAGGTGGAAGCTCTTATGGCCCCTCCTCCCCCCCTCACATCACTCTCAATTCTCCAATACCCAATCTATATTTCATTTTTTACTTTCATGAGCATAAAAAAAAATATTCAATAACTAATAAAAAAAAATTCAACAAAAAGTACGTAAGGAAACATTGCAATTAATGCTTGACATAAAAATAGTATGATAAATGAGTTTTTTATATAACGCAAAAAACGTTCCAAGTATGGTAACGTTTGTCTTATAATAATACAATATTTTACATTATCGAATTTTCTTTTTCTTCTTCCTATTTTTAAATCTCCTAATTACATCATCAATATCATCATGCTTTGCTCCTGTTTCGTGCCTTTCGACCCGCACTGCTGACCTAGTTGCGTAGTCACGATGTCTGGTCTCATCCAGTGACGGGGCATCGCCTACAAAAACAGATAATATTAAATTTTAATTGTCAGTTTTTAAATATCATTGAACTAGTTCGGTAATATTAATAAAAAATTGCAATGAGATTATTTACCTGGTGCACCAGTTGTCGCCGCTGACCTAGTTGCGTAGTCACGATGTCTGGTCTCATCCAGTGACGGGGCATCGCCTACAAAAACTGATAATATTAAATTTTAATTGTCAGTTTTTAAATATCATTGAACTAGTTCGGTAATATTAATAAAAAAAATTGCAATGAGATTATTTACCTGGTGCACCAGTTGTCGCCGTTGGGACTGTTTCCCTGTCTTCCTCTCTAGTGGTAAGATCCTCAAGGGAAACATTCTCTGTCATTTAAACAAAAAAAGTTATAAGGACAACCATCAAGGTATAATTAGAAAAAATTATAAGTGGAAATTAATTACCGTCACAACCCTCACTGATAGCAGCATTGTCGGCCTGGTCCCCACTACAATGATCAGGTTGCACGAGAGGATCATCTACATCTGGCTCTAAAACTGGGTTATTTACCTCGTCGGTAGTGTTGCTCCCCTGATTTAAACAAAGTTGTTAGACATTCAATTTATGGACGAAAAAAAAAATATTGAAAGGTTAATGTTTTACCTTATCAGGCATTGTAGATCTTGGGACCTGCCCCAAGCTTCTGCGACGTTCAACTACAGCTTGATAGCGAAAACGGAAAGCAATATTTTTATCTTCCTCTGTAGTTATTGTTCCAAAGTCATCACCCTACATTATATATGATTGTGTATTTTTAATCATATCTGATAGGATTACAAAAACGTTGGAAGGCGATACAATTAATTATAAGATGTTTAGCTACTTAATTACAATTCTTGTAGCTAATTTCAAGTAGCCGCCCTGGCCTAGCTTGTGATGGCCCTTTTTTTCAATCCTAGCTTTGGTTGCCTTTGAGGTGTTAGGAAACCTAGCATCAAAATATTGAAGTCAGATATGACGTAGCACACTTTTATTTTAGACATAGAGAAAATTAAAGCTATTGAATTAAAGTTGTAATTTACTTTGCGGGTCCAGTTGGCATTTTTCCTTCTTTCTTTGCCCTTTTCTCTTTTCCGTCATGGATGAGTGCTCTCCACTCACTCTCTGAAACTGCGAGAGGACGCTCATATCTAGGGTTAAATTGCAATTGCGTCTTATAGGTGTCCCTGGTATATTTCAAATATTTGCCGGCTACCCGAGCCACCGTTGTTCTGTCAAATGTGCCGACCCCAAAAAGGGCTTCTAGATAATCTAGAAGTTCTTTTTCAGGTTGGAATTCTGGGAATTCCACCCTGTACATATGGTTGGGCCAAAAATTACCAACACATGGCTCTCCAGAATCCTGTAGAACTCATTGTTTCCTACACAGAATAAAACCAAAAGAAAAAGAAGATATTATCATTAATTTAAAAATAAAAATCATGATAAATATGTTTTAGATAAAGTACATGAAATAGTTAAAATATTAAAATTTACCTGGAAGTTGTACATGCTTTATAGGGACACCCTCATCGTTCACCAACAACGTGCCATTAATGGTCCCTGTGGAGCTGACACGTGTAGCTCCAGGAAACGCAATAATGTAGTTGGCCATATCAGCCTCATCATTGCCAACACGTTCAGCAGTTGGCTGGGTGTCAGCTTGGGCAGGGTGTGTTTCTTGGCTAGCACCTAAAGGAGTAGAAGGTGTAAGAGAGGGTTGTTGGGCAATCTCTTGCCCTTGTGTCCCACTACCACCAACACCGGGTTCAGCAAATGCCAGAAGACGCTACATACAAAAGAACTTTTTGTTAGTTTAGTCACTGTAAAAATTAAAAATCAAACTATCACAATTCATCTCATGCAGAACAAAAAAAATATCCTTTTGACTTTTTATTATTACCTGATATCTATTTAGCTGCCTCATAAGATGTTGTATCCTCTCTTTTGTTTCAGGTGTTTGAGGCGCGTCTATCAAAGCATTAAATTCCGACCTTGCATCTCGTGCCTTTTTTTGCAACAAGAACACTGGAGATAGGGATGAAGAAAGCTCTTCCTCAAAGAGGGAATCATCAGGCGTACCATGGCTAGGTGTCTTCATATTTGAACAAAATTAATATTATTTCAATTATGTAAATAACTAAAATACCTAAAGACAGAGCAATGCTGGCACTTTACATGTTCTTCCGCTGGCCTCTTTCCGCGATCATCCCGTCTCGGGGTTGTTCCTGCACTGCTCTGATCAGTCTGCCACATTGCAATTAAATTATAAATGTAAAAACTTGAAAACAATATCTAACTTGAAAACACAAATGAAAACTGAAATAATTTCTAATAAGACACCGGAAGACAGAGTTAGAGTTTCAAATATGCCTTGCATTGAATTCAGTCCTGGAAACATGTCATTGCACATTAAGGCACCCAAAAATTCAATCCATGAATGATATATTTAAGTAGGCTTCTCCTATTCTGGGAAAACACCATACCTATAATGCATTCACTTGCATGTATAAAGGGAAAGGAAAACATGCTTTCATACAACGGTGACAAAGGCATCTTGGGGAAAGGTATCTTCACTTTTTATTTATGTTGTTCACCCACACCACTCTCATGTTTTCACTAATCCTGTTTTGTCATTTTTGGATTCAAATTAAGTTAAGGCCTTAAATATTTTTTGACCTTTCGGTGTAGTTTTTATAAGTGGCATGTATGGATTTTCCATTAATTCTGCACTTTTTCTCTTCATGCGCATGTTTCCCTGGAAATCAAATGCATGATTTAGTCCCATACATTTAACAAGTTGTTGGATCAACTCCATAAGAAATATCATGTTTCCTATTCAATCAAAATTTATCTCAGTTAGGGTAGGTAGAAAGGTTTTCCCTTTGTATTAATAGGGCACTTCTAGCTTGCATTTTTATTATATCTTTCAAATTTAGTGTCATTTCAATTAGGGCATGATTTTTTGCAACTTTCAAGGTGAGAATGAACAAAGACAAATTTTTGTGATGGATGACTGTATATGACTCCATGGCCAGAGGAAAAGGCACTAATCTACTTCTTCAAATATCTATAGTTCTCATTCACCTCATACGAAGATGGTCCCCGATTTTGAGCCAAATGTTGCAGCAAAAAGTTCCCCCCCTCCATAATTTGATATTCAATGGAAATTTCTTAAATTGATGATGGGGCAAGATTATGGAACATTGGCACATACATATGTAATGGAATTCCAAGATCATGATATATGTTTGCATATGTTTATGGCAATGTCCCACCAAGTCCCCTGGAGGTGGGAGCGAGGGGACGAGGGAGCGCGGGAGCGGCCTATGCAAAAGCTCCCTACCAATTTTCAGGAAACGTGGGGGGACGTCGGGGTCATAAAAATTATAAAATTTAATATTTAAAATGTAACTATATTTTTACAAGGAATGTATATACAGTCATCATACACTTGCATCATGAAAGATAAATCATAAATGATAAAATTACAAATCGATGAATGATGAATCATATAATTGAAACAAATTTAAAAGTTAAAAGTTAAAACATACATCATACAATCTTGCATGTAAGTTTGTAAGTTTGTAACTATATAATCATTAATGTAACTACTAACAATGTACAATGAAAATAAAGTTTAAGATATCATATGACATATTATATCTAGATTCAAAATAGAGTTTAAACTGAAGTTTACAACTCAAGTCTGAAACATAAAACTTAAACGCAAATAAGTTATGTCTGAAACATAAAACATAAAACATAACATATGAATATCAAATGATATCATCATAATGATAAATGAGCATAAATGCTCAAGCTAATGCCCCACTAGTCTCTGCATCCAACTTCTGCACGAATATATCAAGATCAACTATGTCACCATCTGAATCAAAATCACTTGGATTCTCAAATATGCTAAGTGGCACATCAACTTTTAACACGAAACCATAAACTAAAAGGGGCGGTGAGGGGACGTGAGGGGGCGTGAGGGAAACATCCCCTAGAAGTCCCCAAGACCCCGGAGCGCGAGGGGGCGAGGAATCTAGACCCCCAGGTGGGGGGGCGAGACCCCGTGTAACACTGGTTTATGGAGGTGGTGGAGCAAAAAAGAGCTCAAATAGAGCTGAAATTTTTCACATAAAAAGGACTGTGGGCTTGACTAATGGTTCCATTTAAAAATGATATCTAGACAGAGAATAAGTGTAGCATGCAAACATGCATTGAAAATCCATCTGAGTTTGCATTGTATTACTTATGATGGATTCAAATTTGGTTTTCAAAATGCCAGGTTATGGCATGATTTTGTCGAGAAACCCTTAGTTGGATTCTCATGTTGGTTTAATTTATATTTTAAGTTTGTTTTGCAATCTTTGGGTGATAGTAACTCATGAACCAGGTTACCAATGTGTAACAATCATATTTCAAGAATAAAGTTGTGATTTTTTTATATTATTATTATTATCTATTAGCTACGAGTATTGACACCTAATGCCTGGAATTTTGACATCTCGATAGCATGGATAATTTCGAAAATGTTTCTAGTAATGTTAACATAATAACTATCATTACATGTCTTCACTTTTTTCACCATAATAGACCTGTGATATGGACTCATCACACAACTTCATATGCTATGTCCCAACAAGTTCAAACGGGTTGAACCTACCTCATAGTGTGGTTATTAAGGACAAGTTGCTTGATATATAACTCGATAGCATAGACCACGTTGCAGTTCTAAAAAGAATCCTCAAGTGTCAAAAAACTTCACAATATGTTCTACTATAAAGCCTTTTGGGATACCTGAAATAATATATGTATCATTGATGAATTTTAAAGTATGACAAGATCCAGAGGGAAAGGAAATCAATGGAAGAGTGATCCACCAATGAGAACCTAGAATTTAGCATCAGATGAGTTAGAGTTTAGGAAATTGAAACCCTATAATTTTAATTAGTAATGAAGGACATCACATAGGTAATTATATTTTCATGTAGAATAATCTGTTAATTCAAATTTAAACTACATAATATGAAAGGCATACCATAAATTTTTCCACGTAAGTCCAAACAACCTATAAAAATGGAAAAACTTCTTTTTCCATGGGAAATAATTTACCTTTCCTTTTTCAAGGCAATCTAAATCACAAAAAATATGAACTATACTGCACACATTCTTGGATAATGTGAAAGTGGAAAGGAATACCCTACACAAGTGATGCACACATGTACATTTGAACACTAATAGATTTTTATAGTTGAAATGCAATGCTTGTTTTCATTTAAATGTAGGGTTTTTAAAGCAGGGAGAAATAATGGCTGCCAAATTAATAAGCGTTTCTTTGGGAAAAATTTAAATCTTGTATTGGGTGATGAAGATAATAGAGGGTATTGAATCTTGATTCTTGACATCTAGAGAGAACCATATAGCCTAACACAATCCAATGGAATTGACCAAAAAAACCCAAATAGAGTCAACCCTACCATAGGAGGAAGGGCATGCAGTAAGAACTTACCATTTTTGCAAGAGCTGAGGGTGAATGCTGTTCTGCAAGCGCTGAGGGCGAACGCTGAGGGCGACTTCAGTAAGAGCTGAGGGTGAACGCTCGAGGGTGAATGCCGAGGGCAAAGGCTGTTCTCGTTAAAGAGCCGAGGGCGACGTGTGGCGACGTCGTTCGGAAGAGCCGAGGGCGAATCTGTGGCGAATGTCACTCGCAAGAGCCCGGCATAATGCGTCGAGGGCGACGTTGTCTCGCAAGAGTTTGCAGAATGCCATGCGACGTTTGTTCTGTAAGAGCCGAGGGCGAACGCCGAGGGCGAATGGTGTTCGCAAGAGCCGAGGCTGCATGCGTGATATCGACGCACGTAGCACACATGTACATTTGAACACTAATAGATTTTTGTAGTTGAAATGCAATGCCTGTTTTCATTTAAATGTAGGTTTTTAAAGCAGGGAGAAATAATGGCTGCCAAATTAATAAGCGTTTCTTTGGGAAAAATTTAAATCTTGTATTGGGTGATGAAGATAATAGAGGGTATTGAATCTTGATTCTTGACATCTAGAGAGAACCCTACAGCTTAACACAATCCAATGGAATTGACCAAAAAAACCCAAATAGAGTCAACCCTACTATAGGAGGAAGGGCCTGTAGTAAGAACTTACCATTTTGCAAGAGCTGAGGGCGAATGCTGTTCTGCAAGAGCTGAGGGCGAACGCTAAGGGCGAATGCTGTTCTGCAAGAGCTAAGGGCGAATGCTGAGGGAAAATGCTGTTCTGCAAGAGCTGAGCGCGAATTCTGAGGGCAAATCTTGTTCTGCAAGAGCAGAGGGCGAATGCGCGCGTGATATCAAATGTAGCTATTGCAACAAATACGAAAATTTTTTATGTAGCGCGAAAATAACTGTCGCTATACCGACGGCGGAAAAGGCGTCGCTATTAGGACGGTGCCTCCAAACGTCGCAATGGCGACACCTAGACATTGTGTCGCAGTTGCAACGTTTAGAGTCGTCTCAATAGCGACGCTTTGGGCCATGGTGTCGCAATTGCGACGTCTTCCTTTAAACGTCGTAATTGCGACACTAGTTTAAGTGTCGGTATTATGACACTTTTCTATAGACGTCGGTATAGCGACGGTTTCGGGCGGGATGGAAAAAATTTGGGAAAATTTCCGACATTTGGTCAAAAGCGTCGGAAACAGGTGTCGGAATTTCCGCCAAATGTAGTAGTGAGAGGTAACCACTTGACCCATTATGTTTGTTTATCAGATACAAAATAACGAAGATATCCTTCCAAAAATTTATTTACTATCTCAGTTTGATCATTAGATTGAAGATGATAAGATGAGCTATGAGCTAATTGAGTACCTAAACAAGAAAATAACTCTGTCCAAAAAATTCCAGTAAAAATGGGATCTCTGTCACTCACAATAACCCTTGGGTTTCCATGTAGCTTTTTAATTGTGTCCATAAATGTAGTAGCAACTGTAATTGCTTTAAATGGATGAGATAATGCACAAAAGTGTCCATACTTGGTAAGTCTATCAACTACCACCATGATGACACTCTTTCCTTCAGAATTAGGTAAAATTGTGATAAAATCAATTGAAATCTCCTCCCAACGTTGACTTGGAATGGATAAAGGTTGTAGAAGTCTCGGGGTCTTATGTTAGGTCCCGATATTACTAGTATAGTCCCTTGTTGTTCTTAGTGTAACCCCCTTATTGTTATTATTGTACCCTTGTAACCCCCATTTTGTTATTATTGTGCCCTTAAATTATTATTGTTAGGTCGGCTAGGATTACATTATGGCCCACTAGGATTACATTATGGCCACATGGACTCCTCTATATAGAAAGGAGGTTTTGTAAATTGTATCATCCAAGAATTGTTCATTTATGTAATGTATTGGAGGTTTCCCCCTAGAAGTGGCTTATTTCTAAGGCATTGATATCTCTTTTCTTCTATTTTTGGAGCTGGTTACACAACATTTGGTATCGGAGCTTTGGATTCGAGGGTTTCACTGCTCCAAACAGGTCATCGTGGCATTTTCGCTATAACTTTTTTTCTACAAATTTTCAAATGCTGAAATTTTTAGGGTACGAAGCCAAAATCCTGAGGAAGATCGTTTAAAAATTTCAGATCTTGGTTGGCAATATTTTTGGAGATATGATCTGTGGAAGTTAGGTCTTTTTTCAGGCTCCTAAACAGGTCATCGTGGCATTTGCACTATAAAAAAAATTCTACGAAGGTTCAGAATCTGAAATTTTTAGGGTACGAAGCTAAAATCCTGAGGAAACTTGTCAAAATTTTTTTGAGCTTGGTTCGCAATATTTTTGGAGATATGATCTGTGGAAGGTAGTGCTTTTTCAGGCTCCCGAATTTCATCTAAAAGAGGTGATCATGGGAAAAGTTCAATAACTCTCTCTCTGAGCATCGGATTGGAGTGCCATAAAAGGTGGTCGGAAGCACACAGAATGTAGTGTTTTGGCTCTCAATTTTAGAGGAAAAGGACAAAACAGTGACATGTGGCAAGTCATACAAGTTCACTCTACTGAACCAGTCCATAATTAGGTCATTGTGGGAGCAGAGAAAGAACTTTGACTAGGTTGAATTATACCTGCCTCTAACATTTCTGCAATCATACGTTCAATTTCGCTCTTTTGGACATAAGGCTATCTATAAGGCTTGATGTTTTGAGGAACACTCCCTGGAATCAAATTAATAGCATGATCATGATCACGAATAGGTGGGAGTCCTTTGGGAGTTTCAAACACCTTGGAATGATTGTCCAAGACTTGTTGGAGATCTGCAGAAATACATGATTTTGATGTTGGAACTTCTAGTGAGCATAATTGTGCAATTACACCTCGTTGTTCTTTCTTTAGAAGCTTTTTCATGACATTAGAGCTTATTATCTTTCCTGGCTTCCCTGCAATACCTCGTAATTCGACTTCCTTTCCTTCTGAAAAAAATTTCAAGAAAAGTTCTTGAAAATTAAAAGCTACTGTCCCCAAATATTGTAACCATTGTACTCCTAGTACAACATGAGCACCTCCCATAGGAATGGAAAGCATTATAATATTCAATACTTATTCCCCCATGGTTATCTTGATATTATGGAATTTTCCAGAGCAATTTATAGTTCCTCCATTTGTAACCATCACTTGACATTCTGGTGCTGGGTATAGGAAACAATTCAATTCCTTGGCTACCTTACAATGAATAAAATTATGGGTGCTACCTGAATCAATCAACACTATTACTTTTTTCTTCTTGATATGTCCTTCTATCTTGAGAGTTTGAGGAGTGGTAATTCCTGCCAATGCATTACACGATATGGTCGGACTCATTTCTTCCTCTTCTTGGGTTGGTTCCTGGTGTATATCCTCTTCTTGTTCATTTTCTTCTTCCTCTTCACAATCTATGTAAAATAATTTCTTCTCGACACACTTATGACCTTTAGTGTATTTGCTATCACAACTGTAGCAAAGCCCTTTTGCTCTTTTTTCTTCCAATTGTTGTGGTGTCAACCTTGTAGGTTGTGGAAATCTAGGCGTAGCAACACTTCGTTCTTTATAGAATTGAGTGGTAGGCTTCCTTGTCGCCATAATTTTACATTCAACTTTTCTTGCCAACCTGAATGCCTTCTCCAATGAATCAGGTTCCAAAACGCGAACTTCATGTTGGATGTTATCCTTTAAAGTACCTATGAAGAGATCAATCTCGTGTTCCTCTGGAATATCAGTTACCTTTATATTCAATTTTTGGAAGTCCTCGATGTGCTCCCCCACTAAAAGCTTTTGTTTGAGTTTTATCAATTGGCTAAAGAAGGTGTTGCTCTTTGTATCCTCATATTGTGCTATCATTTCCTCCGTAAAAATTGACCAAGTGACAATTTGTTTACGGGAGCAAAGCCATCAATACCATACAAATGTATTTTGTTATAAATGTAAAGTTGCAATGCGTACCTTTTGTGTGTTTTTCACGTTATGGAGATCAAAATATTGCTCCATTTGTAGTATCCATGTTACATGATCCTTTCCATCAAACTTCCTCATATCCATTTTTGGAATATGGTGGTTCTTTCGGCTAACATTAGAGTTTATGAAGTCACGATTAACATTTATTTTGTTCTCATCATGAGTTTCCTCTACTATATTTTCACCATTAGGAAACATTTCTTGTGTCAACTTTGTCAAACCTTCCATGTCTGCTTTTAGATCATTCTTCATGTTTTCCATGTTGTCTTTCATTTTTTCATCGATCTTAGCTTCCATGTCATCCATCTTAGATTCCATAACATCTATCTTAGATTCCACACCTTTCTTCAAACCATCCATCTTCGCTTCCACGCCTTTCTTCAAAACATCCATTTCATTTTTTGTTTCTCTTTGCGAAAGCAAAATTTGGTGCACTTGCTCTTGTAATTTTTATAGATCATGTTGCAATTCTTCATCTTCATGAGTCATAGTAGAGCCTTTTGAAGGCTTAATGAGTGTTGAATTATTTTTATGAGGCATTTTTTTTGAACCCAATACTGATATATATTCTACAATATGCCCTTGGAATCAATTCAAATTGATTCTTCAAACAAGATTTATGCAATTCATAAAAAAAATACACACCTTTTTCTTTCTTTTGAGGAGTTCGATATTGAAATTAGATTATCTTTGTGATTGCGGCTCTTCAATATCTAAAATTGAGCACTGAGGTAGCCTTTTGAATTATCTTTCGAATGCCTTAGGTCTAACTTGATTTGGATTCTCCAAGGCAAATTTATGTCCAATCTCCCACAATGACCTAATTATGGACTGGTTCAGTAGAGCGAACTTGTACGACTTGCCACGTGTCATTGTTTAGTCTTTTAGCTCTGAAATTGATAGAAAATAAAATACAATCCATGTACTTGTAACCACTTTTTATGGCACTCCAATCCGATGCTCAGAGAGAGAGTTATGAAGATTTTCCCACGATCACCTCTTTGAGATGAAATTCAAGAGCCTGAAAAAGCACTACTTTCCACAGATCATATCTCCGAAAATATTGCGAAAAAAGATTTAAAATTTTTCGACGCGTTTTCTCAGGATTTTAGCTTCGTGCCCTATAAATTTCAGATTCTGAACCTTCGTAGAAAAAAAGTTATAGCACAAATTCCACGATGACCTATTTATATTAAATTGAGGAGCTTGCAAAAAGATCTAACTTCCACAGATCATATCTCCGAAAATATTGCAAACCAAGCTCTAAAATATTTTGAAAATGTTCCTTAGGATTTCAACTTCACACCCTAAAAATTTCAGCTTCTGAAACTTCATAGAAAAAAAGTTATAGCGAAAATTCCACGATGACCTGTTTGGAGCAGCGAAACCCTAGAATCCAAAGCTCTGATACCAAATGTTGTGTAACCAGCTCCAAAAATAGAAGAAAAGAGATATCAACGCCTTAGAAATAAGCCACTTCGAGGGGCAACCTCCAATACATTACATAAATGAACAATTCTTGGATGATACAATTTACAAAACCTCCTTTCTATATATAGGAGTCCATGGGGCCATAATGTAATCCTAGTGGGGCCACAATGTAATCCTAGCCGACCTAACAATAATAATTTAAGGGCACAATGATAACAATATGGGGGTTACAGGGGTACAATAATAACAATAAGGGGGTTACATTAACAACAATAAGGGACTATACTAGTAATATAGGGACCTAACAGTGACCCTCCTCTAAAGCGCAAGTTAAAAAGCTAGCAAGTTATGTCGTTGGGCTCATCGATATGTCACTATTTTCACGATGCCGCAAACCCGACACCATAAATAAAATGGGTGTTATGGTGAGGGGTGCTTTCGCAAGATCGTTGACCTCTACTGATTGAATCACAATTAATGGTTCAGATTAACTGCGGGGGCACAACTCTGAAATATTTCTCGTACAGCGGAGTCCCCCCGCAGTGACGACAAGCAGGCGAGCCTGCGACGTTAGCAAGCGGACCATCCCTGTCATTGTTCCACGTAACCATATTGTGTGTCATTTCACCTGTCTTTTCATTCATATTTTCATTCATTTCACCTCTGTGCAACGTCCTTTCCCACCAAGATTTTCTTTGTCTATAAACGGGTTTGTCTTCATCTTCTATCCACGTGCTCTCCTCAGCAACCAAATTTTCCAAGTTCTGTACCAACGTCCAAGTCACCGTTTGCCTCGTCAGGGCCAGTTATTTCACATATTTCCACTTGAATTTTTCAAAAAATGGAAAAGAAAAGTGTTTTGGTCTAGTCTTCCACAACATTCCCCTGATGGAACTGAAAGCGATATTGTAGACACCATTTGTCCAGTTAACCATAATTTGTTTTACTAACATGTCATTTTGAACCAATCCAAGTTTCCAGTATATTATTCTTTAGTTAAGTCACAAGTCTTGTCAGATTTTGTTCCACAAACCTATCTTTTCCCTGAATTCATTCGTTAGTTAGTTTCGGTTATGTACCCTCAGAAATTTTTTGTGACGAACCAGTTGGGAGAAAATATTTTCCAAGTATCTGCTCTCTTAATTCAGAAATATCTTCGTTACCCCTCTGCAGATTCGTATTTGAGTTTTTCTGATGAATTTCTATCCACATATTTTCAATATTTCCCCGTACTTGAGTTTGCTCAAATCCTGTTTTATCTGATGCCCGAAAAAACACAATTTTCCCTGGACTCATATAAATTTCCTTTGATTCTCTTTTCTAAAGATATAAGACCATTTCTGCAAATTTTGTCTATAATTTTGGGCAAAGATGATGTTGCAATGATAGATAAGACAATTTTAGGGATGTTTTCTCTAATGATGAAGCCTGGGGTGGTTTTAGATATTCATGCTTACTTGGAGAACTCTGTTAATTGTCAATTCATGAATTTGACACTTATTGGGTGTTTTAGGTTTCCATCCCTGGTTACTTATTTGTTTTTATACAATCATGTGGAAATATTAACTCAATTGGGATTAAATGTTGTGTATGTAAATAAAAATAAGCAATCAGTGGTCTTCTGGAAAAATATAGTAAGGAAGCAGGTGGGAAATGAAGCCCTGTTTTATTTTACTTCTTCTTTTCTTCCAATCGTATATTTAATTTTGAATGGATCACCTACACCACGTTTGTTTCCCAAAGGCCAGTCATTTTTCAATTAAGAAAAGATGTGAAATTTTGGGATTGGTTTTCTTTTTAGGATCATATTGAGATTAGATTATATGTAGTTGATATTGAACCTTTTAGATTGCGTACTTTTGTTCCTATGAGAAAGTTTTCTTTAGAGTTCATAAGGAAAAGTCTTATTGTGGATCAAATTTATTTTGTGCCTATGAAAAATGGTCATTTATTCAAGTTACCTAGGACTATGTGCCCATTTATTGTAAATACTAGACAAGCAATTGAAGAAGCTCATAAAATGTTGGATGTCATGCATTTGTTGTTAGACGAGAAATGGGCTTATGACCCACATCATGTAATCTCAAATCGAAAACTGGAAAATGGATATGCTCCTTTTTTTCATGAAGCCAAACCATAGGTGGACAAGTTGGAAAATGGTGGATAGTCTTCTGCATCTGTGCAAATGGAGGTAGAAACCCCACATCCCACTGAAAAAAGGCCTCAAAAGGGCAACAAAAGAAGTAATTGACTTGGAGGATGATGTAGAGAAAGAAGCCAAGAAAACAAAGGAAATGGATGAAATTAGTTTATCAATCATGCCAGGATATTCTTTGCAATTGGGGGAAACTTCCTGCACTCCCTCATCTCCTGTTCCTAAGGACACATGCCATTATTCTGTTTCAAATATCAAGAAGGTATTTTCACAAATTGAGGAAAGAAATAAGAAGATAAGGGAGAATATAAATCTCAGTCAGAAACCCAAATCTCTTAGGAGCATACTAGATTGCTATCAACAATGGATTTGGAAAAAGACCAGCTAAGGACAAATTTTTCTTATCCTTAAGCCAAGAATTGGACACCCTCTACTGCTTTCAAAACTGCTAATTTAACAGTTGATGCCAAAACGATTCCCCTCCTGGACAAGATTAACCTTGATATGCAAACTGGTTATTTGATTTTTAATGATATGAACAAGACTACTTCAGCTACTAAAAAAGCAGAAAACATGCTGAGTAAGGTGATTAAACAATTAAAATTGGAGAAAGAAAATTTAAGAGCTTACTCCTCACAAAATGAAGAATTAAAAAAAATCATTATCATGATTGGAGTAGACCCCGAAGATAAATCAAGAGTTCAAAAGTTGTTGATGAGTGTTGAATATGAGATTCAAGTCCTGAAGAAGAAGCTTAAGCTTCCCATTGGAGAACATCTGATGGCTACAGAGGTAGTTCAAGTAGAAATATAGAAATAGTAGTTGTTGCAAAATTTATTGACCAAGGATGAGGAGTTATCCAAATTGAAAGAGATAAATGATATGTTGCAAAAGAAGATATATTCTCTTGTCTGCACTGTTGTTATTTCATAAGAATCAGAAGACCCTGCTGCCAAACTAACTGAAGTCATGACTGAGTTAAAAATGGAAAAAATTGATTTAAAAAAGACATAAAGAGACCTGGAAACTGCTTGCAAGGTGATCAAAGTCACATAAAAAGAGGTACAAATGACCAAAGAAAATGCATAAAAGTATAGCCAAGATTATCAGATTTCTTGTCAAGAAATCAAAGAGTTGAAGGAGAAAGTGAAAAGGAATATGTACCTCATTCAGGCTAGAGAAATCATATGGAATGACATTATTGAAGTTGTCAAGAATGTGTGGGATTTGCCCGTTATCATTGGAAAAGAAAAGAGTATTGTGAGAGACTTGGAAGGAGTTATTGTGACAATGAACAAAAGTCACAAAACAAAGCTTCGTATTCTAAGAGGCTTATTGATTCTATAAACTCTAAGCATACACAGGAAATATAAGATTTCGAGATTGAAGATATGACCCAGTGTGTGCTAGAGATGAACAAGATTATTGTGAATAATTCATACAGGAAAGCTACAGAGAAAAATTTGAACTAAGTCAAAGGAGCAGTGACAAATTTTAATATTTTATCTGATAAGAGAACCAAGGCTGGTCTACCATCCTGTTTGGATCAGCAAGGAAACTTACTCCCTTGGGAAATGTATGAGACACTACATGTGGAAGAAAAAATTAAGGTTGGAAATTCCCATGAGAAGACTGTTGTTTTAAAGGGAGCCACTATTGTTACTTACCTACATAAATACTTCCAAATCCTATGGATGTTGAAGACTTTATTTTTAGAAAGACCTACATATTCTAGGATCACTAATTTCCGGATGGTACATGTAAAAATTGTTATTTGTTCTAGCTCAAATGTGGACCCATGGAGGAAATTAAAAGAGTGGATGTCTCCAGAAGCAAAGGATACAGAAGCAGGAGCCTCCTTTGTTCCAGATCTCAAGTTACTCAGTGACTGAATGCTTTATTTAATCTTTTACTTGGTTTTCTAGAAAAAAAATTAATTTTATGTTTCCAAGTAATGACCGAAAGCAAGTAGTTTAGGAAGTTGACATTCTTATAATTGTACATTTTGTAATGTTGTATATAATACTTTTTCTGAAGAGGAAAGAGGCTCCAGAGTTTTGGACCTTAGAGGATCACAAATTTTTTAACTTTATCTTTATGAGAATGAATAAATATTTCAGAAGAATTTTCAGAAATTGATGAGTATGACTAGTCTTTCCTGTTTCATCATGTGTTTACTTTCTCTTCTCAGAATGAAGTAATGTAGTTGTCGGTCTCTAATATTACATTGTGATTTAGAGTTAAATACCTTCATGAAGCACTCCTTTATTCCGATTTCATTTATTTCAATCACGTTCTTCTAAAACCAAAGGTAGTAGATTCTGTGTTAGGAGCTTGCTATCAGAAATTTTTCCACCAACATTTCTATCTGATTCATGTTAATTTGTATTAATCATTTGAAGGCATTATGAGGGGTTTATTTTTGTTATAAATATTAAAGGGTTTTATGTATTTCATTCTGGAGTTTTCAAAATGAAAGGAATTTTTTTTTTAATTTTTATTTCAAAGTTATGATAAATTTATTAAGCATAGATCTCAACACGACTTGTGATTGTTTCTCAAGGGAAAACATTTTTTGGCACCGTTTCCGGGGAACGAAGACATAAAGCTATTTTTCCCTTGGTTTTTTTTAAATAAATCATTTCTTTGATTTGTGAACAAAGAAAGTGATTAGGCTATATTTTTCATCAAAATAGTAGTCCTCGCTTCCAGAAGACCACATACGAGGTCAGATACCTTGCAGTAAAAAATTCTAGTCTTGTTTGACCCAAAAAAACTAGTATCAAGAAGGGTTTGGAAATCAAAATCCCTATTCACTCCAGGCCCTACCCTATATGCCCCAGGAAGCAGTTCTAATCAACAAGCTTCACTTTTTCACTCAAAAGAGGTAATCAAAACTCTTTAGTTTTTTGGGAAGGACCTACGTCCTCTCGAACGATTTTTCTCGAACTGACTTTGGAGGAAAATTTGTTTGAGTCAGTTTATTTTTCTTTCCAAGATTTACAAGAAGTTTCAACTGTTCATTTTGAAAATTTACAACAGTTTATTTCTCCTGTGAAACAACCAATTCCTATATTTGTGTTACCCCCTCTGCCTTTTGTTTTTCAAGTAGGTGTTAATCAAAATCTTAATATGGCAGTTCCTGATTTTATTTTGAATAGTTATGCCCCATTAAATATTTCTCAACCAATGAATGCAATGTCACAAGACTACCTTAAATTGTTGCCTCATCTTACTAGGGGAGGATGAAGCCACAACAAAGAAAAATATTGCTACATTTTGTGCTTTCGCTGAAAACTTGAATGTCAAATATCTTGATGTGGTTTTGAGGCTGTTTTTTCATTCCTTAGATGGAGAGGCTAGGAAGTGGTTCAAACACTTCCATCTAATTAAATTAACACATGGGAAGATTTGGAATTTTTTTTTACTCATAGATGGGGGGAAAAGAAGGATCATGGATGGTTTTGGACAAAATTTAATTCTATCAAAAGGAAACAAGAGGAGAATGTTGTAGATTTTATTAAAAGATTTAATAAGTTGTATAAATGACTTCCAACAGAAATAAAACCTCCACTTGTTGGAGCGAAAGTTGTTTTTGATGGAGATTTAGAATTATATTTTGGTTTCACTTTGAGGGAAAGAAGGTCCCCTACCTTGGATAATATTCAAACAAATGCTTTAGAAATCGAAGCAAACTTGACTGCAATAGTAAAAACTAAAGGAAAAAAGCAAGCTCAAGGTAAGGGAAAGGGGAAAGAATAATTTTCCCATGATCAGAGATTGGAAGATGTGACTAAAGTCATAAAATTTTGATCAAATAAACTGGTGAATTTAGAGCTTGAAAAAAAACCCCGTTAGGCAAAATTAGCAGGGTAAAATTGAAATTTTAACCCACAATTTAGAACAAAGCCCCTTTAGATTTAGCAAAGAGAAAGAAAGGATCCAGATCAGATCTAGCCTCCTTTGTATATAGAATATGGGTCTAAATAGGCTTCAAAAGGGACTGCAAAGGATCAAGATAACCATATATACACATTGTATGTTGGTGAAATAGAGGATGATGAAAACAATGAGTTTAATACTGAAACATAAGAGTCTCTGAATGACCAAGAAATTGATCACTATTGCAAAATTTTTACTGAACTTGTGCAGGCTGAATTACATAAGAAAAAGATTTAAGATTAAGGAAAAGATCAAGGTTGCAGAATAATGAAGATGTGCCAGAAGATCCAACACCTCAACCAATGGCGACTCCATAAAAATATTTGAAGCAACTTAATAGAGGAAAGCAACAAATTGATTCAGTAGCAAAAAATACATTTCAACAAGGAGACAATTCACAAGAAAGAACAAAAGGTGAGAAGTTGAATAAATATGCTCATTCATCTGAGAAAATTTCAAATTTAAAAAATAAATATGAAGACCCAGAGAAGTTAATAAAACCAAGTAATTCTTTTAACTTAACAAAAGAATTGGAGAAAATAAAGATACAAAATCCTTTGGTAGAATTGGCTAAAGCCCCAACATATAAAAAGCAGATTTTAGATTTTATTAACCTTTCCCAAGATGATAATGTAGCAGATACATTAAATTTACATGAAGAGAGACTAGTGGTAATTTCCGGTCCTCATGTTGAAGAGGTAGATTCAGCTACTCCTACTTTTTACATTTCTTTGTTGGTACAAACTTTTATGCTCCATAATTGTATATTGGATTTGGGGGCTTCTCACAATTTAATGCATTTTCATTCATGAAGCAATTGAACTTACAAATCACTAAACCTCATAGGGATATTTAATATTTTGATTCTAAAAAGGTTAAGTGTGTGGGGTTGATCAAAGATATGGTTGTTTCCTTAGCTCAAATTCCAGCTAGGAGCCTCATGATGGATGTGGTGGTGGCAGATATTCTAGCTCGTTTTGGGATTCTTCTTTCCAGATCTTAACGGGCTAAGTTGGGAGTTGTTTTTAAGTTAGATTAAACTTATGCTATAATCCCAGTTTTTGGAGGTGAAGCGAGAATATTATATAGGGAAACCAGTTTTTTCAAAACCATTACCGAGGAGAGTTCAAGTAATTATCCTGTCTATAGTCAGGAAAAAGATGATTTTTCCTGTTTTATGTTGCAAGATGTTGCAGAGGTTGCTAAAGATACTCAGGTGCAACTCCCTTCAGCAATTGAGAGTAAAGAGCTGATAGAAAATGGAATTTGGAAGTTATATTTTGATGGTGCTTACTCAAAGGATGGTACTGGTGCAGGTATTCTTCTAATTTCTCCAAAATGTCATCTTATGCCTTTTTCTTACAAATTAGAATATGATTCTACCAATAATATTTCAGAATATGAAGCTTTAATACTTGGATTGAAAATTGCTAAACAATTGGGAGTGCAATGCATATCTGTGTTTGGAGATTTTGAGTTGGTGATTAAGCAGGTTAAGAATCATTTCCATACAAGGCATCCAAGGTTGAGAAATTATAAGAATGAAGTTTGGGACATAGTGGACAATTTATTTCTCGCTTTTAATATGTGGTTTGTCCCCATGGAAGGAAACATGCTTTCTGACTCTTTAGCAGTTGCAGCCAGCACATTCAAACCTCATCTTAACCCCAACGTGAGATATGAAGTGGAAATCAGACACATGCCCTCAATTCCAGACAATGTGAAACATTGGTAGGTGTTTGAGGGTGAAGAAAAAAATGAATTTTTTTGGGATTGATTGGAGAATTTTCTAATTTGGAAATTTATTAGGATGAAGATGTTGGAGAGAAGTAGAAGGATGCAGTTTCTTTCAAGGATTCAATAGGAAAAAAAAATTTCAACTTAAGCATAATGTGATTCTAAAGGGATTGGTACCTCTGGAATTATTATTTAGTTCTAATGATGTTGCTACAAGCCCAAAGAAAGAAAACCTTGAAGATGACATATAAGAACATAACTTGGGAACAAATGAACAACCTAAAATGGTAAGAATATTTAAAGATGTTCCTAAACATTTTAAACAAATATATATAAGTATTTTCAAGAATTTTGTTGATATTTTTGCATGGTCATATGAATATTTAAAGAATTATGATATTAGTATCATCCAATATAAAATTACTTTGATACCAAGGGTTAAGGCTTTTAGACAAAAGTTGAGACAGATAAATCCCTTGTTGTTGCCTTCAATTGAGAAATAAGTAAAAAAATTTTACAGGAAAAAACAATTGTTCCCTTGTGTTATCACTGGAAAATCGGACAAGCAAATACGACATTATTTAATGTCACACATAAGTATTTATAGGGCTGAAAGACATTAGAGAATCTAAAGTATTTAAAAATCTCTAAGGTCTAAAAGGAAAAATCAAATTGCGCACAGAAAGAACCAGTCAAATACACATTTGCACGCAGAATTCTTCGATAAGCGTGCCTTTGCGGACTTTTCCTCAAAAATCTGCGTGGTACTGAGAGTGGTGGAAGTCACTTTCTGGTACCACAAGGCACACTCCAAGACATTGAGCCCACACTTGAGGCTGCCTAAGGACAACCGCCCAAGCCTCCTTAGGACCTCAAAGGAGCACACAATGAAATAAATGTGGCACACAATGGAATCACCCTCCTCTCTTGGGTCACCATCCACAATGTACCAAGAGAGGGAAGAAGGATTTGAATTATCCTATAAAATACCACCAAGAGATGAACATAGCACATTGTTATGCTGGCTAGAATTTGCCCAAGCAATACTATTGGTGTGTGGTCCAGAGAAAAGATAGAGGGGACTCGGTTATTGGCCATCCAAAAACTCTAGTCCACCATAGTAGAGAGAGGGAGACTTTGCGCCAAGGCAGCTCAGAAGTAAAGACATCCTTGCATAGAGACTTGGAGCTCCATAGTTCTAAGGGCCCCTTGGCAAGTGGGTTAAAGTTTCATTCTCATTTCCAACCATAACTAAATAAGAGGGGACGTAAGCACTGTTGTTTGGATTATTGAAGTTGTTTGACTCTATTTAGAGATTTTGTGTTATTTGTTTTAGTTTTAGTTTAGTTTTTATGTTTGAATGTGCATACTATTTCTCTATCTAGTATGTGTATGTTTTGGCATGTTCCACTAACTTGCTTGGATCCATCTATTTTCTGCTTGTGACCAATAACTTAAGAGGAAAATACCACCCCTCTTAAGCAAGTGTGATTTGGTACATTCGTGCACCAAACACATCAACACAAGATTGGTGACTCCACTAACTTTTATTTCCAAGTTTATGTGGTTGTGCCTTTTTGGAGAGACCTTCGTCTTTGTTGTGGAGTTGGGTTGGAATTGCCCCCTTTCTCTCCTTCACTGCCTGGTTCATCCCAAGTGACAGACTAAAGCTAAAGAGCTCCAAAAAATTAAATTGTAGGAATTTGCGTGGCTTTCTTCCAGACAAACGCGCCCTAGTGCGAGTGTTCAGAGGTGACCTACGCGCGGAAATCACGCCTGTTTCAGCCTTTTGTGCGTGGAAAATAGAAGTGGAATTTTCTCCACTATTTCCATATTTTCTTGCTTGTAAATGTGACTAGCAGCCCATAATACATCTACCAGCACTAGTTGAGGTGCCCCGCAACTTGCTAAAGCTCACTCTTAGCTGCTTTTAGTAGTTTAGGTGTTGGTTTTATTTCAAGTTGATTTTCGCAAAGTTAACACATAGTTTAAGTATGAGGAAAATTAACTTGTTTTCTGAAATAATTTATGTTTTGAGAATTTAGGTACCAAAACACCTAACTAATTAGCCAAATTAAGTGGCCCAAGTCCACACATGATTATCTCGTTCCTTTTTTTAGTGTAAAAGTCATTAATTTAGTTCAATTTTTGCACTAGGATTTAGGGACCAAGATCGAATTGTCGATAGAAGAGAAATTAATATATGATGCCTTTTCACCCTCCGGTGATCCTAGGCAAGCATATGAACACTCTCTATTCACAACTCACCATCTCCCCATAGTTAATCACATAGATTAACTAGGAAAAATTGAAAGTGGCCCATACCCGCGCATGTTTTACTTTTGAGCAAGGAACACTAGAACATAGTTTAAATAGGGGATTTTGAAAAGGATCATCACATATCCACATGCTCAGAATATGTGCTTGTTCACCTATTTTTCACACACATCCACATCCTAAGTGAAGTGAAGAAATCTAAAACTAACTTAACTAAACTCACTAAATTCTCCCCATAGGGGCCACAAAATAATTTATAGTCTAATTTTGGACAAAGGGGGTAGGTATCCAATATGCCACCTTGGTCATTCTTCATCTTGAAACATAGAAGTTGACTGTTTATGGAGCTTTCAAATCCGCCTATCAACCCACGGAAAATAAAACCCGAGCGCGATAGAGACCCGATTCAGAGGGGGTTAGGCTTAGGCGTAGTGTGTGTGGTATCAGTTGGGGCTACCTGACCCGGCTGGTACTCAGTACTGTTAGCTGAACTAATAGGAAGCCCAAAACTCAGACGCTCATGTGGGACGGTGGTGATTAGTGGCCAAAATTAGGGCATCCTTTCCCTATAGGTGATGGTGTAGGCAAGCACTAATTCCTCTACCGTTACCTTAGTAGATTTTTCTTCAGTTGACTTCGGGTGTCACCATTTCCTTTAGGACATTGTGCCAGCATTCAAAAGATATCTTCTCAAGGCCCAGTTACATTTGAGCGTGTGAGGACAATTAGGTCCTCTAGGATTTGAGTATCATATGAAAACAACAAAAAACCATATTTTTCGATTGAATGATCACATAGGATTAATTTAAAGCGAAAATATATTTTATTTTCGCTTTGTTTTATGTATGCAATCAAATTTTTTCTTTGATAATAATATCTATCCTCTCAGATATTTCTAAAGCCATACCTAGTCGATGCCAGAATGGACCTAATGGGACCTTGTCGATCTAGACGTCTTTTGGACCTCCCCCATTACCGGGAGGGGTTCCAGGTATTTCACCATTTAGGCGTCAAAGATGGAACACTACCACCCTTATTGGTCCATCCTTTATCAGGGCATCTTTATTTGGGAACCCCATTCAGCCTCCTAATGCCACGCCGGTGAACACCCCCACAGGGTCACCACAAACCACTCCTCACACAACCCCTAGCGGGCAGAGGAGTGCTACCCATTCGGGAAGCCAGGTGAACGCACATCAGGGTACGTCGCAGACAAACCCTATTCCTAACCAGAACATTATGTTTTCACAAGTCGGAATGGCTAAAACCTTGTAGTCACCTTTTCTAGCTTCGTTAAATCTACCAGATTTAACCAAGTTGACAAATGAACCCATTGCACACAACCCCATATGGCCTCCCATGCCCAGGAATCTCCCTTTAGACATTCCAAAGTTCAAAGGAAAGCAAGCAGAAGACCTAGGAAATCATGTTATGACTTTCCACCTGTGGTGTTCGTCGAACAACATCGTTGATGATACTATTCGACTATGGCTATTTCAATGCATTCTAACCGAAGTAGCAGCAACATGGTATGTGGAGAAACCCTCTGCTACACATGGAACCTTTAGCGCCCTTGCTACTGCATTATTGACCTATTCTCAGTTACCCATCCACCACGATTTCAGAATGGATTTACTGACCCACTTTAGGCAAACCCTCGCCATCCATATATCAGACCATCTCCACGAATGGCGTCGGCGTCATAGTTTGTGCAAAGCCAAACTCAATGATCGATTTATGTTAGACATGTTCCTGAAAACTCTCACCATGGAGATTTCGAAGGATGTGGTGCAACAAAAGCCCATATCCGAAGAGGATGCTATCAATAAGGCCCAATAGCTCGAGCTGATCTATACACAATCAGGGTATATTTACAATATCTTGTCGAACGCCTCATGCCTGCAAACTTATAAAGAATTACCAGGCGCATCGAACTCTGCAGATGATTTAATTGGGTCATTGATCCAAAATCACCTAATCACCAACGTTCAACACCCCGATTACATGTATGATTCTACCCAGAACATACCACAACCTAGCTACCAAAGTCATCACATGCCTTCGCAAAATTTGACTAGTAGGGCATCATCGTATCACCATCAGCATGGAGGACCCTATCTTCCGGCTCAGGGGACCTAGTATGCAGATAGATATGCTAACAGAAGAGCTCCCCCCCAACAACCATTTACAAACTAGGGACCACAATACGCCCAATCCCCAGCACAAGAACCACCCATGCAGAATAATGCACAAGTGAACTTCATGCAACCCTCCCAAAACCAAACACGCCAACCATATAACTAGGAGAACCCAAATTATCCTCCTAATGCGGTTAAGAAAAAAGGGAAAAACAAGCCTAAATGAAATCCTTTACAGGTGGGTAATAATCAACAATGGCCTCCACCATCTCAGGCTAGAGGCAACTCCAACCAAAATCAAAACCAGGAGCCAAGCAACTCCCAGAGGTAGAACAAGAGGCCAATTCTTCGGAAAAACCACTCTTTTTAGATCTATGGTGAGTACGGCCATTACACTCACCACTGTCTTGACCTCCCCGAGATGAAGAAGCTACAAAGTAACCGTGGACATGGGGGATCTTCCCAGCAGAAAGAAGTCATGCAGGTTCCTTTGCCCCATCAAGGGACAGTTAGCACACATCAACAAACTCCCGACGATTTCAGAAAAAACAGCCACAAAATCTACATGATTGGCAAAGAAATGTGTTTTTAGACATAGAATTGAAATTACAACACCCCACCATACACCAACGTGTCAGTGGCTAGTACCAGTGCACCAAGGGCACCTTTGACATCCCTGCAAAGGAAATTCCCATTGTAAGATCGATGATTACGACTAAGGAAATTGAGAGAAGAGGAAAGAAGGTGGAGACTCCCACCAAGTAACAAGAATCACCAAGCTGCAACATATGTAATGTAGTAGGCCACCCTACCCACATCTGCCCAGAGCTGGACAAATTAAAACCGCTCCTTAGCTCTACGGTAGACATTGCAACACCACGTTCCTGTAAAAAGGAACTTGCCATCAAAATTCAAGGCAAAGAATTGCGTACCAATCACACATGTGCTATCTGCAACAATTATGGACACTACACCATCATTTCCCAGAGATCCCGCAATATAGGGACGCCCTACATGCCATCGAGTGGTCCTACCAAAAGGATCCCTCCACCTAGTCATATGGGGATGAACCTCGCACCATCCTTTACCTACAGGAGGAATGACAGCCGCCTGAAAAACTTCGTTCATATTTCCTCCTCCTATCATATGCTGCATATTGTGCGATGAATGTCGTCACTTCATCGAAGAATGTGTAGCTCTGGAACTCATCCACAAATGGTATCCTATAGAGCATGTTTATTATGTTGGTTTACATGAAACACAATTCACATGTCCTTTATGTGCCGAAAACCACATTCTAGAAAATTTCCACTATATCTTGCGATTCCACTTAGCGCTGGCTAGTTTGCACTCAACCATAGTCCGCCTCTCCCAAGAAGATGGCTCAGACTCAGAATCTATGAACAACTTGACAACCCAAGAAATTGTAATGAGCAGATACATCCTCTTCTTGTCAGCTGAAAAGCGACCAATCAAGGAACCCTTAGTTACCCCCAACCTCTCTCTTTAGAGAAGACCAACATGTGCATTATGTAAAATGCCCAATCATGTGGTCGCTACCTGCCCTGACTTAGAAGAGCTATGATGCTGGTACCCCATCACACCACCAACTGAGCATGATGGGCACGCCATATCTAGGCTATTTTTCCCAATATGTCAGGGAAATCACTGTGGACAGCATTGTAACTATATCCCACAAGTTCATCCTCTAATTGATATGATACATACCTTAGAGAAGAAACAAGACGATCTCCTCAAACGGTATAGAAAGTATATCACCCCTAGGCCAGCAACCCCACACCCACATCAGCGTGATGGATAAACTGGGACGTCGCACCAACCAAGCATGACCCAAGTCCAACCTAGGATAACATGTGGAATATGTGACTTGATTGGCCATTGGGTCTGTTGTCGACAGATATTGTCACTCCTAGAGACAGCTTAGAGTTGCCATAGACCAGTGCCTAGGACATCTTATCATAGCAAGGAGCACATAATATAACTTGGGTGTTAATCCAAAAGGCTCTCCTGCTATCTCTTGTAAAGCAAGGAAATGGATTTAAATGGGACCAGAACTTACAAAAACTGCCACAGGGAAAGTAATGCTGTAGAGACAAGATGCAAAGCTCTAACACAAAAGCATCAGACAGTTAAGAGACAATTTACTGTAGAGAGGGCCGATTCAAGTAATATGCCACATAAATCAAATATCAAAAGGTGTATGCAGTGAAAGAAATATAAGAAGATATTAGTTAACTTTTGTTTGATACCCAGATACACAACAGAACCATATATGGGCTTATCGTTCTAAGAATCCATACATGACAATGGCGTTTTAAAAGCACCCTCGCAAAGCAACTAATATAGCAGAATGATGGATGAAATGAATCACGAAACAATATATCATGCCTGAGCCATATTTAAAGCGCTTGACTGATCCAAGTATGGGTATCAACTAGGATAAATCCTTACCTAAAATCAGTGAGCCACTAGCATTCCAGTACATGATACAAGAAGATAGATAAAATGAAATGTTGTATTAAACACATAAAAGGAAGTTACATACTGTGGGATACCAAAGACCAGAATCCTCTAATACAGATAGAACTCCTCACTAAGACCCTATGGGCTCTGAGCCTTCATACAAGAGCTTACACAAAATGTATACAAAAATGCCTTTCACTGCACAATTCTCTGATAAAAATTTGGAACCCTTACAATGTCATTCTTCCCGATTTTTATAGAGGAAGAAGATGAGAAACTCATAAAAGAAGTAGGTGAAAACAATTAATTATTTCATTTAAACAAAATGGCAGAAACATTCGCGCCCATATTTCTGAGTAACCATGTTGTACTGTATGTACTCTATGGCCTGCCTTCAGAAATAAATGCATTGAGTAGAAAAATCCCCTCAAGGATGCAGCATAAAGATGAAATCACTTAAATAATTTGTCCTTTTCTAAGAGGCAATCTTGTTGAAATTGATCTTGGAGGGCGTAACTCTCTTCTGCCTTCTAACTCTGGATTGGAATTTGAAATCTTTCATTCCGAACGCCGAAGTTATTTATCTTCAACTGATACTCTTTGCCGCATCATTAAAATTTCTATCTGTGAAATATGCCTTTTAAAATACTCTGGAGGGTTTGATAGCTTTTGATCTCTGCTCTTTAAATGGCAGTCATATCTCTGCAACTACCCGAGATCTTCTTCATAAATTCTCCTTCTGCAAGCCGATATTTAGATGCATCTTCGATTTTTGTAATGGAGGCAAAGATTAATGGCAATTTCTCATCGCTATAACCAGCGAACCGACAAACACGTTAAAGAAAACCAGACACAAGAATGGTGGAGGCGGTCGTGACTACAGAATTGATGATGTAGACTGGGAGAAATGGTGAGGAGATGCAGGGTGGCAATGAAATATACAGTGGAACGACGATGAATGAACGAGGCAGAGATACATAACATAAACATTGTGATGTAACACGTAAACGGAGTATATGAATGGTGGAGGTGAACGCAAATGACACGTGGGCGTACGAAAGGCTAAGCGGAGGGGACGACGTGGAGGCGGAATTGGTCAGTCAACGGGATGTATGAAAAAATCTGGGCCATACGATCAAAAAAAAAATCAACGGTTAATACTTCACCAGAGGGCGACGGAATAGCGTGCTCGGAGTACTGTGCACTGGGACTAAAATTCACGCAGCTTGGGAGAGTGGCAGCCGTTGGATGGAGCGCTCAGGATTGGACGACTCACGTTAATTTCGCTGCGCGTCCGGGATCGAACGTTAACGCGTGAAATGGGGTGGTATTGGAACAGTGGCCTAGGAAGCGTGGCGCATAACGTGTGTAATCGCTGCAATTTGCGGAATACCGCCGGCCTTCGAAAGACAGTGCGAAATAAACAGGCCGGTTTTAAGCAGTGGTTTTTAGGGCGCGGGGACCACAAAGGTAGTGCGCTATGGTACGTTGATTTTTTTAATCGGACGGCTCCAAGTGCACCTGATGGCCACGGGTGATAAGTGCTTTTTGATCTGGCACATGGTCCAGCACCCGGGTCACATGAAAGACTAGCTGTAGGAGGTTAAGACCAAAGGGGCTCAGATTTAAATATTTCAAAAGTGAGTCTTTCGGCCTTCTATTATGCAATTTGGGGGCGGAGGAGGGCAACGATAAGTAGAAAAAGGGTTTCTTAGGCCATGGAAGAAAATTTTGAAAGGTTTAAGTATGGTTAATAGCCAAAATATTGAATGGGGGTGACATGGTCAACATCGGCTCCATCTGGGGACGTCACGTTCATCCCTGGACGTGTCGAGAACTGCGCAGACCTCTTGATCATAATCTATGTAAACTCTGTTCTTCAGTCCCTCTTACTTTTCACTTTATGAATCATGAGTGCGCCTACCCTGTTTAAACAAAAACTTGTAACAAAAACTAATATACAGTATGGTACATCAGGCGCTCGCTGCCTGAATCAGAACTGGAAATAGGGCTTTAGAAATTGGCCGTTTACAGGGGCATCCAACAAGTCACCCTATAAATTCTCCAATGTGAATGTATTATTGCCTCCCTGTTCCACAAATTTGAATGGGCCAAACCAAAGTGGATCGAACTTGCCGTGCTTTCCTTTTTCAGCCCTCCGGATATCCCATCGGAGCACCAGATCACCAACCTGTAGCTTCCTGTCTTTTGCATGCTGATCAAATATATGTTTCATTCTCTCTTGATATTCAGCTAATCTCTGACTCGGTCCCGTGTTTCCTCTAATTCCACCAATTGATTAATTATCCTGATCATATCATCAGGTTCCTCCTGAATTTCTTGCATGAAACGTGCTACTGGTAAAACTAGCTGCATAGGAAACACGACTGCTCGTCCATATACCAATTCGTATAGATATTTCCTAGTTTCTCTCTTACTGGTGATTCTATTAGCCCATAGGACAAATCTCAATTGGGAATCTCAATTTTTCTGATTTTAATTGATAGTCTTTTTCAAGGCCCTCACTAGAGTTTTATTGGAAGATTCTGCCAAGCCATTTCCCTGTGGATAATAAGTTGTGGAGTGCTTCAATGTGATATTATACTGCTGGCAGAAATTTACAAATTTTGCAGACTTGAAGGCCTGTGCATTGTCAGTCACTATTCTAGCAGGACAACCAAACCTGGATATAATGTTTTCCTCCATGAACTTTATGATGACAGTGTCAGTAGCATTCCTTGCAGGTATGGCTTCCACCCATTTTGTAAAATAATCTGTGGCAGTTAATATCCATTTATGTTGTCCACTTGAGGGTGGATGTATTTCACCTATAAAATCTATTCCCCACTGCTGAAATGGTTCATTCACATGAACTGGAATTAGGGGCAGAGCTTCCAACTTCTGTCTCTCAGCGAATTTCTGACACTTATCACATGCTCTGACCCAAGTAAAAACATCTCCAAAAAGTTTTGGCCAGTAGAAACCAGCCTTCAGAATTTTATGAGCTGTGGCTCTCCAGCTGTAATGACCTCCACAAATTCCCTCATGAAATTCTATCATTATACTCTCTACTTCTTCCTCTGTTAGGCACAGGAGTAAAATGCCTGAAGGGTCCCTCCAATATAGCTAGCCATTAGCAACTATATACTTTTGTGATTTCAATCTTAAAGTCTTGTATTTTGCTTTATCACAACTTGGAGGACAACTGAGTGTCAAAAGATATTCAAATATTTCTTTGTACCATGGACTGGTGAGATATTTTATGTGTACTCTCTGAGTATCCATCTCCAGACCTTGCTGCTCTTTTTCTCTCTCAGACTCTTCATTTGAAATCATAGACAAATTTATGCCCAGAGCTTGATAGTTCGATTCAGATAGAATTTTTGTGAGCCCATGTCCTTTGATCAACTTGGTAGGGTGGATATCCAGATCATACTCCTATATTTTAGCAATCCACCTTCCCCTTTTTCCTTCACTATCTCCCTGAATGAGAACGTATTTTACAGTTGCAGTAGGGACATATGCTGTAATGTGGGACTGCAAAACATACATGCGAAATGCTTTGAGGGATTTTACTAGGGCATAGGCCTGCTTCTCCAATATATTATATTTCAATTCTGCATCATGCAACACCTGACTGAAAAAGGCTATGGGATACTCATATCCATCTTCATTTTTTTGTAATAACACTCCAGCTACTGTATGAGGTGAGGCAAAAGAAAATATCATAAATGGTTTAGTATAATCTGGCCCAGCTAATATAGGAGCTTCAGCAAATGCAGCTTTAATTCTAGCAAAGGCTTCCCGTGATTCTTGTGACCATTTCACCTCATTATTCTTCTTCAACATATCTGTTATATGCCTAACTATCTCAGCATAGTTAGGAATAAACCTTCTCAGAAAATTTATTCGGCCTAAAAATACCTGTACTTATTTCTTGTTCCTGGGGAGAGGAATGCCATTTATAACCTCTACTCTCTTGGGATCTATCCTTACCCCATATTTAGTTACAATATGCCCCAAAATTTTGCCTTCCTCTAATGCAAATAAAGACTTTTGGGAATTAAGAGAAAGACCATACCTTCTGCATTTTCCAAAATTCCTTTGTAACTGCTCAATGTGTTCAACATCATTTTTTGAAAACACCGTAATATCATCAAGGTACACTACCAGAAATTTATCTTTCTCCCCAACAAAAGCAATATCCATAGCCCTTTGAAAAGTGGCCCCTGCATTAATTAGTCCAAAAGGAATCCTGACATACATGAATGTACCCCATGGTGTGGTGAAAGCAGTTTTCTTCTGATCCTCCGGAAGTACAGCCACCTGGTTATACCTGGAGAAACCATCCATCATTGACATTCTAGAGGCTCCAACCACTTTCTGCAGGATGTGGTCCATCTTGGGCAGTGGATAATTATCTTTTAAAGATGCTCTGTTTAAATTCCTGAAATCCACACATAGCCTTATTTCTCCATTTTTATTTCGGACATGGACCAAGTTTGCAACCCATTATGAGTACATTAATGGCACAATTATTTTGGCCTTAAGCAGCTTCTTGATTTCTTTATCAATGGAGGGAAGCAACAGAGAATTTATCTGTCTAAGCTTCTGCTTATAAGGTTTTGCATCTTCCCTCAGAGGAATTTTATGCTGCATTATACTAATATCAAAAGTTTTAAGGTCCTGATAGGACCATGCAAATACATCCTTGTATGACTAAAACAATTTCAAGTATTTTTCCTTATATTCCTATGGGACCTTCTTGGATAATTTGACAATTTTGGGCTCAACATTGGTACCCAGATTCAAATCTTCCACCTGATCTTCTTCTACCACTTTACCAGACTGCGCTGGGACATCATTCTTGTCAAATAATCTTTCTAGAGGCACCAGCCCTCTAGGGATGACATTTCCTTTCAGCTGCAGCACTTTACTGCCTACTATCTTCTCTTCCCAATTATTTTCTGAAACATTCTCAGCCTCATCTTCTTTAAAATCATCAATCTCCATGTTGGAGAACTCCCCCACTGTCTCCAGAAATCTCTTCATATGTTCATCATCCTCAAATACTTGCCAGTACTTGATGTTGTCCGGAATTGATGGTCTGGAACGCACCTCAACTTCATATCTTAAAAGAGGGTTCTGGGGAGGGCGGAATGTACTAGTAGCCACAGCGAGAGAATCTGCCATTCTATTATGCTCTCGGGGCACGAACTAGATATTAAATGCTGAGAAGAAATTCTCCACCATGTCCCACATTTCATTCCTGTAAGCCCTCAGCTGAGGATGTTTGGTTTGACACTGATTTCTGATTTGTCTGACCACCAGCTTAGAGTCTCCCAAAACCTTTAAACATTGTATGCCCATGCTCCTGGCTGTTTGTAATCCCAAAAGCAGTGCTTCATATTCATCTACATTATTTGTAGCTTCGTATTCCAATTTAAAAGACAGTGGGACCCATTTTCCTATAGGAGAGATTAATAATACTCCAACCCCATTACCCTCTCTTGAATTTGCTCCATCAAAATGTAGAGTCCATACTCCTACTTCGTGGTTCCCTAAAGGCTGCTCAGTCTTGATCTGACAGAATGATGGTTCCGGAGAAAATTTTTGATCTTCTTCCAGCATTAAGCATGAGAAATCTCCTTCCTTACCATAGATTGGTGAGTTCTCAGAGTTGTCAGCTTTTGTAACCATTTTGACAAATCTGGTTTCTCTGTATAACCTCCTCTCCTGGCCACCAAAAACTGGAATAGTGGCATATTTTAAGTCTATTTTGAGTGACCCACCAATTTTCGTTCCCCAGGACTTTGACAACAGCATGCCAAAGCGAGCTGGGATATCAGCCACCACAATGTCCATTACTACACTTTTTGCTGGAATTTGGGCCAGGTTGACCACTAAATCTTTAATCATCCCTAGAAATTTAACTCTTTTGGAATCAAATGAATAGAGTTCTTTGTATGGGCGTGTGATCTGTAGTCCTAGTTGTTCCATGACTGATAGAGGCATAAGATTATGGGAAGCCCCAGAATCTAACATACAATTGTGCAGCAGCAGGTCATGAATCACTAGAGACACATAGAAGGGAGGAGTAGAGGGGTCTATCTCCTCGACATGTGGGCCAAAAACTACCATGGGTATTTCTTCTTGAAGATTAAGACTGTCTGGAATTATTGGTGCTTCAGGAGGGAACAATAAAGAAGTAACTTGAGATTGATATGCAGGTTGTTTCAACAATTCAGTCAAAGAGACTGGGATTTTGAATTTCTCAAGTTCTTTTTGCAAATTGAAAGCAGGAGGGGGCTTTTCTAATACAACTTCTTTTGAATCTTTATTTTCAGCTGAAGGTTTAACCTCTTTTGATATAGACTCCTTATTAGGAGGAGTGAATACTTTTGAAGAAGAAAGAATTTGATCATTAGATTGCAAAGGTTTTTTCAGAGGACTCTTACCTTTGTTTGTGGATTTCTGCATCGTTGACTCCTTTTGAGCTGATACTTCCTTTTGAAGTGGCTCCTTTTCTTGATCTTGAGTACGAGTTGTCTTCCTGGAAGATCTTAGATCATATTTTCTGTTAAAATGTGCTTGCATGAAATCATTAAACTATTTGCAATAATGATCAATTTCTGCATCTTCTGTGTCTTTGAGCTCTTCTCCTTCTTCATGCAATGGAAATTCTAATTCATCATTGTTTGAAAAAGCAAGATTTGCATCTTGCAGTTCATAGGCAGCATCTTCAGTGAAGTCATCTACTGGACCTTCCAGGTATAATGGGTGTGGAACTTGATCTTGTTGCTCCTTTGCTTCTCTTGGCAGTATTTGTAGGGGTGGATTTCTATATTGAGGATTGTAACCCCTGTTTGGAGCATTCTGGAAGTTCTTGGAAGCTGAGTTCTTGGTCTCCAATTCAAGCTTGACCAGCTTGTTAGAAAGGTTCTTAATCATTTTGCTCATTTCTTCGATCTTCTCTGAATCCTTATCTTGGTTAGAAGTAGATACTTCCTCCTTACCCTTTCTTCTGGTATCTTGTTCCACTTTCACTTTTAATTTTCTAGTGGAAGCAAAATTTGCTTCCAACTCAAGAGCATCTGACTGAGCATCATCTAGGGTGGAAATCTTCCTTTCCCTCAGAGAAACCAAAATCTGAGTCGAAAGCTGCTATGAAAACAACTTTGGCAGCATTCTGATGAGGCTTCATATCAGCAGGAAGATTTAGATATAACTAGTTAAATCTTTTGATAAATTCTGACACCCCTTAATTATGTTTCTTCTTGAGTGTATTGAACTCAGTAAGACACTGTCCATGATCTTTCTTTTCTCCCCATTTCCTGAGAAAGGTATTTTCCATATCGTCCCAAGTGGTTACGGAACAGTTTCCTAATGTTTTGAACCATTTTCTGGCTTCACCGTCTAGAGATTGCACGAATAGTCTTAAGACTACGTCCAAATGTTCTACATTAAAGTTATCTGCAAAAGAGAAAAAAGTCTCGAGATGTTTTTGAGCATCAATTTCTTTTTCCCCAGTGAATCTGGGCAGGATCTTCAAATAATCTTGTGGCATATCATTCAGCACTTGAGGTAATGCCAGGGGAGCGTATTTGTTTAAAAAAAAAGCTGGAACATTATCCATTGGAGGAGGTGGGGCTTGTGCAACAATCTGATGTACAAAGGGAGGAAGAGGAGGAGGTGGAAGTGGAGTATGGATAACAATAGGGATATACTGTACAACAACTTGAGGCGTAGACGGGAATAGTTCACGGTTAACAGCAACTACTTCAGTGACTTCTTTAACCTCTTCGACCTCAGGGGTATGGTGAAGATTAGCTTTAATCCTAGCACTTCCCCTGGGTGGGCTATCTGAATAATATTCTGTGTCTCCCACAATGGAGTCGAGATTTTCTACTTGGATTTATTGAGAAGAAGAGGATGGATAATCTTCTATAGAATATTCAGGGATTTCAGCACGGACTGATTTCTTTTCTTTCCAAATTCTTTTATGTATAATCTTCTTAGGGTCAGAAACTGAAGGTGTCTTTGACAGTGATGTATCTGACCTCAGGTGTAGCTTACAAGGAGCTAGGACTACAAATAGATTTATCAAATAAAGAAAAGTGGAGTCGCCAAGGTGAGAGATATACAACTATTCAACTCTTTGTGCTCATCTGATTAGAGAGTGAATATGATTTGTCGAGGCCCAGGGATAATGATTTTCTTGACTTCGATCCCTGGCAACGGCGCCAAAAAGATGTTGTCGACAGATATTGTCACTCCTAGAGACAACCTAGAGTTGCCATAGACCAGTGCCTAGGACATCTTATCATAGAAAGGAGCACATAATATAACTTGGGTGTCAATTCAAAAGGCTCTTCTGCTATCTCTTGTAAAGAAAAGAAATGGATTTAAATGGGACCAGAACTTACAGAAACTACCACCGGGAAAGTAATGCTGCAGAGACAAGATGCAAAGCTCTAACACAAAAGCATCAAACAGTTAAGAGACAATTTACTGTAGAGAGGGCCGATTCAAGTAATATGCCACATAAATCAAATATCAAAAGGTGTATGCAGTGAAAGAAATATAAGAAGATATTAGTTAACTTTGGTCTGATACCCAGATACACAACAGAACCATATATGGGCTTATCGTTCTAAGAATCCATACATGACAATGGCGTTTTAAAAGCACCCTCCCAAAGCAACTAATATAGTAGAATGATGGATGAAATGAATCACGAAACAGTATATCATGCCTGAGCCATATTTAAAGCGCTTGACTGATCCAAGTATGGGTATCAACTAGGATAAATCCTTACCTAAAATCAGTGAGCCACTCGCATTCCAGTACATGATACAAGAAGATAGATAAAATGAAATGTTGTATTAAACACATAAAAGGAAGTTACATACTGTGGGATACCAAAGACCAAAATCCTCTAATACAGATAGAACTCCTCCTCACTGAGACCCTACAGGCTCTGAGCCTTCATACAAGAGCTTACACAAAATGTATACAAAAATGCCTTTCACTGCACAATTCTCTGATAAAAATCTGGAACCCTTACAATGTCATTCTTCCCAGTTTTTATAGAGGAAGAAGATGAGAAACTCATAAAAGAAGTAGGTGAAAACAATTAATTATTTCATTTTAAAAAAATGGCGGAAACATTCGCGCCCATATGTCTGAGTAACCATGTTGTACTGTATGTACTCTATGGCCTGCCTTCAGAAATAAATGCATTGAGTAGAAAAATCCCCTCAGGGATGCAGCATAGAGATGAAATCACGTAAATAATATGTCCTTTTCTGAGAGGCAATCTTGCTGAAATTGATCTTGGAAGGCGTAACTCTCTTCTGCCTTCTAACTCTGGATTGGAATTTGAAATCTTTCATTCCGAACGCAAAAGTTATTTATCTTCAACTGACACTCTTTGCCGTGTCATTAAAATTTCTATCTGTGAAATCTTCCTTTTAAATTACTCTGGAGGGTTTGATAGCTTTCGATCTCTGCTCTTTAAATGGCAGTCATATCTCTGCAACTACCCGGGATCTTCTTCATAAATTCTCCTTCTACAAGCCGATCTTTAGATGCATCTTCGATTTTTGCAATGGAGGTAGAGATTAATGGCGATTTCTCGTCGTTGCAACCTGCAAACTGACAAACACATTAAAGAAAACCAGACACAAGAATGGTGGAGGCGGTCGTGACTACGGTATTGATGATGTAGACTGGGAGAAATGGCGAGGAGATGTAGGGTGGCAAAGAAATATACAGTGGAACGACGATGAATGAACGAGGTAGAGATACATAACATAAACACTGTGATGTAACACGTAAACGGAGTATATGAATGGTGGAGGTGAACGCAAATGACACGTGGGCGTACGAAAGGCTAAGCGGAAGGGACGACGTGGAGGCGAAATTGGTCAGTCAACGGGATGTATGAACAAATCTGGGCCATACGATAAAAAATGAAATCAACGGTTAATACTTCACCAGAGGGCGACAGAATAGCGGGCCCGGAGTACTGTGCACTAGGACTAAAATTCGCGCAGCTTGGGAGAGTGGCAGCCGTTGGATGGAGCACTCAGGATCATACGGCTCACGTTAATTTCGCTGCGTGTTCAGGATCAAATGTTAATGTGCGAAATGGGGCGGTATTGGAACAATGGCCTAGGACGCGTGGCGCATAACGTGTGGAATCACTGCGATTTACGGAATACCGCCTGCCTTCGAAAGGTGGTGCGAAATAAATAGGCCGGTTTTAAGCGGCGGTTTTTAGGGCGCGGGGACCACAAAGGTAGTGCGCTATGGTACGTTGATTTGTTTAATCGGATGGCTCCAAGTGCACCCGATGGCCACGGGTGATAAGTGCATTTTGATCTGGCACATGGTCCAGCGCCCGGGTCACATGAAAGACTAGCTGTAGGAGGTTAGGACCAAAGGGGCTCGGATTTAAATATTTCAAAAGTGAGTCTTTTGGCCTTCTATTATGCAATTTGGGGGCGGAGGAGGGCAACGGTAAGTAGAAAAAGGGTTTCTTAGGCCATGGTAGAAAATTTTGAAAGATTTAAGTAGGGTTAATAACCAAAATATTGAAGGGGGATGACATGGTCAACAGGGTCAATCAATCCAAAGAACTGAAGCACCTCGCAAACAATTTTCACACAGTATCTTATCTCTCACAAAAAATACTCCCTAACCAAGAGAAGATCACGTGTACTTATTTCCAGATTTTTTCACACTTTCATCATACAAATAAATATGAGCATCTCACCAAGCTAAGAGCGGCAAGAGTAGCATTAAGTCTACACTCCCCAATAGAGCTAGACACACCCAAGCCAAAGACACGAAAATGTTAGCGGAAGACCTCATCTTCTGCAACAGATCCTTTCCAAGCATCCACATCTGGGATGAAGAGTAGTGTTGATTCCCACACAATATACTCAGTTGTCACAATGGTACCATGTACCATCTACACTGGCCATAACCATGAACCAGAGGCATGCCTGCTAATGGAAACATTCAGGCACCTCTCCAACCGGCACGATTTCCACTGACAAGAAATTGACCATCCTAATAGGGGAGCCACCCTTGCACTCTCTCAAGCTCCCATCACATTCTCCCCCCGCCAAACACTGACGACACGATACACCACATACGATTCGTATCATCATTTGGAACCAGGACCCGGGCCACCCACACGACTTGGATTATCGACCCGGTTCCCATCGTAAAAAATCAGGGCACCTTACACTTTTGCGTTGATTTTTGCAAGATCTAAAATTTACATGCTGCCATAGAACTCCTCGATGATAACCAACCTCTAGAACAACGTCTAGTACAACTAGATCTCGTCAATGAAAGCTGATGACAATCATTGCAACACAACGAGGCCCACAAGAAAAGGGTAAAAGCATCATTTGAATGCCACATCAACCCTCGCTCATTCATTGAGGGAGAACTAGTCCTCCGCTACGATGTCTCAAAAGAAGCCCTAGGTCCAGGAAAGTTCGAAACCTTGTGGAAAGGACCCTACATCATAAAAAATTGCCTCCTCAAGTGGGCATACATTTTGATTGAACCGGACGAGACAAACCTTAGCAACCCCATCAGCAACCTTTACCTCAAGAAATTTTACCCATAAGGGCCAAGGAGGCCCTACCCTATATTCAACGTACAAAAACCCAACCACTTTAAATTTTTGACCAAAAGACTTGAATCAAAACGTGCTCGAGTGTCACAATGGATTACCAACCTGACCCTTACTTCAAATTTGTCGATGGAGCATCGCGATGGTCTCAAAGTTTATCAGTAACCACCTGGGTCATCTATCACCCTGACCTATCACCACTCTGCACCAATGGTTTTTGTATCAGTTCAACAACAAAAAATTAGGCAGAATATGACGTCGTTATTGGACTTATGTGCGACACCCTCCATCAGGGCATATGCCATATGTATATCTACCTTGATTCCCAGTTAGTAGTGTCGTAGTTAAACCATGCATTTGAGACAAGAGACCCACATCTATTTAGAAAATACTTGCATGCAAAAATATTAAGAAGACAATTTGACTACATTACATTCACACATGTACCAAGGAGTCAAAACCAAACAGTTGATTGCATAGCTAACAATATTTTAAACTGGAATGCATCTCGAATAAAACATCATACATGAAAAACAAAAACATAGAAAAACATAGATATCCATTAGCATAACATAATCCATAAACAGAAACAGGGGGCACGCCATGTAGAGCCGCAAAAAATATCTATCGCATGTATATATGAAAATGTATGTGTCTAAGTACAAAAAATAGTGTCTCTGACCCACCGGTCAGCCCAAAAGATACAAATATACAAGTTGAAAAAAATAGGGGAAGCATCCTCATAACCGGTGCTTTCCCCATGTACAAAAATAAAAAGACTCTAGGGTGGTGCTCCCCCAAGTGGGCACCTGGACCCACTGCTGCTCCTAGTACCACTATTGGAGCCGCCGTCAATACTGAGACTGCCACCTGACGTAAAACTGGCCGATAACCCCTCTCCTGGGCCATCAAGATCTCCAGATATACATCCTTGAGGTCATCCAAAAAGCCTCAAGTAGGCATCCCCTAGGTCAAGCGATCCACTCGATCCCGGGCATCATCTAAAACTGCCACCTGCTTGGTCAACTCAACCACACGAGCCTCTGCCGCATTAGCACGAGCTCACTCAGCAGTAGTCTCAGCGGTAGCCAAGCTGCTACCCTCCCTCAAAGGGACAGCCTCACCACCTGGTGCTCCACCTAGAGGCTGGGTAGGAGCTCCTCCATGCCCCCCAAGAGCTCCTCGAGGTCGCCGAATCGACTAGTGTCCAACCAACTGAGCCACTGGACGACTGACCTCGCCAAAATCTATAAGAGTAACCAAAACTATGCCATTGTCATCATAATACACATATAAACATAAATACTCAAATAAATGCAGAAAACACAAGGACATACCTGCTAGCCCCTAAGCGTATCCAGCAGGAAGACCCATCTCTAGATCCCCCCGGAAATCCATCCCCGCATAAGGGAATGGCAGGAACATTTGAGGGCTGGCCTCAAACCAAGCCTCAGTGGTGGCGTTTCAATAACACCCCACCCTACCACCACCTCCTTATGGCATCATGAGAGCCCACCTCCTCATGCGAGGCTCCTGTGGCCCCCCAACAAGCACTGCTACCACAGAACTCAACAACACCACCCGCTCGTACATAATGCTACATAATATGTTGGCATAAGTAAACAACTTTGATCTATCCTGGACCTTATAAATTTGTGCCAACATCCCATCATAGCAGAAACGGGAAAAGTAAAAAAAAGTGACCGGCCCTCAGTCGGCGGAAGACACTGATTTGCGGGCCTAATACCTGATGAGGAGCAGAAGACCCTACCAATCGCACAATGGCTGCTAACGCACACTGCTTAGCCAAATATATCACTGTGGCAATGACTATGCACCCCTCCATAAGGGGTGCCCCACTACAATGATGTGCCCAGAACTGATCAAGATCCACTCTCCTAGAGGGAAGTGGATACCAAAGCGCATCACCCTAAGGCAGAAGCCCGATCACAAAGTAGATATCCATCTCGAGATGGATAGTGAGGTCACACCCACATAGCACCATCACCTTGCGCCGCCTTTTCCAACACTGGATTAGGTAGCACAACAGTAAATCCTGTGACCAAAGAAGGTCATTCCTAGAAATTTCAAGAGACCCCATCGCGGCAATTGTTGGCACGCCTGACCATCGACAGCTAAGGCAGTATGGAGCTCGAGCCAATCCATCTCCCTCCACAAAATCCTATCATCAAAACAGGATCACATCAGCTGTTGAAAATGGCAACAAGAAACAGTGAAGGAGGCCTCTTGAAACATCTTTCCTGATCCTAGTTGGAAAGTGATCACCTAAACTAGGTGGGGACCACACATGTGATTTTTGTCGAAAAGTCTATTTTTAGACATATGGATCATGGACCGGGAGCTGCAGTATGCTATTCTTGGATGATTGTTCATGTTGGTAAAAATAGATGGACCTCTATTTTTAGACATTCAGGTGGTTTCTATTTTTAGACTGCCGAGCTAAAAATAGAACAGTCAAATATTATTTACCCTTAATAATATTTGGACTATAAACTTCAGTTTATCCTCTTGGAGCACTTCAGTTTGACCCCCGGAGGTGGGGCATGCAGCTGACACAAGGAAATTCGAATTTCCTATGGGTTAGTTGAGCTATTGCATGGTTGACTTTAGTTAGACTCATGTGGCAGAGTTTTGGTGGAGTTGATTGAGGAGTTAATGGAGATTGTGTTCCGGTTAACTAGTTGAACTAGTTGTGATCAGTTTAACTACAGATTACACTAGAGATGAGTTGGGTGAATTAAATATTATTTAATTCACTGATTATTAACTCATTATTCAACTAAAGAACACATCAGTTAACTCAGTGCATGGACAGTTCAGTGAAAGACCAGTGGAAGAGGTAGATGAAAGGGTGAGACTGACAGCAGTTGTACATTAGTTGTGCATGAGATTTGCACAATCAGTGGGATGATGATGCCAATGATGATTGCGCTGTACCAAATAGGTGAATTCGAATTCCATTCAGCTATATTCACTTTTTGGATTGCGCAGTAGAGGCAGGCAGAGCAGCAGAAGGATTTGAACCTATGACTAGTTTCAGATCTAGCTAGTTTTGTGTTCAGCATATGAGATAGTACTGAGTACTTGTGAGGAGTATTGTATTATGTATTGCTGAATTTTTCTCATCCATTATATGATACATATAGCTGGGGGTTTTCAGCTATAAGCTTTCCCCATACATGATGCGTTCTATGTGTGTGATTTGATGTTCTATCGCTTTGTTTTTATTCCGCATGTGACGATTAATTTGTAGAAGCAATTATGTGTTGTACAAGAAATTCGAATTGATGTATGATTAGGTTAATTGCAGCGAATAAACTTCATTATTCAACAAAGTTCTACATCGGCAACATGAAAAACACCGAAAATAAACAAAATTTCCAAAAAAATTTGACACAAATTGACTTGGCTTTCTGCGTGCCTGTTCCTCAAACAGACGTGAGGAAGGCATGCTGGTTCTCCTCACATGCGCACAAATGGCACGCCCAAAGTGTGGATAGGCGTGCAAAAACTTCCTTTTGCACGCAAAAGGCATGCCATTACCCAGATCGCTTGCGCGATCAAGGGAAGAACTTGCTAGAAATTGGTACAAACCAGTATTGTACGGACCCCGACACTCACAAACTGAAAAAATTAAAATGTAGGATGTCATGAAGTTTACTAGGCCAAAAATCGCTAATCTCAAGTACTCAGGATGACCACAATGACAAGAATTTCTCCTCAAAAGCCCTCTGACCTCTCAATACTCAATAGACACAAATGAACTGAATTGAGCCATATTCACCTATATGTCGCCCTTTTCCGAAATTTTGGAGGAAATTAACGAGAGCTCAGAAGGCCCAATCACCAGACCGAAAGCATCACTGTGATGAGTGCTCCATAACGCCCAAGAGCAGTGCCACACATTCATAGCCCCGAAAAAATAATTTTTCAGCGCCAATAGGTATGCCCTCTCTTATCTTCTTTTTAAAACACATGTCTTTCAAATAACTATTTGAATAAAGAAGATGCTTTCACTTGGGGTATTTTTTTTTGTAGGTAGTGTGCAAACCATCCACAACTCCATCCACTGAAAGTTCCAGAGCAGGTATCATTCTACCCCCAGCATGATAAAGTCCCAGAAAAACTCTGCATATCCTGACATCATTTCTCCACTAGAAATTGACAATAGGTTCCAAACACCCGACCATGTTTATCATCACCTCACCCTACATAAGATAAGCATCCTAGTTTGTCAGTAGAGCCTCCCCTCCATGGCGCTTGTCACCCAAAGTAGACCATATATCACAACAAAAGTGACGCCATGGCTATACCACTATAGTCTGGCAAGCACCTCATGCCCATTCACTTGCCATGCATCAGGTCAAGTTTTACTGGACAACCAGGTTGCGCAAGCAGATAAAAAGCACATTACCATGCCTCACATTTGGCCTACCATACCTCCATCAACATAACCCATTGTGATACTTTTTCATCCGCTTCATCAACCTAACCCATGAGACCAACCAATGGGGCCCCCACCCTCAGAAAAACACCTTCCTCACGTCATCAATGAGCGAACGATTTCATGTTTTGGGGCACCCATATCTGTGTTTTGTACAAACCAAAGCCCATTATTTTATTCTTTTGGTATGTGTACAAAGACCGAAAACGACACACTACATCCCCCAACCCACCCATTCATTGTTTCTCCCATGGCAGTAGTCTGTAGTCACCCTTGATCGGAGTATCACACCCTCACACAAAAGCCATCATGACATTCATAACCAATTTATACCCACCCTCGAAGTCCTCCCGACTCTAGGGATTTCCCCATCAGAAATAGTTATGACTGCTGCCAAGATGCTTTTTATACTCCGACCTTGGGCCACTGAATCCCCATCATTAGTTTTCAGTCGCCCCTCGCCATCATGCCTATGTTAAAACCATCACATCTAGGATCTTGATCCTACGTACTAGTGACCTCCTCATTCGGTTGAGGCTTTATTTTTTTTGACATCAACACATCTTTTCCAAAAAGGAAGTGGTACCTTAGATCACCCCTCTCCACAAAAATGGAATCCTTGGGTGGCACTGTGGGAGACATCATTGCCCAAAGATTTCATCGATCTTCTTAACATTCGAATACAACACAAGCTTTCATGTCAAGATGGTATCGTACCTTACAGCCATTGCACTTTGATTAAATTCGTCGAAGACCCGTGCCTTTATAACCGTCTCTTTCAGCAATACTTACATGGGAAGGTCCCAGCCAGTGTCTATGCGTACAATGCGCATTTATATGCCATACCAAGTTTATGCATATGGGTATCACTTTCCATCTATCATCAAAGAAAAAACTCCCCTGAGGGCCTCAGCAGTTGTCGTCATCAACCAATAAATCACTACCATACTTGTGACACAAACATAATCTGTATCTATCAAATAGATTTGTTTAACTAGCCAAAGCATCACGAGCGTGGGACATGCCCGCCTCGTAGAAAAATTGTATATATTGTATTATACCATTGCTTGCAGGGATCCCACAGGACATGGTCGCTCTTAGACCCGGTGCAGGGTGTCTCCAACTCCAAGCTACACACAAGTCTCTCTCTCTCTCCACATAGTATACTGAAAATAAACTATAATGCATTTCAGCTATATAGTTCTTCCTAGACCTCACACATTAGGGAGCAACTGTTATCACTGGAAAATCAGACAAGCAAAGATGACATTATTTAATGTAAGGCAGAAGGATTTACAAGGCTAAAAGACATTAGAGAATCTAAAGTATTTAAAAATCTCTAAGGTCTAAAAGGAAAAATCAAATTGTGCACAGAAAGAACCAGTCAAATGCACTTTGTGCACATAATTCTTCGATAAGAGCACCTTTGCGCGGATTTTCCTCAAAAAGCCATGCAGTACTGAGAGTGGCGGAAGTCACTTTCCAGGACCACAAGGCACACTCCAGGCCACCTAAGGACAATTTCCCAAGCCTCCTTAGGACCTCAAAGGAGCACGCAATGGAATAAATGTGGCACACAATGGAATCACCCTCCTCTCTTGGGTCACCATTCATAATGTACCAAGAGAGGGAAGGAGGATTTGAATTCTCCTATAAATGGCCACCAAGAGATGAAAAATATGAGAGCACATTGTTATGCTAGCTATAATTTCCCCAAGCAATACCAGCAGCATGTGATCCGGAGCAGAGATAGAGGGGACTTATTTGTTGGCCATCCAACAACTCCAGTCCACCATAGTAGAGAGAGGGAGACTTTGTGCTAAGGCAGCTCGGAAATAAAGACATCCTTGCATCGGGACTTGGAGCTCCATAGTTACGAGGGCCCTTTGGAAAGTGGGTTAAAGTGTCATCCTCATTTCCTACTAGAACTCAATAAGAGGGGACGTAAGCGTCACCATTTGGATTATTGAAGTTGTTTGAATCTATTTAGAGATTTTGTGTTATTTGTTTTAGTTTTAGTTTATTTTTTATGTTTGAATGTGCATGCTATTTCTCTCTCTAGTATGTGTATGTTTTAGCATGTTCCACTAACTTGCTTGACTCCATATATTTTCTGCCTGTGACCAATAACTTAAGAGGGGAAAACCACCCCTCTTAAGAAAGTGTGATTTGGTGCATTCATGTGCCAAACACACGAACACACCTTGAGATATTCAGATTGGGTATCCAAACTAGTCCCTGTAAGAAAGAAAAATGGAGAGATAAGGTTATGTGTTGATTTCAAGAATTTAAAAAAAGCATCTTTGAAAGATAATTATCCCTTGCCCAAATTAATGGACCATATTTTACAGAAGGTGACAAGATCATATAGATTATCAATGATTGATGGATTCTCTCATTACAACCAGATTGCAGTGGAAAAAAAAGGTCAGAATAAACAACGTTTACAACTCCTCGGGGCACCTTCATGTACGCTAGAATGCCTTTTGGACTGATGAATGTTGGCGCCACATTTCAAAGAGATATGGATATAAAATTTGTAGGAGAAAAATATAATTTTGTGGTGATTTATTTGGATGATATAATTGTATTTTCTAACTCAGATGAAGAAGATTTGGAGCATTTACAACAAACCTTTGAAAAATGCAGAAGGTATGGTCTATCTTTAAATCCTAAAAAGTCTCATTTTTCTTTGAAGGAATGTAATTTGTTAGGTTATATTATTTCAAAGGAGGGAGTAAAGATAGATCTTGTAAGAGTAGAATCAATTTGGAAAATACCTTTTCCAATAATTAAGAAAGAAATTCAAAGTTTTTTAGGGAGAATTAACTTCCTCAGGAGGTTTGTTCCAAATTATGCTGAAATTGTCAAATAAATCACTGACATACTAAAGCAAGGGGCTGAAGTTAAATGGAATACAACTGAAAGAGATTGTTTTTCAAGAATTAAATAATATTTTCAAGAATTTCCTATGTTGATACGTCTTATTTATGAAAATCCTTTCCAAATATTTTCATTTTCTTATTATTTTACCATTGTTGTACTTCTACAAAAGAATGAGGAGAAAAGAGAGCAACCTGTAGCATTCTTTATCAAAGTGTTAAGATATGCAGATATTAAGTATAAAATTTTGGAAAAATAGGCTTACTCTTTGGTTAAAATGCTTAAGGCTTTCAGAGTTTATATTCTCCAATTCCAAGTAACTGCATATGCGCCAAATGTTGTTGTTAAAGATGTTCTAGTTCAAAGTGAAATTGAACGGAGAAGGGGTAAATGGATAGAAAGGATACAAGAATATGATATGGAGATAAAACCAACCAAGTTAACAAAGGACAAGGCTTGGCTAAGATCTTGACAGAAACTAATTTCCAAGCCTTGGGAATAAATTTGTTAACTAAAGTCGAAGAAAGAAAAGATGCATAGGAGCAAAAGGAGTCCAACCCCGATGTTAAAATTCTATACAAATGCTTCTGTTATGATTGGTACAAGAATATTTTAAATTATTTATGTTTTCTTTGTTGTCCTCCTACCTTGAACAGATCAAAATACAAATCTCTGAAAGTAAAGGCTCAAAAGTATATAATTATGAATGGAAAGTTATATTGGAGAGATCGACCAGTTGGTATTCTGCTGCTCTGTTTGACAGAGAGAGAAACCATTGACATAATTAAAGAGTATCATGATAGCCTACGTGGAGATCACAATAGCTGGAGGTGACAGCTCATAAGATCTTGAAAGTTGGCTTCTACTTGCCTTCATTATTTTCAGATGTCTTCAGATCAGTAATAAGTTGTCAGAAATGCTAGAATTTTATTGAGAAGAAGAAGTTGGCACCACCACCTTTAATTCATGTGTTCATAGAAGATCCTTTTAGGCAACGAGGGTTAGATTTTGTTGGAAAAATTAATATACCCTCCAATGGATATTGACAGGGACATATCAATTTACAAAGTGGGTTGAGGCAATAATAGCAAGAAAGGTGAATGAATCGGTGGTGATGAAATTTCTAGAAGAAAATATTTTCAGTAGATTTGGTTTCCCAAAGAAGTTAGTAACAGATAATGCCCAAGTTTTTAAATATGCAAAATTGATTGATTTTTGTCAAAAATACAATGTTATCTTATCTCACTATATTGATTATCATCCTTAAGGGAATGGGTTAGAATATTCCTCAAACAAGACATTGGTAATAATTTTGAAGAAAACTATAGTAGAGAATAAAAAATATTGGGATTCAAAATTTAAATTTTCTCTTTGGGCAAGTCGAGTAACTACTATAAGATCAAGTGGTAAGTCACCTTTTGAGTTGGTGTATGGCACAAAAGCATTGTTCCCCAGTTAGTGTATAAATCCCTTTAGTAAGAATATTGAATAGCTTGTTGGAGATAAGTAAAAGTAGGGATAAGGTCAGAGAAAATTTAATCAGTTATCAGGAGAAGATGAAAGCAATTTTTGACATAAAATCAAAGAATGTTCACTTCCAACTAGGTGATCTTGTTTTGAGATGGGACACTAGAAGGGAAGATAAAGGAAAACATGGGAAATTTTATCCTCTTTGGTATGGTCCTTTCAAGATTGTTGAATCCCGAGCGAACAATACTTTACTTTTGGAAAGTTTGGATGGAGAACTGCTGCAGCTTCCAGTAAATGGGCAGTATCTCAAACATTACTTCCAACACTAAAATTCATGATTCCATCATTGTATATAATGGTTTGATCATTGTACATATATCAGTGAGTAACTCATTGCAATGTTTAAGTCACCTTTGACTCCATGCCCGAAGCGAAGGCACTAATCTGCGGTTCTTAGTGTTCTCCTAAAAATAACACTATCCCTAGGTGGAGCCAGATGTTATGACTCATTTTAACATTCTATATGTTGTATATATTTCAATATCTCTTTTGTAAAATAATATATATATATATATATATATATATATATACATATATATGGCGCGCTAAAAAATTTTCGGAGTAGTTGGAGTACTTGGATGTAGACAAAGTGGGACCCTCCTCTAAAGCACAAGTTAAAAAGCTAGCAAGTTATGTCATTGGGCCCGTCGATATGTCACTATTTCCACGATTCCACAAACCCAACACCACAAATGACACGAGTGTTATGGTGAGGGGTGCTTCTGCAAGATCGTTGACCTCTGCTGGTTGACTCATAATGAATGGTTCAGATTAACTGCTAGGGCACAACTCCAAAATATTTCCTATATAGCGGGGTCCCCCCATAGTGACGACAGTAGGCAATCTCGCGACATTAGAAAGCAAGCCAACCATGTCATTGTTCCACGTCAACATCTCGTGCATCATTTCACTTGTCTTGAAATTCATCTTTTCATTCATTTCACCATCGTGCAACGTCCTTTCCCTCCGAGTTTTGCTTCGTCTATAAAAGGTTTTGTCTTCATCTTCTATCCACGTCTGCAAAGACACGGGCATGGACATTAAAGACACGGTTTGTCTAGTCGACCATCCTTTGTTTTAGAAACATGTCATTCTGAACCAGTCCAAGTTTCCAGTCTATTCTGCTTTAGTTAAGTTAGAAGTCTTGTCAGCTTTTGTTCCACAAACCTATCTTTTCCCAGAATTCATTCATTGGCTAGTTTCGTCTATGTACCCTCAGAATTTTTTTGTGATGAACCAGTTGGGAGAAAATGTTTTACAAGTATCTACTCTCTTAATTCGACAATCTCTCTGTTATCCCTCTACAAATTCATATTTAAGTTTCTCTGATGAATTTATATCCACATATTTTCAAGGTTTTCCCAGACCTGAGTTTGCTCAAATCCTATTTTATTTAATGCCCGAAAAAACACAGTTTTCCCTCGACTCAAAAAAAATTCCTTTGAATCTATTTGCTGAAGATATAAGATCAATTCTGCAGATTTTGGCTAAAATTCTGAGTAAAGAGGATGTTTCTGTAATATTCCCAATTTTCCACAATATAGTTGGAATATTAGGGTTCTTAATTTTCATAATTAATTAAGTAAATAAGAGGGTGGAGGGACCCACAAACCCCATTGATGAATAAAATCCACTTTTGACATGTGTATGTGGATATTTTATATCTAGATCTACATTATGGAGTAGTGGAGCAACTTCTTACATGAAGGAAGAGTGTAGATCATGGATCTTAAATGTAAAATCATGAGGATCTTGGAGGATGTAAACTAAGATCATAGTACATTCAAAGTAAGATCATAAAGCACTTATGATGAGATAATGGAGGAAGTGGTGCATCTAATGCACACATGATGGAGAGAGTGGGAATTAAATACAAACATGATGGAGATCATGGAGAGACAATGCAGTCTTCATGGAGGCTAGTGGCCACATAGGCAGCGCAGTTATGAGGTGGGCCTAGGCTATGGAAGGCTCATAATCTATATAATGAAGATGAAGGCACAATAGAAGGTAGGCTTTGTATTATTATTTCTGATCTATTTAGATATAGATTTGTCATTTGGCATTTTTATGCACGCTTATGCTATTTAGCTAAGTCTGTAGTGTTGTTTAGCACATGGTGTTTCCGAGTGGAAATCCCACCCTTACCCACGAGGGACTTCGAGTGCCTACTCTGGGAAGGTTTATATTGAGCTCCATTCATCATCAGGCATTGGTGCCATCTTCATACCACTCTCATATGCTCATTCAGCCACAGGAATAACACATTCCTGAATCATGGTTCGAGAGTTGGAGGTTGTTTCTAGCATTTCAGCTAGGAAACCAGTGGAGGATTCATCTTTTCACCTTGTTCTTTAGGTTAAACCTTTCAGGAGCAAAAAATATATATGCGGAATTCAGGCCATTGTATTTCAACTCCATGCAACAGTAGTCCCCTCAAGGATTGCACAATCCAGTCTTGTAGATCCAAAGGAGGAAGGAAGTTTCCGACATTTCAGCTGGAAATGTCGTGAGGGATGATCTTATCACTTTGCATTAACTATTTCCACCATTGTTGAGTTGATTTGACATATGTACCAGTAGGCTAGAGAGCCTCCCTCCTTGAGAAGGTCATAGGAGCTAGATCATGAGCTTCTAGTTTAAGGATCTAGTGAAGGGATCAACCCTTCTCACATAGAGCTGATTGTACATCATATTGCAGCCATCCTTGATCAGATTATGCAACAGATTTGCATACCCAGCAGTTTATAGTGAAGCCCTAAGAGGGTGATTTTCCTATATTGCTAGATCTGGAAAATTCTTCCTGGGTTATCTTGGGTATCCATCATAGAGCCCAGATCTACATTTTTAGCATCATCGAAGCTCTAGAATTTCCTAGATCTAACTTTACATTTTACCGGCAGTTGCAGTCCCAACTGTTGCAACAGGAACAACACCATTTTCCTTCCAGCAGTCCAGCATCTACGCAATCCCTTTTGTGGGATCATTTCAGGTTCATTCTAGGCCATCTATTTGGCATGAGTGTCTCGTATTTTGAGCATTGTTGTACTTTATATCACCTCCTATATAATAAAATGGCTCAGCTATTTTGTGCACTCTGATGTTGTCTTAGTATTATTTAGATTAATTTTTTACTTTGATGTTGTTCATCTATTGTGTTTTTATATTACTACATTCTCCCTTTTGGGATATTATAGTGGTATCAAAGCATGATCTTTAGCTCAGCTTGTGGAAACTTCATCTTTTGTATCAAAAGAAGAAGCAAATAGTAGAGATCGATCATGAAGGAGGATTGCAGTTTTGAAAATATTATCTTTATATCCATGCAATATCTCTCCAAGGAGGCCAATGAAATGAAGAGAGAAAGGAAAAGGAAGGATCCAAGAAGAAGATTGGATGAGGAAGGTCCCAACACTTCCTATCAGCATGAGAAGCAATCAGAGAAGCAAAGAGCTTCACATCATTCTACTAGATCCACTTTCTTTAATAAGAGAGAGGATTGATATGAATATGAAGGAGACTTGGGGCATGAGACCCTAAGTAAATATCCATCTAAATACAAAGAACAACCTAGAGCTTTGAAGGAGAATCTCTCTCTCCAACAGCTCTTACAACTCAAAGAAGAAAGAAGATCTTGAAGCAACAATAGAAGAAAGAGGCATAGTTTCTTCTTGCCTACATTTGATGGATCTTCCAAAAGCATATTGAGGGCTTGGAGGGAATAATTGGCTACATTATTTCAGCTATATCCAATAGTAGAAAGAGAGGTTGTGGAAATTGCAGCACTGCACCTAGAAGGTGAAGCAAGAGATTGGTGGTTCAGTCACTTGTCACACATGAGAGTGTTTGCTTATGCAAGTATGGTAGAAGGAAACTGAAGACATCTCACATAGTGACATCTCCCATCATTGAGAAGATAGCACATGAAGAGCCCAAGGAAGATGTCCTCATTATCACTCAAGAGGAGGAGCCTCTACCATCACCACCAGCTACATATGTACTTACATCAGGAGGAGGATCACTTGCATCTTTGGAGGATGGTCTTGAGTTCTTGACATTTGGAGCCCCATGCATGATTCATGAGACGCATGATGAGGAGGAGAGAAATACCTGCGCTAGTACAGTTGAAGAGATGCAACCATCATCATTACCAATAGTTGGAGAGACTATTGCACCTGTTGGAGGAACTCTTGTGGATGTGCAAGATGTTCTAGAGATTCAGCTTATCCAAGGTTTTCACATAATTTCATCTCATATTATTTCAGTACCTCATATTGAGATTTGTGAGACCATGCCATCAGGGCAAGTGTCTAACCAAGGCTTAGAGCACCTTGCTGATTTGGAGCAGCAAATTATCACTGCACAGAGGACCCTTGATTTGGTCAAGGATAATATGTATTGCTATCCCAGTTTTTCATGGTTGAGCTACACCCAACACTTTGTGTTGAAGTGTGGAGTTGTAGAAGTGGGAGGAACACAATCCTATTCAGTACAATGCCAAACTATGAGTTTAGCATTGTATGTGGCCATGACACAATACATGTATCACCTTGCAGATCTACAATGTTGTCACTTAGCAGCAGTGATGATGAGAGGGCCCCATTATTCTTGGAGCATTCTGAAGGTAGCTTCACTCATGAATCAATGGAGGGGAAGATGATAGAGGGTAGACATCTTGTGATGGAGAGCACTTTCCATTTTCAATATGAAGTTTCCTTGATGAGCATCTCACAGCTCAAAGAGGAATCTCTACCTACAACATGTATGGAGCCTTATCGGTTCCAATGGGCCATTGATGAGAGGATCTCATGGAGAGACCTCAATGGGGTTACACTTCAACATTTCATGGAGTGAAAAGCTATTCAAATGGAGGATGTTGGTATTATACATTGGGAGGATACCAATATTTAGCTTGGGATGATTCATCATCCACAATGGGATGAATGGATCTGGATGAGGAGCATGAGGTTACCTACCTTCTTGTAGATCTATGATACAGGGAAACAAGAAGCAAGGCTGTGTTGGTTTCTTTTGGGTGAGTATGGATATTACCCCACATCTCACATTCCAGGATCTATTCCATGTATAACACTAAAGACATGCAGCAGTAGGAGGCATGAATGCGCTAGTTGTTGATGAGAGAGTTTGGACACCTCATGCTGTATCTTATGTCCATATATTTGCTTTTGTTTGGGATATGTCTCATGTATTTACATTTATTTATGTTTGGATATATCTCATGTTGACATGACATAACTCTCACATGATGTGGCATAAGGGTGCTTATTTATAATGTTCTAATGAGACATTCCTCATGTCCATTAGTATGTTTTTGCTCCATGACTTGCATCATGATGATGTAAGGTGACAGCAAGAGTCCTTGCTGCTTTGGTTACTTTTGGGAGAGTATGGGTTGATTTATTCCCATACATTGCATGACATTGATGGAGGATGGAAACAGGAGGCCCTACATCATTGGATTTTGTTGGGGGATTATGGTCATTGTACTTGGTATAATGATGATGTGATGGGGCAGCAAGATGCCTTACTACGGTGGCTTCTCTTGAGAGAATATGGCCACTACATTTGGTACAATGATGATGTGGTGTGGCAGCAAGAGGCATTGCTGCAATGGCTTCTTTTGAGAGAGTATGGCTCTCATATCTATATTGATGTTGATTTGGCATCGCAACAAGAAGTATTGCTGCAGTGGCTTCTATTGAGAGAGTATGGCTCTCTTACTTGTTTTCATGATGATCTAGCATGGCAAAAAAAGGCTAGGCTTTGTTGCGGTGGTTGTTATTGGGAGAATATGGTTTGACGTTTTTCATGTTTATCCATATGTCTCTAATTCTTTGTTTTCACTATGTTGATGTTATGTTTGGGTCCTACATGGCCAATAGGGCTAATGATGAGAGCATTGATAGATGCAATCTACTCTATGTATCATGGGTTGGAGGGATAGTTCATGATTTGGGACTTTCCACTTTGGGAAGAAACCACTTCATTTCATGTATCTCATGTATAAAGGAGATATTTGGACAACATATGGTTGCCACTTAGAGAATCATTGATGAGGAAGGGTATATAAATTTTCAGTTGGAGGCCATTCTAGAAATTCTAGAGAGGCATCTTTGGAGCCGAACATGCATGATACATTGTGACAGATGGCGATGCCTTCCATATGAGGATTCCATTTGGAGGGAGGATGTTTGCTGTAGCATCCAATTTTGCATTTGCTTGAGGAAAATCAATATTTTTGCGGGGAGGATTGTAATATTCCCAATTTTCCACAAGATAATTGGAATATTAGAGTTCTTAATTTTCATAATTAATTAAGTAAATAAGAGGGTGGAGGGAACCACAAACCCCATTAATGAATAAAATCCACTTTTGACATGTGTACGTGGATATTTTAGATCTAGATCTACATTATGGAGTAGTGGAGCAGCTTCTTAAATGAAGGAAGAGTGGAGATCATGGATCTTAAATGTAAAATCATGAGGATCTTGGAGGAGGTCAACTAAGATCACAATGCATTCAAAGTAAGATCATAAAGCACTTATGATGAGATAGTGGAGGAAGTGGTGCATCTAATGCACACATGATGGAGAGAGTGGGAATTAAATGTAGACATGATGGAGATCATGGAGAGACAACGAAGTCTTCACGGAGGCTAGTGGCCACATAGGCAATGCAGTAATGAGGCGGGCCTAGGCTATGGAAGGGTCATAATCTATATAATGAATAGGAAGCCGCAATAGAAGGAAATATTTGTATTATTATTTCCAATCTGTTTAGATCTATATTTTTCATTTGACATTTCTATGCATGCTTATGCTGTTTAGCTAAGTCTGCAGTGCTATTTAGCACAGGGTGTTTCCGAGTAGAAATCCCACACTTACCCACGAGGGAATTCGAGTGCCTACTATAGGAAGGTTTCTATTGAGCTCCATTCATCATCAGGCATTGGTGCCATCTTCATACCACTCTCATATGCTCATTCAACCATAGGAATAATGCATTCCTGCATCGGGGTTTGATATTTGGAGGTTGTTTCTAGCATTTCAGCTAGGAAACTAGTGGAGGATTCATCCTTTCACCTTGTTCTTAATGTTCAGCCTTTCAGGAGAAACAGATATATATCCGACATTCAGGCCAAGGCTTTTTACCTCCATGCAGCAACAGTCCCCTAAAGGATTGCGCAATCCAGTCCTGTAGATCCAAAGGAGGAAGGAAGTTTCCAGCATTTGATCTGGAAATCCTGTGAGGGACCATATCCTCAATTTGCATTCACTATTTCCACCATTGTTGATCTGATTTGACAGATGCAGCAACAGGATATAGAGCCTCCCTCCTTGACAGCGCAATTTTTGTCAAGCAGTTGTGTAGTAGCAACTACAATCAGTGGATAAGGTTGGAGAAGCTAGATCTTAAGCTTATAGCTTAAGGATCTAGTGAAGGTATCAACCCTTGTTACATAGAGATGATTGTATATTATTGTAGCCATCTATTCTTTAGTTCATGCATCATATTTTCATACCCAACAGTTGTATAGTGAAGCCCTAAGAGGGTGATTTTCCTAGATTGCTAGATTTGGAAAATCCTTCTTGGATGATCTTGGGTATACATCATAGAGCCCAGATCTAAATTTTCAGCATCATCAGAGCTCCAAAAATACCTAGATCTAACTTCACATTTTTCCAGAAGTTGTAATCCCAACAGTTGTAGTAGGGATAGTGCATTTTTCCTTCCAACAGTCCAGTGGTTATGCAATCCCTCTTGTGGGATCATTTTAGGGTCATTCTAGGCCATCTCTTTGGCTTGAGTGTCTCATATTTTGAGCACTGTTGTACTTGCTATCCACCTCCTATATAATAAAATGGCTTAGCTATTCTCTACACTTTGATGTCATCTTAGATTAATTGTTTACTTTGCTGCTGTTTATCTATTGTGTTTTTGTATTACCGCATTCTCCCTTTTGGGATATTACAGCTGCAATGATAGATAAGACAATTTTGGGGATGTTTGCTCTAATGATGAAGCCTGGGGTCATCTTAGATATTTCTTCTTACTTGAATAACTCTGTCAACAATCAATTCATGAATAAGCCACTTATTGGGTGTTTTAGATTTCCATCCCTGGTTACTTATTTGTTTTTATGTAGTCATGTGGAAAGTTTTACTCAATTGGGATTAAATGTTGTGGATGTAAATAAAAACAAGCAGTTATTGGTCTTCTGGGCATACATAGTAAGGAAGGAGGCAGGAAATGAAGGCCTGTTTGATTTTACTTCTTCTTTTCTTCCAATCATATATTCAATTTTTAATGGATCACTTGCACCACGTTTGTTGCCTAAAGCCCAGGCATTTTTTAAATTAAGCAAAGATGTGAAATTTGGGGATTGATTTGCTTTTGAGGATCATAATAAGATCAAGTTATATGGAGCTGATATCATGAACCTTTTAGATTGCCTACTTTTGTTCCTATGAGAATTTTTTCTTTAGAGTTCATAAGGCAGAGTCTTAATGTGGATTAAATTCATTTTGTGCCTGTGAAAAAGGGTCATTTATTCAAGTTACCAAAGACTGTGGTCCCATTTATTGTAAATACTAGACAAGAAATTTAAGAAGCTCATAAAATGATGGATGGCATGCATTTGTTGTTAGAGGAGAAATGGGCTTATGAAACACATCATGTAATCTCAAATATCAGACTAGAAAATGGATATACTCCTTTTGTTCATGAAGCCAGACTAGAGGTGGAAAAGTGGGAAAATGGTGGACAGTCTTTTGCATCTGTGAAAATGGAGGTAGAAACCCCACATCCCACTAAAAAAGGCCTCAAAAGGGGAAGAGAACAAGTAATTGAGTTGGAGGATGATGCAGAGAAAGAAGCCAAGAAAACAAAGAGAGTGGATGAAATTAGTTCATCAATCATGCTAGGATATTCTTTGCAGTCGGGGGAAACTTCCTTAACCCCCTCATCTACAGTTCTAGAGGACACGTGCCATGATTCTGTTTCAAATATCAAGAAGTTATTTTCAAAAATTGATGAAAGAAATAAGAAGATAAGGGAGAATATAGAATCTCAGTCAGAAGCCCAAATCTCTCATGAGCAGACTAGATTTCTATCAGCAATGGATTTAGAAAAATATTAGCTAAGGATAAATTTTTCTCATCCTTTAGCCATGAATGTGACATCCTCTACTTCTTTCAAAACTGTTAATTTAATAGTTGATGCAAATAATATTCCCCTCCCAGACAAGTTTAACCTTCATTTGCAAATTGGTCATTTGATTTTTAATGATCTGAACAAGACTACTTCAACTGCTGCTTTTAATGATCTGAACAAGACTACTTCAACTGCTGCTAAAGTTGAAAACATGTTGAGTAAGGTAATTAAATCATTAAAAATGGAGAAATCAAATTTGAGAGCTTATTCCTCACAACATTAAGAATTAAAAAATATCATTATCAAGATTGGAGTAGACCCTGAAAATAAATCAACAATTCGGAAGATGTTGCTGAGTGATGAATCTGAGATTCAAGTCCTGAAGAATAAGATTAAGCTTCCCACTGGAGAACATTTAATGGCTACATGGATCAAGTAGAAACAAAGAAAGAGCATTTTTTGCAGACTTTATTGACCAAGGATGAGGAGTTATCCAAATTGAGAGAGATGAATAATATGCTGCAAAAGAAGATAGATTCTCATGTCTGCACTGTTGTTATTTCATTAGATTTAGAAGACCCTACTGCCAAACTAACTCAAGTCACGACTGAGCTAAAAATGGAAAAAAATGATTTAAAAAAGACACAAAGAGATCTGGAAACTACTTGCAAGGTGATCAAAGTCACGGAATAAGAGGTACATACGACCAAAGAAAATGAAAAAAAGTACATACAAGATTATCATATTGCTTGTCAAAAAATCAAAGAGCTGAAGGAGAAAGTGAAAGGGAAAATGTCCGTCATTCAGGCTAGAGAAATAATATGGACTGACATTATTGAATTTGTTAAGAATGTGTGGTATTTTATCGTTATTATTGGAGAAGAAAAGAGTATTGTGGGAGATTTGGAAGGAGTTATCATGACAAATAAACAAAAGTCACAAAATAGAGCTTTGCATGCTAAGAGGCTTATATACTTTATAAACTCTAAGTCTACACAGAACTAAAATATTTCAGGATTGAAGATAGGAACTAGTGTGTGCTAGAAATAAACAAGATGACTGTGAAGAATTCATACAAGAAGGTTGCAAAGAAAAATTTGAATGAAGTCAAAGGAGTAGTGACAAAGTTTAATATTTTATTTTATAAGAGAACCAGGGCTGGTCTACCATCCTGTTGGGATGAGCAAGTAAACTTACTCCCTTGGGAATCGTATGAGACACTACTTGTGGAAGCAAAATGTAATATTGGAAATTCCCATGAGAAGACTATTGTTTTAAAGGGAGCCACTATTGTTAATTACCTACATAAATACTTCCAACTGCTATGGATGATGAAGACTTTATTTGCAGAAATACCTACATATTCCAGGATCACTAATTCCAGATGGCACATGTAAAACTTGTTAATTGTTCTAGCTCAAATGTGGACCGCTGGAGGAAATGCAAAGAGTGGATGTCTCCACAAGAAAAGGATACAGAAGCAGGAGCCTCCTCTATTCCAGGATCTCGAGCTACTTAGTGACTGAATGTTTTATTTAATATTTTACTGGGTTTTCCGAAAAGAGTTTTAATTTTATATTTCCATGTAATGATCGAAAGCAAGTAGTTTAGGAAGTTGACAATTTTATAACTGTCCATTTTGTAATGTTGTATATAATAATTTTTCTGAAGAGGAAAGAAGCTCTGGAGTTTTGGATCCTAGAGCATCACAAATTTTTGTACTTGATCTTTATGAGAATGAATAAAGCTTTCAGAAGAATTTCCAGAAATTGATGAGTATGATTAATATTTCCCGTTTCATCATGTGTTTATTTTCTCTTCTCAGAATGAAGTAATGTAGTTGTTGGTATCTAATATTACATTGTGATTTAGATTAAAATACCTTAATGAATCACTCCTTCATTATAATTTCATTTCTTTCAATCATGTTCTTATAAAACAAATATAACATATTATGTGTTAGCAACCTGCTATCAGACAGTTTTACACCAAAATTTCTATATAATTCATGTTCATTTTTATTCATCATTTGAAGGCATTGTGAGGGGTTTATTTTTGTTATAAATATTCAAGGGTTTTATGTATTTCATTCTGGGGTTTTCAAAATGTAAGGGCAACAAATCTTTTATTTCAAATTTATGATAAATGTCTTGAGCACATATCTCAACACAACTTGAGATTATTTCTCAAGGGAAAAAAGTCGGCACATTTCCTCTTTTATATGTTCAAAGGCCTTAGTTGCTTCTAGAGTCCAAGAAAATGCATATTTCTTTAGTGATGATGTTAAAGGTGCCGATATTCTCCCATAATTTTAAAAAAACTTGCGATAATACCCTGTTAACCCTATAAATCCTTGAATATTGTTTATGGTTGTAGGGATTTTCCATTCCTTAATGGATTTAATTTTGTTAGGGTCTACCTTAACACCCTCATGAGATATAATATGACCCAAATATTCCACCTCCTATACTCCAAAGAAAAATTTGGAGGTTTTGGCATATAATTGTTTCTCCTCCAATAGTTTGAGCACCATGTAAACATGTTGAACATGATCCTTCCAAGACTTGTTGTAGATTAGTATATCATCAAAAAATACTAACATAAATTTTCTAAAGAAGGGTTGGAAAATGGAATTCATCAAACCTTGAAATGTGGAAGGTGCATGAGTAAGGCCAAAAGGCATGACCAAAAATTCATAATGACCCTCATGAGCTCTTAATGTTGTTTTCAAAATGTCTTTAGTCTTCATTCTAATTTGATGATATCCAGAACGAAGATCCAGCTTTGTGAAGTAAATTTCTCCATGTAATTCATCCAATAATTCATCAATGATGGGGATGAGAAATTTATATTTAATAGTGAGCTTGTTTATCTCCATATAATCTAGAAACATACGCCATGATCCATTCTTCATGTGCACCAATACTACTAGAGTAGATAAAGAACTTTGACTAGGTTGAATTATACCAGCTTCTAGCATTTCTGCAACCATATGTTCAATTTCACTCTTTTGGGCATAAGGATATCTATAAGGCCTGATGTTTGGAGGAAAACTTCCTGGAATTAAATGAATAACGTGATCATGATCACGAATAGGTGGGAATCCTTTGGGAGTTTCAAACATCTTAGAATGATTGTCCAAGACTTTTTGGAGATCTAGAGAAATAGATGATTTCGATGTTTGAACCTCTAGTGAGCATAATTATGCAATGACACCTCGTTTTTCTTTCTTCAGAAGATTTTTCATGACATTGGAGTTGATAACCTTTCTTGGCTTCCCTGTGATACCCCATAATTTAACTTCCTTTAGTTCCCAAAAAAAAATTCAAGAAAAATTCTTGACAATTAAAATCTATCGTACCTAAATATTGTAACCATTGGACTCCTAGTACAACATAAAAACTACCCATTGGAATGGAGAGAATTGGAATATTCAATACATATTCCCCCATGATTAGCTTGATATTATGGCACTTTCTAGCACTACTACATTTGGCGGAAATTCCGACACTTGGTTCCGACGCTTTTGACCAAATGTCAGAAATTTCCCCAATTTTTTTCCATCCCACCCGAAACCGTCGCTATACCGACGTTTATAGAAAAGTGTCGCAATACCGACACTTAGAAAAGTGTTGCCATTGCGACGTTTGGAGGAAGACGTCGCACTGGCGACACTATGGCCCAACGCGTCGCTATTGCGAGGACTGCAAGTGCGACACAATGTCTAAGTGTCGTAATTGTGACGTTTGGAGGCCTTCGTTGCAATAGCGACGCCTTTTCTGCCGTCGGTATAACGACACTTATATGCGCGCTAAATACAAATACGAAACTTATATGCACGCTACATAAAAATGATTTTATTGTTTCGTATCCGTCGCAATAGCTACATTAATGTCTGATATCACGCGCGCATCCGCCCTCCGCTCTTGCAGAACAGCATTCGCCCTCAGCTCTTGCAAAATAGAATTTTCCCTCAGCATTCGCCCTCAGCGTTCGCCCTCAGCTCTTGCAGAATAGCATTCACCCTCAGCTCTTGCAAAATGGTAAGTTCTTACTGCAGGCCCTTCCTCCTATAGTAGGGTTGACTCTATTTGGGTTTTTTTGGTCAATTCCATTGGATTGTGTTAGGGTGTAGGGTTCTCTCTAGATGTCAAGAATCAAGATTCAATACCCTCTATTATCTTCATCACCCAATACAAGATTTAAATTTTTCCCAAAGAAACGCTTATTAATTTGGCGGCCATTATTTCTCCCTGCTTTAAAAACCCTACATTTAAATGAAAACAAGCATTGCATTTCAACTACAAAAATCTATTAGTGTTCAAATGTACATGTGTGCTACATTAACGTCTGATATCACGCGCGCATTTCCCCTCCGCTCTTGCAGAACATCATTCGCCCTCATCATTCGCCCTGAGCTCTTGCAGAACAGCACTCGCCCTCAGCTCTTGCAGAACAACATTCGCCCTGCATTTACCCTCAACTCTTGCAGAACAGCATTCGCCCTTAGCTCTTGCAGAACAACATTTGCCCTCAGCTCTTGCAAAATGGTAAGTTCTTACTACAGGCCCTTCCTCCTATAGAGGTTATTTCTGACCCCTAACTTAAATAGCTCACTTAAGAAAACTTTTCATAATCTTGGGGGAGTGGATATCTTTGAGAGCAAACAATTGTAGTTATCATTCGTTAGCAATATGTTAATATACTTTTTACATTGAACTGAAGAAAGGGAAACAAGTAAATGCTAGCCATCATACAATGCTTTGACATAAGAGTTTTGAGTGACATGCTTGAAAAAAAGAACTCATCCACTGATATTTATAATCATTTGAGTTATTCAAGTTAAACACAATGTCAAGAATCAAGATTCAATACCCTCTATTATCTTCATCACCCAATCGAAGATTTAAATTTTTCCCAAAGAAACGCTTATTAATTTGGTAGCCATTATTTCTCACTGCTTTAAAAACCCTACATTTAAATGAAAACAAGCATTGCATTTCAACTACAAAAATCTATTAGTGTTCAAATGTACATGTGTACATCACTTGTGTAGGGTATTCCTTTTCCACTTTCACATTATCCAAGAATGTGTGCAGTATAGTTCATATTTTTTGTGATTTAGATTATCTTGAAAAAGGAAAGGTAAATTATTTCCCATGGAAAAAGAAGGTTTTCCCTTTTTACTACTGGAAATGGTACAAAAAAGTTTCATTTATACCCGAAACTCCTATGAAACAGGAACCAAATAAAGGCCATGTCCTCAATGGACATCATTTGGCTTTGAAAATGGCCATTGCACCATGTTGTTTCTTATATTACAGCACGATAGTTTCTTAGGTCATTTCTTGTTTCTTGAGATGAAAAACAACCAAAGAAATCGTGAAGATCCTTTTAAGAAATAAATGACCATTTCTCAATCATGTCTCAACTATTTTTTATTTTATTCAGTGGTTGCTTACTTTGAGAGAAATTTGACACTTTTATAAGGAATATAACATAAAAACACAAAATGGGAAGGAATTGATGATGTAGATGACCTTTAGTTTTTGTCAATTAAGAATTGATAATACACGATGCATGTTCTGTACTACAAACTAGATTCCTTCCTGGAGTTAGGACACAAAGTATTGAATCAAAGTTGTAGTTTCTAACTTCTTGTATTGGTTCATCAATCTTGAAATTCGGACATTGCATGTCTTCATTGCTTCATGTTTGAATAATTTGCATCATATCGCACAATAGGAAATTAGGAATTATGATTATTATTACTTTATGGATCTGTTAAGTTACTTTTAAGTTTGCATGGTTTAGTGTGAAATTATTCTAGTCCCCAAACACATATAATCAAGGAATTATAACATGATTTCAAACATTAAATATCAACAAAATAGTTTAAAGGATATTGAAAGGAAAAAGGTGATGGAAGATAGAAAGTGCCTTACTTAAATGCTCTAAGGATTTTTCAATAGTTGCTCCAGAAGCTTCACTTCAAGGCCCTTCAAGATCGTCTCCAACAATGCTATACCATCAGCTTCAACAATGTTGCTCCAAAAATATCCTCAAGGTCTTCACAACAAGTTTACTAGAAGTTGCTCCAACAATATGTTCAATAAGGTCTTCATTGTCAACTCGTCTCTTGTTTGGGTGCCTTAATGTGCAATGAAATGTTTCCAGGACTGAATTCAATGCAAGGCATATTTGAAACTCTAACTCTGTCGTCCGGTGTCTTATTAGAAATTATTTCAGTTTTCATTTTGTGTTTTTAAGTTAGATATTGTTTTCAAGTTTTTACATTTATAATTTTATTGCAATGTGGCAGACTGATGAGAGTAGTGCATGAACAACCCAGAGACGGGATGATCGCGGAAAGAGGCCAACGAAAGAACATGTAAAGTGCCAGCATTGCTCTATCTTCATGTATTTTAGTTATTTACATAATTGAAATAATATTAATTTTGTTCAAATATGCAGACACCTGGCCATGGTACGCCTGATGATTCCCTCTTTGAGGAAGAGCTTTCTTCATCCCTATCTCCAGTGTTCTTGTTGCAAAAAAAGGCACGAGATGCAAGGTCGGAATTTAATACTTTGATAGACGCGCCTCAAACACTTGAAACAGAAGAGAAGATAAAACAACTTATGAGCCAGCTAGAAAGATATCAGGTAATAATAAAAATTCAAAAGGATATTTTTTTTGTTCTGCATGAGATGAATTGTGATAGTTTGATTTTTATTTTTTACATTGACTAAACTAACAAAAATTTCTTTTGTATGTAGCATTTTCTGGCACTTGCTGAATCCGGTGTTGGTGGTAGTGGGACACAAGGGCAAGAGATTGCCCAACAACCCTCTTGTACACCTTCTACTCCTTTAGGTGCCAGGCAAGAAACACACCCTGCCCAAGCAGACACCCAGCCAACCGTTGAACGTGTTGGCAATGATGAGGCTGATATGGCCAACTACATTATTGCGTTTCCTGGAGCTACACGTGTCAGCTCCACAGGGACCATTAATGGCACGTTGTTGGTGAACGATGAGGGTGTCCCTATAAAGCATGTACAACTCCGAGGTAAATTTTAATATTTTAACTATTTCATGTACTTTATCTAAAACATATTTATCATGATTTTTATTTTTAAATTAATGATAATATCTTCTTTTTCTTTTGGTTTTATTCTGTGTAGGAAACAATGAGTTCTACAGGATTCTCGAGAGCCATGCGTTGGTAATTTTTGGCCCAACCATACGTACAGGGTGGAATTCCCAGAATTCCAACCTGAAAAAAGAACTTCTAGATTATCTAGAAGCCCTTTTTGGGGTCGGCACATTTGACAGAAAAGCGGTGGCTCAGGTAGCCGGCAAATATTTGAAATATACCAGGGACACCTATAGGACGCAAGTGCAATTTAACCCTAGATATGAGCGTCCTCTCGCAGTTTCAGAGAGTGAGTGGAGAGCACTCATCCATGACGGAAAAGAGAAAAGGGCAAAGAAAGAAGGAAAAATGCCAACTGGACCCGCAAGGTAAATTACAACTTTAATTCAATAGCTTTAATTTTCTCTGTGTCTAAAATAAAAGTGTGCTACGTCATATTTGACTTCAATCTTTTGATGCTAGGTTTCCTGACACCTCAAAGGCAACCAAAGCTAGGATTGAAAAAAAGGGCCATCACAAGCTAGGCCAGGGCGGCTACTTGAAATTGGCGCAAGAATTGTAATTAAGTAGCTAAACATCTTATAATTAATTGTATCGCCTTCCAACGTTTTTGTAATCCTATCAAATATGATTAAAAATACACAGACATATGTAATGTAGGGTGATGACTTCGGAACAGAAACAACAGAGGAAGATAAAAATATCACTTTCCATTTCGGTTATCAAGCCGTAGTTGAACGTCGTATAAGCTTGGGGCAGGTCCCAAGATCCAGAATGCCTGATAAGGTAAAAAATTAACCTTTCAATATGTTTGTTTTCATCCATAAATTTAATGTCTAACAACTTTGTTTAAATCAGGGGAGCAACACTACCGACGACGCAAATAACCCAGTTTTAGAGCCAAATATAGATGATCCTCACGTGCAACCTGATCATTGTAGTAGGGACCAGGCCGACAATGCTACTATCAGTGAGGGCCGTGACGGTAATTAATTTCCACTTATAATTTTTTCTAATTATACCTTGATGGTTGTCCTTATAAATTTTTTTGTTTAAATGACAGAGAATGTTTCCCTTGAGGATCTTACCACCAGAGAGGAAGACAGGGCAACAGTCCCAACGACGACAACTGGTGCACCAGGTAAATAATCTCATTGCAATTTTTTTTATTAATATTACCGAACTAGTTCAATGATATTTAAAAGCTGACAATTAAAATTTAATATTATCTGTTTTTGTAGGTGATGCCCCGTCACTGGATGAGACCAGACATCGTGACTACGCAACTAGGTCAGCGGCGACAACTGGTGCACCAGGTAAATAATCTCATTGCAATTTTTTTTATTAATATTACCGAACTAGTTCAATGATATTTAAAAAATGACAATTAAAATTTAATATTGTCTGTTTTTGTAGGCGATGCCCTGTCACTGGATGAGACCAGACATCGTGAATATGCAACTAGGTCAGTGGTGACAACTGATGCACCAGGTAAATAATCTCATTGCAATTTTTTTTATTAATATTACCGAACTAGTTCAATGATATTTAAAAACTGACAATTAAAATTTAATATTATCTGTTTTTGTAGGCAATGCCCCGTCACTGGATGAGACCAGACATCATGACTACGCAACTGGGTCAGCGGCGACAACTGGTGCACCAGGTAAATAATCTCATTGCAATTTTTTTTATTAATATTACCGAACTAGTTAAATGATATTTAAAAACTGACAATTAAAATTTAATATTATCTGTTTTTGTAGGCGATGCCCCGTCACTGGATGAGACCAGACATCGTGACTACGCAACTAGGTCAGCGGCGACAACTGGTGCACCAGGTAAATAATCTCATTGCAATTTTTTTTATTAATATTAACGAACTAGTTCAATGATATTTAAAAACTGACAATTAAAATTTAATATTATCTGTTTTTGTAGGCGATGCCCCGTCACTGGATGAGCCCAGACATCGTGAATACGCAACTAGGTCAGCAGTGCGGGTTGAAAGGCACGAAACAGGAGCAGAGCACGATGATAGTGATGATGTAATTAGGAGCTTTAAAAATAGGAAGAAGAAAAAGAAAATTTGACAATGTAAAATATTGTATTATTATAAGACAAACGTTACCATACTTGGAACGTTTTTTTGCGTTATATAAAAAACTCATTTATCATACTATTTTTATGTAAAGCATTAATTGCAATGTTTCCTTGCGTACTTTTTGTTGAATTGTTTTTTTATTAGTTATTGAATTTTTTTTTTATGCTCATGAAAGTAAAAAATGAAATATAGATTGGGTATTGGGGAATTGAGAGTGATGTGAGGGGAGGGGGGGAGGGGCCATAAGAGCTTCCACCTTCACGTGGTTGGCCCTGTTTAGTAGAGAATAATTTATTGGAGCGATTTAATCTTGGAGCAAACCTCCCTTGATCCAGCGTAGCAACAAAAAAGTCAATGTTGACTTAGTTGCTACTCTTTCAGATCGTGGGAGGCTTGTTCCAAGTTCATGCGACTCCAATAAATTGTTCTTGAAACAAAGAGGAGCTTATTCGGGTATGTTTTGACATTTTCAACATATGTTCTAACATTATCATAAGAATGCATCTTAGAGTAAAAAATACTACATCAATTACTTGTGTTTATTGTATAGATAATGATGGATTTTGATTGACTTGGCAGTGCAGGTACAAATCCTCTTGCATCATGAGCAATACAACTTGTCAACCAGGGTCATGTCGAGGATATTTTTGCTTGTGCGCTTGACCAGGTTCGTAATGTCACATTTTGTAAGTTCCTTTACAGTTCATAATTCAATATTAAGCTTGTTCACGATTATTATCTAGGTTTTTGTATGTGTTTTTTCATCTATTTGATTGTAAGCAACTATGCATGTTTCCTGTTGTTCACTATGATTTCTCCCATTACCACTCCCAGGATGAATCCGACTTTATTGTTACATAGGTTACTTTATTGTTACTCTGATTTCTCCATTTACGATTTCATAGGTTACATCATGTAAAGTTGTCAATCTCAGGTTGGTGATGAGCTTTAGTTCTCCAGATTTGGGGCTTTTCTGATATTTTCTCCCTCATGTCATTCCTGCATCACCTCGTTGTTTGAGCATGCCAATTTTCTACCACTTGTACCAATTGGCACATGTAAATCTCTGAGTGGTGCCACATTTCACCTATTTTCAGTGAGATTTTAGGGTTTCTCTAACATAGCTTCAAAAATCCGATTCAGTGCCTGCTTGAATATTGTCACATAATACTCATGGTTTGGATTGATGAGCATGTTCTGAATGGTTGGTTGATTCATAAGAACCACCCATATAGTCATCTTGATATATTTCAGAAGTTTTCTCGGGTTTCCTTTTTCATCGTTTCTAGTGGGTGGGATGGTGTGGGGTGATCCATCAATACTGGTGCTCTTGTAGTAGGGAAATTGTTTTTGGGGATATAAAGGAGCATTTGATGTAGATATCCCATTAGATGCATTCATAGATGGGCACGAGAGGTCAAGAATTTAAATTAAAAATATGCAACCTCTAGCATGGCAACCTGAAGGCCGCGAGAGACACTGGTTAAAGATTTTTTTGTGCTGGCCTTAATATAGTCGTGATTTATTTCTATTATCTTAATGCAAATATATAGTCCGGTCTCATTAAAATGAGGATTGTGGTTGTATTTATCTTTGTTTGTTTCTCTCTTAATGCTCCAGAAGTTGCCAAAAGTTGCGATAGTTGTTTAGTTTGCCTGTTACAACTTAAAAGTGGTTTTTAGCAATGGGGGTCATGTTTTTTAAGGTTCATACTAATATGAAGATCTTGTAATTCTATATTCAGCATAAGAGAAGATGGCCTCTGCTTTGGGCGGTATGACAACAATTGCCACATCTACCTCATTAGGTAACAATGGAAAGGGGAAGAAGTTGGGTGCAATGTTTGATAATTATGGCAGAAAATTGTCTTCTCTTTCAGTTTTTTCACCCATTTCCTTTAATCGCTCAAGCAGAAGAGGGACTCTGAGATTACGCGACAGAGAGAAGGTAGTTAATACAAAAGCTATGGAAAAGGAGTTGTACTTCAACAAGGATGGCTCAGTGACAAAAAAATTGCAGGTCAGAGAAAAAATTATGTTTAAAGGAAGGTCACATGCACGTGAAACTTCACTGCGGTGGATCTTTCCTTGTCCACTTATATTCGATTTTAATGTGTTATTTTAATTTTTCATGGAGGGTTGTTATTTTAGATGTGTGCTCTGGTTTTCTTTTTAACGTTGTATTAGTTCCCCCTCTTAAATGTCTTAGATTTGGTAGGCATAATTTGAAAACTCAAAGGTGAAAGGAAACATATTTGTTACCCGGTGGTCTAAAAGGAAAGGGTTATGGCTGAGTCAAATTTTATTGTTATTGACAGTGTAATGAAATGTATCTCAATGCTATGGTTTTGGCCTTTTTATTGGTTGAATTAGAGGACCCAGTTGAAAATATTGGGGCCAAGTAGACTGGTTTTCCTTTTTGTTGATGGTTTGGTGTATCTAATTGAATTAGTTGCCTAAGGTATTTTTGGTTGCAAACTCCTTTTCATTTTTCATACAGTATTGGCCATGTGGAATACATTTGATTGTGTGGCCTTGTTAGATCTACAACATTTGTAGTTGTTTAGTCTTATGGCCGAGGTGCACTTTTATTATGGAAATAGTTGATGCAATATTGTCATTTAATCCTTACTGCAGGGTAGCATGTTGAGAAGTTTCTTATGAAACATTTGTTATTCAAAATGACACTTGATCCTATACAACATCATGCACTTTACTTCAAAATTCATATTCAAAGTGTGCTAGACAATTCTTGCAAAATTTCAAATATTTGTGTTGTTTTAAACCATTATCTTTTTCATGTATTGGATGCTGAAAATGTGAAAAAGACTTTGGTATGAAACCAACTGGTGAATAATTTCTAGCAAAACAACCACTTCCAAGACATGATTTAGAAGTAGAACATATGTACTTATGAAGCATAGAAAGGTATCCTTGATGCATTGTCAATGTTTGGCTAGGGTTATTTTTGGAGAAAATAACTCCTTATTCCTAGAATAGTGATCTTCAATACAAGTAAATGCCAGAGAAGAGAGATCATCGTGTGACGCAACAAAGCTGAAATTGGACCCCTAAGGAGAGCTGGTGTGTCTACAATCGCTCTGTCAGCATTTTCCCCTGGTTTACCCCGTTCTTTTCCTCCAGCTTGGGTCTTCATTGACTTCTTCTTTCTTCGGGTTTATTTATCAAATTCGTAGAATTTGATAAATAAATACCATCCACAATGGTTGGACTTTAATTTATATTCCCGACTTTATATTATCTCCAAGCCTTATAACCAATGTTTAAATTTCAACACTTTGTATTTATACTCCACATTTCTTTTTAAATAAATAACTTGTAATGAAATTTCGGCTCTATATTTCACCACCCAGCCTTACAACAATCACGCTCCAGACTTATGCTAATTATCCGCCAATCGTTTAATTAAACAATTTCATTATACTCCAGCCCCACCTATATATATCAATAACCAATCAAACACTTGTATCGTACCTGGCTATCCTCCGCACACCTTAGTTAACCTCCGGGCAAGTTCAACGTGCGACCATCGTCCGATGGCCCTTCTCCAAATCAACGACTCTTGGAAATTTCGCTCGGCTTCCAACGTCGGGCTTTAACGTGCAATGACGCGGGTTAAACGGTGGTTTTTCGGGGGTCACTTCGCAACGTGTCGCATTCCCTATGGAATCGCTCGCGAATAGGAAATACCTCCTACTCCGCAAAAGCGGTGCGATATGGGCAACCCGCTTTTGTGATTCCACTCGTGGTTTTGGTACAGGGCTTGACCACGGGTGCAAGTCTTGTTCCGCTATCCTTTTGTTTGTTAACTCATGTTCAATCCTCGAGTCAGGTTCTGAAAGCGCAACAATATTATCTCTTTATTAAGCGGGATTTTTATATTTGAACAGTGTTCACGACCCCGGTTCTCTACACAAACCTCGCCTTTGGGTGGGGTGATTTCACAGGGTTATCCAACAATTTACGGGAATTCAAAGACAGAAGAATGGAATTATCAGTACCCAATCTCCTCACAGTTAAACAATTCTTCACAATTAGCAGTTCAAGATAATTCAATGGCAACTATGCTTGGAAATCATTTAACTGGAAACAATTATTCACACACAGAGGTTTATTGCAGAAATCCCCTCTCTACTCTCCTCTTCCCTCTCTACTTTTATTCATCTGAGGAATTACAATTTATATACATAACATATGGCTCTTCGGTTCCTCTGAGAGGACTTTTCTAGAAATCAAAAGGTCTAATTATAATAATTCAACTAACTGAAACTGTTCGACTCCTACAACTCTAACTAGTCTAAGTAATACAGTCAGCTGAGGTATTGACACCTAGCTGTTACAACTCAAATGTTTTCGAACCCTCCTAGCCACAACATGTGGACAAAACCTCCTACATTTTTGGCTAGTGCCTAATGCCCCTGCATCATCGTGTGACATAAACCTATTAACAAAAGTGAACAGGGAATGATTATTAATTATGGCATACTAAGTTGTCAATGATTTTGACTATTTGTCTTTAACATGTAAAAATGTTAAATTCCAAACTTACATCATCATGGTATTTTAGTAGATGTGTGATAGGTAGTATGATAGTATCATATTACCATTCTTCCTTGAGGAACCCACTTGATCCATTAAGATTGCTTTTCTAAAGAGTAACATTGTAGATAACCTTAAAAACATTTGTTAACTATTTTTGTTTGACCATTTGATTGTGTTTGATATGTAGAACTCATGGCAACTAGTGTTTCTCCACTCATATTAAATAATTATTTCCAAAATTTTCTTGTTACTATTACTTTAGGAAAACCATGAAGATGATGAATTTCTTTCACGGACACTTCTGCCACTTGGCTTGTTGTTTATGCACTTTGAGCTCTACAAAAAAAATCTACAAAATTTGTCTGTATAAATGACCACAAAAAATGTAATACTTACCTTTATATTTCAGTAACCCTGTAATAAAGTCTATTGATATATCTTCTAGTCTTTGAATATGTATGTGAAATGGTTGAAGTAACCCTAGAGATTTTACTATCTCTCTTTTATTTATTATGCAAACCTGACCTTCTCTTACAAAATTTTGAATATCTTTCTTCATTCCTTCCAAAAATATATTTTTGATCCTTTGAGATGTTTTAAGGAACCATGCGTCCTACCATCAGAGAGACATGGGACTCCCTTAATATTTTTTTATTCAAATATGCTTGCGTGCATAAAAATATTCTACATTTGCACCAAAGTATATCTCTCTTTCACTCCCAATGCTCCATAGAGTTCATCCCATCCTCTATAAATTTTAGTTTTTGTTTAGTACTATTGTCATTTTTCCATTATGGCAAGCTTCTTCTAGCCACCTAGGAATAGAAAATGTAATTGGATATAAATTTGAGGTGTCTTCTATTTTAGAAAGAGCATCATGTACTAAATTTTCCTTACCCTTTTTGCAGATTATCTCAAAATTAAAACTTTTCATTTTTTCTCCTCATTTTTGCTAATCTTCCAATGAAATCCATAGCTTCAAAAAATACTTTATGCTATCATGGTATATCTTGACTTTAAAGTACCTCATAGTGATATACTATCCCCATTTTTTATTGCATGTAATATTGCTTCCATTTATTTTTCATACGTAGATTTCACCAAATATTTTCTTTGAATTCCTTGCTTTTAAAAGCCAATGATATCCCTTATTGTGTTAATGTTACGTAAATTCCTTGTCCTAGTGCCTCACACTCTACTATGATTGTTTTACCAAAAGTAGGTGCAACCGATGTTGGTGTAGAAGACATGGCATCCATTAAAAGAGAGAATGCCAAAGTAGCCTCATCATTCCATATAAATGATATTTTCTTCAAGAGATTGTGAGTGGACTTGAAATGCATGCATAATTCTTAACAAATGATCAATAATATCATGTAAGTCTAAAAAATCTTATAAGAACCTTTATTTTCTTAGGAATAGGTCATTTTGTAATAGCTTGCATCTTTTGAGGCTCCAACTTCACTCCTTCCTTTAAAACAATATGAACCAAATACTCGAATTCTTATTTCCCAAAAGCACATTTGGATATTTTTACATAAAAATGATTGTTCTCAATAATTTGTATAAATTTTCCACATGTTTAGTGTGGTATTCCCATGATTTATTATAAATATGTGTATTATCAAAGAAAACCAACACAAATTTTATAAGATGGGATCAAACAAAATTGTTCTTAAGTCGAGCCCGCCGGACTTCAAACGGCGATAAACCATAATTCAAACCAAATTCGCGTTCCAAAAAAGCCTGCTGATGTCGGCCAATTTTGTGACGCGAAAACCAAATGAATTCCGCCCTAATCTTTTTCGGGTCCGAATTGGCTGGCGTACGGAGGGAGAGTTGTGACGCGAATTTCTTATCAAATTCGCCCTAATCTTTTTCGGGTCCGGATTTCCACTGCGCGAGTGGCCCAAACAAATATCCGCTTCTATCCCTCTGTGACGAAACCATCGTACATGCTGACGTCATCAATCAAAACCCGCCACCCTTTTGACTTTGTAAATAAAACAAATTGCGTCTGCGTCATTTTCATTGTTTCGTGCGGTAGCCAGTCTTCCATGGAAAAAAATTCAAAAACCAACTGTTAATGCTTGCTGACCATTACCTTGCTGAAGAGAATTGAAGCCGAGTATTTCAGGGTTCTTTTGTCATAACCAGCGCCTGTTTAAACACGTTTCATTTCCCGTAAACATGTATTTATTCCAATTCCCTGCTAAAATCTGTAAAAAATCCTGGTTTTAGTTTTAATTCTGCACTAAGGTCTGAAAAGAAGTTCAGTTTGGTCTTTTTCGTTCCCAGAACTGCAATTATATTCCCAAAACTAGTAATTGTGCCCCTTTTCCACAAAAACCCCGAAATTCCATTTCTGAATCCACAAGAACCAGAAATGGAAGTTCCTGTAGCTCTGAATGTCGTGCCCATCAATGCCCCTCACAAGGACTTGGATTATTTTCCTTTAGCCGATATGGATTTTCAAATTAAGGACTTGCGTCTCAGTGAGAATCCTCTTCGAATATTTTGCCGCTGCAGAGACAATTATTTGAATGGTTCTAACATCTTTGGACTTTGGGAATCAAATATTCCTATGTACCTTCTCCCCTCGGTCCATATTTTTCCTGAGTTAATCCATTATTGCTACGCAAATTATGATCCCAACCAACGAGCAGTTTATCCCCAAGTCAAAATTTCATTTTCCCAATAACTTCTCAGTCCATAAATGAAATGCTACAATTCCAACCTGGTCAAGCTCTCACTCCCCTGTCCATGGTTGAATTACTTGATAAATCTACTAAGTTATCCCATGAAGAGTTAAACCGCCTATGCCAAACCTTCATGTTACCAGAGCATCAGCCTAAAAACCCTCCCCCTTATGGTTATACTTTCTTTACTGATGAGGGTAGAATTATTTTAAACATGATATCTTCCATAATGGGCTTCAATACTAGTGAGTATGTTGATCACTTAACCCTAGTATTGTTATCCATTTTTACCCCTGGACAGCCTCCTGCTGTCAAGTAAGATTTTGCATCTTATATTGCTGACAAAATCCATGATCAGTTCATGAGATTTGAGAATGAGAGAGTATTTAAGTATTCTTCTGTCATATATCAACTCATGATTTACTTTCAGTCAGAAAATTTCCCTTTTTATGTTAAGAAACTTGATGCCAAAGGGAATCCTAGGTCAGTCATCTTTTGGTCTGCCATTACTCACAATTCCTCTGATTCTCCTTATTCCTATAATGAGTTTTTTGACCTTTTTGTTCATCCTGCAACTACCTTGTTGACAGGAGTCTCTCCTCCTAGAATTAACAATGAAATCAAGAAAATCCTTCAGCTCTCAAAGCATTACAAGATAGGTGACTGGTACCTATATCAAAACTACATAGAGATTAGGATATATGGATGTGAATTATGCCCATTCAAACTGCCCAAGTATGTCCCAATGAGACTCTTTGCATTAGAATATTTCAGGCAGATGAATAATTCAGATATAATTCATTTTTGCAATGCAAAGAAAAAGGCTCAACTCAGGATCAAGAGCCAATTGGGTCCCTTCATTTGTAACTCTAGGGAAGTTGGAAAGGAAGACGAAAGGATTTTAGAAGACTATCTCAGACTACAAAAGAGTTTCTACTGGGTGCCTTATGATCCAAACAACTTTATCTGTGATAGAAGAATGAAAAATAAACAGTCACCATACATCCATCAACGAATCCCAGAAATAGAACAATATGCTAATATGGATGAATGGACAGAAGGGACATTGGTTGAAAATGATAGTGAGCAGGTCAATGTTGAAAATGTAATGAAAGATCTTGAAAAGATACTTGAACTAGAATCTTTTGGACAGGTGCAGGGATCTTCTTCAGCCAGGACTTTACAACAAAATTTGCAGGAGATTAGTACAGTAGCAGTAGAATCTAAAGGAAAAGAAAAGGAGCCTGATATACAAATAATTGAAAAATTCATAATGACAGAGCAACCAGAGACTTCTGAAGAACAAGGTCAAGGAAAAATTCCTCCTACTCAGATCAGTGAGCCAGAAATTTCTATTTTACAAACTCCTCTGAATATAGAAAAGGGAAAAAAGAGAGAGGCTGAAACAACTACTCCTATTGGTGGCTCTTCTGAACAGCAAGATGTTAAAAGGCATAAATTAACTCCCCTTCCAGAAGATGAATCATTTCAGGAAATCCTTGACAGCCAAGGAAGAGAAGACAGTCAGAAAACAGATACAAGTAGTGGGACATCCACTAATTTTCAAAAACAGGGAATACAGAGGCAATAAAGTGCAGAAATATCTTCTTTCAAACCTCCAGTAAAAACTGCCTGGGACATCAAAAGAACATTCATCAATATAAAGGCCAAGAACAATCCACTTAGACTTCAAGTGTACAACCAAATTTTGAAGATGGCTCCGAAAAATCAAGAAAGATTGATGTCAGCTTATGACATCCAACAGGGTAAGATGTTAATGAGCCATTTGAAGCCCAAGGTGCAGCAGCCTCAGACAGCTGCAGATTACGTTAGGACTAATTTTGAAGTCTTAGCAAAGGATATCCATCCGTTAGATCAAATTGAGCTACACAAGCAAACAGGTGAGATGATTTATTCTACTCTGATGGATAAATCAATGATGACCCATAAGTTGCAAGATTCTTTGGATAATACTAATACACAGTTGCAGCTTGAAAAAGCCTCCTCCCAGGCTAAGGATAATAGAATTAAAACTTTAGTAGAGGAAATAATCATTGGTTTGGGTCATAATCCTAAAGATGTGAAAGGTATTGAAGCTTTGATCAAGAGAAAAGATGATGATATTGCAGCTCTGAGAAAACAATTAAAGTTACCGGCCTCAAGACATCCACAAACTGCAGAAATCATCAAACAAAATTCTGAGGAAGAACGAATGGATTTGCTCTTAAAATTGAATGAGCAACTTATTGCAACTGAAAAAGAGCTTGAGAATGCATTAAAAGATAAGCAGGCAAATATTCTAGTACCTACAGCAGGAGTAGTGACAGGTACAGCAACAACAAGTCAGCCAGCAGAATTGTCACAGAGCAACACTGCAAATTTGAACACTGATGAATTAACAAAGTCAATGGAAGATATGAACATTCAGGCCATAGAGCTTCACAAAACAAAGGAACAATTGGCCACTCTAGAACATAAATATGATGTTTCAAAAATGAGTGTTGCTGATAAAACAAGAGAAGTGAACAAATTAGAAAAAAACAGTCAAAGCATTGGAAAAGGATCTCACATTGGAGAAACCTTTAAAAGAAATAAATGAAATTCTTTGGGATAATATCATTCAATCAATAAAGGATGTTTGGTCCTCAATTCAAATAATGGATGAATAGAATAAATTAGTTAAATTGGCTCTGGATGAGATTGAGAGATCAAGACAAGAGTTGGGAAATACGCCAGAAGAGGCCAATAGACTTATAAATTTTTTGAATACTCAAACTAAGAATCAACTTGCAGAAATTGGTATTCAGGACAGGACTGGAACAATTCTAGAAATAAAGAGAGTTTTTACTAAAAGAACTCTGGTACAGAATTTAGAACGAAGGTGCTCAGATATGCAAGAAGAAATCATTGCCTTCAGAGAAAGATTGAATATTTTGTTAAATAGAGGATTGCCCAGTCCTATAGTTGGAGAAGATAAGCTAATGGACCTTGATAGTTATGTTGAAAAATTGGACAAATATGCTGATAATCAAGCTAGTTCTTCAACCAGTTCATCAACAGCAGCATTGCCTACAGGGAAAAACCTTCATGACAGATTGGAGAATTTATTTTATCTTGAGCATGAAGTAAATAATTTGTTCCCAAATCAGCCTAATTTCTTCAGATATATTGAGGCTGATGAAACACTAAGAAAGTTGCAAAGGACCAGAGTGCCAGAAGTTCAATGGTGGGAAGAAATGATGGAACTTTTGTAAAAAATTATCCTTACATAAATTTTTGCCTATTTACCACGGTATATCATGATAAAAAGGATAAAAGGATGAACAAAGGTCAAAGAGTATCAGAGCAGTTAAAGAGTATCAGTTAAAGAGGTCAAAGAGTAGCAGTTAAAGAGTATCATATTGTCGATAATCTCCATGTGGACCGTTACTGGGTTTTATATCAAGTCCCTGTATGTGACATGGGGTATTGTTCTATCACTGTCTGGGGTGGGACTTCCACATTTCTGGATGGATATTTGGGTTCCAATCTTCAGATGTGAAAATGTAATGACTTCATGGACTGTTTTACTTCATATAATATATTCAAAACAACGTTTTTTCTCTTGTGAAAAAAAATGATTAATGTATATCACTCTGCCTTCAAAACTAGCGATGCTGGTCTATGTTGCTGGTTTATTGATATGGTCTCATGGTCTTTTTATATTTGGGACATATCACACTCCTCACATGATTAGCGTTTTTCTCTGTTAAAGGATTTTGGGTACTTTAATTTGTATTTGGAACAATGGACGTCGGTACTCTATCTGTTGCTTTACTATTCTACATACTGCTATTTCACTTTCTTATAGATGCCTCGGGCATATTTGGATGCTTTCTGAGATTTGTCGATAATCTCCATGTGGACCGTTACTGGGTTTTATATCATGTCCCTGTATGTGACATGGGGTATTTTTCTATCATTGTCTGGGGTGGGACTTCCACTTTTCTGGATGGATATTTGGGTTCCAATCTTAAGATGTGAAAATGTAATGACTTCATGGACTGTTTTACTTCATATAATATATTCAAAACATCATTTTTTCTCTTGTGAAAAAAAAAATGATTAATGTTTATCAATATGCCTTCAAAACTAGCGATGCTGGTCTATGTTGCTGGTTTATTGATATGGTCTGATGGTATTTTTATATTTTGGACATATCACACTCCTCACATGATTGGCGTTTTTCTCTGTTCAAGGATTTTGGGTACTTTAATTTGTATTTGGAACAATGGATGTCGGTACTCTATCTGTTGCTTTACTATTCTACATACTGCTATTTCACTTTCTTATAGATGCCTCGGGCATATTTGGATGCTTTCTCAGATTGTCGATAATCTCCATGTGGACCGTTATTGGGTTTTATATCAAGTCCCTGTATGTGACATGGGGTATTTTTCTATCACTGTCTGGGGTGGGACTTCCACTTTTATGGATGGATATTTGGGTTCCAATCTTCGGATGTGAAAATGTAATGACTTCATGGACTGTTTTACTTCATATAATATATTCAAAACAACGTTTTTTCTCTTGTGAAAAAAAAATGATTAATGTATATCACTCTGCCTTCAAAACTAGCGATGCTGGTCTATGTTGCTGGTTTATTGATATGGTCTGATGGTCTTTTTATATTTTGGACATATCACGCTCCTCACATGATTAGCGTTTTTCTCTGTTCAAGGATTTTGGGTACTTTAATTTGTATTTGGAACAATGGACGTCGGTACGTACTCTATCTGTTGCTTTACTATTCTACATACTGCTATTTCACTTTCTTATAGATGCCTCGGGCATATTTGGATGCTTTCTCGGATTGTCGATAATCTCCATGTGGACCGTTACTGGGTTTTATATCAAGTCGTTGTATGTGACATGGGGTATTTTTCTATCATTGTCTGGGGTGGGACTTCCACTTTTCTGGATGGATATTTGGGTTCCAATCTTCAGATGTGAAAATGTAATCATGGACTGTTTTACTTCATATAATATATTCAAAACAACGTTTTTTCTCTTCTGAAAAAAAAATGATTAATGTTTATCACTCTGCCTTCAAAACTAGCGATGCTGGTCTATGTTGCTGGTTTATTGATATGGTCTGATGGTCTTTTTATATTTCGGACATATCACACTCCTCACATGATTAGCGTTTTTCTCTGTTGCAGGATTTTGGGTACTTTAATTTGTATTTGGAACAATGGACGTCGGTACTCTATCTATTGCTTTACTATTCTACATACTGCTATTTCACTTTCTTATAGATGCCTCGGGCATATTTGGATGCTTTCTTAGATTTGTCGATAATCTCCATGTGGACCGTTACTGGGTTTTATATCAAGTCCCTATATGTGACATGCGGTATTTTTCTATCACTGTCTGGGGTGGGACTTCCACTTTTCTGGATGGATATTTGGGTTCCAATCTTCAGATGTGAAAATGTAATGACTTCATGGACTGTTTTACTTCATATAATATATTCAAAACAACGTTTCTCGTCTTTTAAAGTTTCATTTTTTTTTTTTAAATTGAACCCTCCGTCGGTCTACCGACGCCTTGTAGACGTCGGAACTGCAACAACCCAGAAACGCTGGAAGAGAGATAGTATAAAAACGTCGGACCACATTTCGTCGGAACTACGACAGCTTACAAACGTCGGAAGAATGACGTTCCAAACGTCGGACCACATTTCGTCGGAATTGCGACATCTTACAGACGTCGGAAGAGCGATGTCCAAAACGTCGGACCACGTTGCGTCGGAATTGCGACTGTTTACAAACGTCGGAAGAGCGATGTTCAAAACGTCGGACCACATTGCGTCGAAAGTGCGACAGTTTACAAACGTCGGAGGCGCGACGGTTTGTGAGACGTCGAAAGAGTGACACTTGTTCGGAAGCGTCGGAAGAAGTGTCGATAGTGCGACACTTTTTACGTGCGTCGGAACTGCGACGGCATGACAAACCACATTTTTTCCACCCTCGAACTGTCGCTCTTGCGACGACTATGTGTCGGAATAACGACGAATTGGCCATCGGAATTTCCGCCAAATTTTCTAGTGTAGAGAAATTTTAAGTTCCTCCATTTGCAACCATCACTTGACACTCTGGTGCTGGGTATAGGAAGTAATTCAATTCCTTGTCTACCTTACAATGAATAAAATTATGGGTACTACACGAATCAATCAACACTATTACATTTTACTTCTTGATATGTCCTTCTATCTTGAGAGTTTGAGGAGTAGTAATTCTTGCCAATGCATTACAAGATATAGTGAGATTCATTTCATATTTATCTAGGGTTGGTTCCTAGTGTATATCCTCTTCTTTTAAATTTTCTTGTTCATTTTCTTCATCCTCTTCACAATCTATGTAAAATAATTTCTTCTCTGCACACTTATGACCTTTAGTGTATTCGCTATCACAACTGTAACAAAACCATTTTTCTATTTTTTCTTCCAATTGTTGTGGTGTTAACCTTGTAGGTTGTGGAATTATAGTAGTAGCAACACTTCCATCTTTATAGTTGTGAGTGGTAGGCTTCCTTTTCGCCATAATTTTTCTTTCAATTTTTCTTGCCAACCTGAATGCCTTCTCCAATGAATCGGGTTCCCAAAGGCAAACATCATGTTGGATTTTATCCTTTAAAGTCCCTATGAAGACATCAATCCTGTGTTCCTCTGTAATATCATTTACCCTTATATTCAATTTTTGGAAGTCCTAAATGTGCTCCACCATTGAACCCTTTTGTTTGAGATTTATCAATTGGCTAAAGAAGGTTTTGCAATTTGTATCCTCATGATGTGCTATCATTTTCTCTATAAAAATAGACCAAGTGACAATTTTTTTACGAGAAAAAAGTCATATATGCCATACAAATGTATTGGGTTCTAAATATAAGTTGCAATACATACCTTTTGTGTGTTTTGCACATTATGGAGATCAAAATATTGCTCCATTTGTAGTATCCATGTTACGATATCCTTGCCATCAAACTTCCTCATATTGATCTTTAGAATATGGTGGGTCTTCAATCCAACATCAGAGTTTATGAAATCATGATTTGCATTTAATTTTTTCTCATCATGAGTTTCCTATACTACCTTTTCGCCATTAGGAAGCTTTTCTTGTAGCAACTTTGTCAAACCTTCCATGTCTTTCTTCAAGTCTTCCATGTTGCCTTTTAAGCCATCAAAGTATTTTTTTAAACCATTCATGTATTATTTTAAACTATCCATGTCACCTTTTAAACCATTCATGTCTTCTTTTAAACCATCCATGTCACCTTTTAGTTCTTCTTTGGTTGCTTTTTGTGAGAGCGAAATTTGTTGCACTTGGTCTCATAATTTTGATATATCATGTTGCACTTCCTCCTCTTCATGTGTCATAGTAGAGTTTTCTAAGGATTCAATGGGTGTGGTATTATTTTTTGGAGGAATTTTAGAATCCAATACTTATATCTATGCTTCAATATGCCCTTGGAATCACTTCAAACTACTTTTTCAAAAAAAAGTTATGCAATTTTAAAAAACAAATACACACATTTTTCTTGATTTTTAGGAGGTCAATATTGAACCTACTTTATCTCTGCTATTTTAGATCTTAAAGATCTGAAATTTGGTCATGTAGTAGCCCTTTGAGTCTTATTTCCAATGCCACAGGTTAGACCTAATTTGGATTCTTCAAGGCAAGTTATGCCCAATCTCCCACAATGACTTAATTATGGGCTGGTTCAGTGGAGCAAACTTGTACGACGTGACACGTGTCACTGTTTTGACCTTCGGCTTTGAAATCGATATAAAAGAAACTAAAGTTTATCCAATTTCAATTTTTTTTTACATAATTCCAATCCAATGTATTAAACTAAAGTTATGATGATTTTCCCTTGGTCGCCCATTTAAGATGAAATTATGGAGCCTGCAAAAACCCTAAGCTACACAGATGATATCCTTGAAAATATTGCGAACCAAGGTCTAAAATATTTACACAAATTTCATCAAGCTTTCAGATCCACATGGTAAATATTTCAGCTTTTGAAGCCTCATAGAAAAAAAAATTATAACGAAAATTCCAAGATGACCTGTTTGTAGCAATGAAACCCTACACAGATGACATCTTCGAAAATATTGCAAACCAAGGTCTGAAATATTTACACAAAGTTCATCAAGCTTTCGGATCCACATGGTAAATAGTTCAACTTTTGAAGCCTCGTAGAAAAAAAATTATAGCGAAAATTCAAGATGACCTATTTGCAGCAATGAAACCCTAAAATCTAAAGCTCTGATACCAAATGTTATGAAACCAACTCACAAAATAGAAGAAAAGATAGATCAACGACTTAGAAATCAACATCTTCGAGGGGGAAACCTCCTTTACATTACATAAATGAACAATTCTTGGATGATACAAATGAAAAAACCTCATTTCTATATATAGGAGTCTAAGGGGTCACAATATAATCCTAGCCGACATAAAAATAAAAATGAAAGGAAACAACAATTACAATAGTGAGCTTCTATGGGGCACAATAATAAAAATATGGGGACTACATGGGCACAACAATAACAATAAGGGGGATACACTAGTATTATAGGGACATAGTAGAGCAACGAAACCCTAGAATCTAAAGCTCTTGAACCAAATGTTATGAAACCAACTCACAAAATAGAAGAAAAGATAGATCAACGACTAGAAATCAACCTCCTCGAGGGGGAAAAATCCTTTACATTACTTAAATGCACAATTCTTGGATGATACAAATGAAAAACCCTCATTTCTATATATAGGAGTCCAAGGGGTCACAATATAATCCTAACTGACATAAAAATAACAATGTAAGGAAACAACAATTACAATAGTAGGCTTCTATGGGGCACAATAATAAAAATCTGGGGACTACGTGGGCATAACAATAACAATAAGGGGGATACACTAACAATAACAATAAGGGGATACACTAGTATTATAGGGACATAGTAGAGCCTAACAAAGTATTGTTGCAAGTCCTTGAGCCACCTAAGAAAGTGATCCAAAGAAATACTAATTGGCATTTCTACCATCAAAGACCCTAATGCATGTTTAGTCAACCATTTAATCTTAGACCAATTATGCCTTCTTGCTTCAAAATAGTTTCTTATTTAAGCATGTGTGCCTAAAATTTCTTCTTTAACCAATAAAATACACTAGTGAAAAGAGCACAATTGTGCAAGCCTTTTTCAGGGCATATTTGACCTCACAACCCAATATTCTACTTATGTAAGATTTTGATTCTAGGTTGAGAAGATTAGTTACTTTCTTGTTGGATTGATCAATTATATTTTTTCTTAACATTGCAATAATCTAAGTGAAATGGTATTTAATTTCAAAGGAAATTGTTAGCTTGTACTTACAGTGCATGACATATCACAAGTTTACAAACTCTCGGATTTATAATTTAATGTCCTAATTTATGCAAGTAAATTAGACCCAAGATTTTTGGTGTTGTTTTTGAGGAGATATCAAGGGAATAATAGTACTATTTGCATTATGTCCTAAATGATTTCATTTAATATAAAAATTTAAGATAAGAAGGAGTAAAGCTAGTAAGAAGATAGGTAAGAACCTGTGCATTCACTTCAGTGATTCTTCACAAACCTTTGTTATGTTTGTATTGTCTATAGATTAATTAGATAGTCAAAGTAAGTTTATTAGAAGTATAAAAATAATAGTTTTAAGTATATCGATTACTTTGTTCATAGGTGTTGTAAGAACTCCCCAACAATTAATCCATTTGCAAGACATAAACTATCAAACAAAAAAGGAGGATGCTAAAGAATTTATTCAATAAAGGATGACATGCCACCACAAGGATCTTCTCAAATCCTTATCCAAAATTTAGAATTGTCACTAGGAATGAGTCTTCATTTCAAAATATAGAAGAGGAGCAAGGGATTTATGAAGAGAATTCACAAGAGGAGAATTTAGAAGTTTCTCCTAGCTAACATTATCAACAAATGAAGAATATCAAGGAGTCATGGACCATATCCAATGAAAAGAAAACACTAGAACTAGAATGTGAATAATTTATTGCTAGTTTATCACAATAACCTTATACACTCATGATTGTGATGAAAAAATTGTTATCACTTAAAGAAAACCCTAGCTGCAGGAAAAACTCTAAGGTAACATTTAACCAATCTTTTGAATTGAAAGCTAGCCCTTTCAATTCGAAGGGGGATCCCTTATATAACTCAATCAGAATTGAATGGTTATGTACTTAGCATATTGACTAGATCTTATTGATTTAAACAAAATGGGTCTCAAAAGGACATGAAAAACCATTGGACATGGAGTCTGTTTAAAAACAAGTTATTTCTTACAAGTTATATGAACAAAATATAGAGACAAGGTAGCAACAACAAAATACAGGGGCAAGGTAGCTACAATATATATATATATATATATATATATATATATATATATATATATATATATACACACACACACACACACATAAGACTATTAATCTCTTTTAGATAACCTTAAAAGAAATAAAATCAAATAAAACTTATTAGTAGTTTACATCTTGATTCAAATACCTGGATAGACAAGTAAATTTAGGAAAGTGCATAAAATTATAGAAATATATGATTAATTATTTAAATTAACATACATTGACTACACTAAAAGACACTTTCTAGAACTTCAATATTAAATTGATGTACATGATATATTTTAGTTCATTTTAAGTATTAAAGTGACCTGCATCATAGTAATATTGTACTTATTTCTTTAGTATATGAAACTAGAATTCAAAATTGTTAATTTGTAAAATTTTACTTCTTAAATGATCTTAATTGAATGTCTTAAGTTAAGGAATTGATTGAAAAAATTAGTAGCCAACTAAATTTAGGAATTTTCATAAAATTATATAAAATTATCTAAAAACATATCATTAATAGTTTTTTTGGTATATTAAATTCCAATACATATGACTTATATAGTGTGTTATAACTAAGTTGTTGTAGATGACCTCAAAAGAAATAAAATTTAATAAAACAAGTTATTAGGTGAACATTACTAGTTGAATACATTTTTAAAAATTGAATTTAAAATGTATTTCAATCATAGTTGTGTATTTTAATTGAACCATGAACATATATTTTAGTTCATTTTAAGTATCAAAATGACTTGCATCATAGGCTAATATTGTACTTATTTTCTTAGTTTTTTTTTGAGAACTCGAAATTATTATCTTGTTAGCTATGTATGATAATAAACTATCCATAGGAAAATATATACAAATTACATTATACACATGAACATCTACAAAATGAAATAATAAACATCCATAAATTGAAATAATTTTCATGCATCCATAAACCATCCATGTATGTAAATATACAAAGTTTGTACATCACATGTGAATATGCCCTATGAAGTGGGCCTGAAAATATACAAACTATCTATGATCCACTCTAGAAAGTATAGCTTCTAGACCTCTTATGTGTGTTCTGCTACGTAGAGTGAGCGTCCATAATCTAATATTGCAATATAACACATTCAAATTCAAATTAATTAAAACATTATTTGTACAAATATAAACAATTTGAAAATAAATGATTTTGAACTATGCATTTAAATATTCCTCTACTTGTGACTCAGTCAAGTGCAAATATAAGTCAGGTGGGATGGGGGCCTAATCAATCTGGGTTTGGTGCTCCCCTGCCTTTGGCTCAATGCCTCCATACTAAGCATCCCACTCATATTTCCACATAAATGCAGCATTGACACCTATCTAAATATGGGCATGTGCACAAAATTAAAAATACAAATTATAATTAGTCTACGAATAAATTAGCATGCATACATGTAACTTACAAAAGAAAATGTTGAAATCTTAAGAATAAAAAAATTCACCTCAACTGTTAGTCCATGGGTGTTATGAGGTGGAGGTGGAGGTGGAGGATAATGAGCCATGTAAACATGCACTAGAGGAGGCCGCTCTAGTTGGTCAAATTCCCCCTCAGATGATCTCAAAATCTCATTTGTGTAGCTGGGTTGTGCATGCATGTTATCATGAAATTATTAATATAAATACAATCTGATACAAACATATTAATACAAATAATGTAAAATTTGAATATAAGAGTTAAAAGTTTCATATATATGTACTTGGTCTATGTCACATAGGTCGTGCACCTTCTAAGTGTCACAGATGGTATCACGACTGTTATCTCCAAATTGGTATTGATGAGCTGCTCCACCAAACAACTTAGAGTAACTATTTCAACCAACTTTTAACTGAAGATTAGCCTCTTCAGTCTGAGAGGGCTCTCTCAAAGTAACTTATGATTATTCAGTGAAAACTCTATTAGATGTCTAACTCTATGATTGTAACTTGAATGTGATTGATTGCAGGTTGAAAATATGACTTGCTACCATTGGGCTAATGGAGTCAACACCCAAAAAATCAATGAAAATAATCCTTCTTGTGGAAACTGAGGCAAATGAAAGTTTCAATGAAAAGATGGTACACATACACAACACAGGAAGAAACAACAGTTTAATATCTAAAGGAAGTCAAAGCATGGTTTCCACGAATTCTGAGTAATTATACATAAACATATTGCAAATATTAAACATGAAAAATATAAGACATATAACCCATTGAAAACCTCATTCAAATCTTAGGTGAAGAAGGCAAAATATCCATTGTGTATTACTGAATATGAAATCTTTTACAAAATAGAAATGTGATACAATATTCTCCAACCCTTCATTCATCAAATTCCTACCTATTAATAGGCATCAAACCTTTACATCGAATCTGACAATCAAGGATGGATCATTAATATCTTTGGCTGCCACCTAGTATAACCATAAACTAGATACTTGGAATTAGAAACTCACACCTACTAACTTAGGAGTTAGAGTCCTAATAGAACTCAACTACAGTTTTATTACATCTTTATCTAAAGTAAAACCCAACTACATTGAAAGGAATCATGTGCTTTAACAACACTGACCATAACCAAAACATAAATGTCCTCATTGTCTTCATGAAACTAGTCTTCCTACTTTTAAGGAGCTGCTGCCATCATACATGATAAATATCTCCATGATGAATTGATAATTTGAAGATAAGTTGGAAAAATTCATGGGACAAACCTGTATGAAAATATACTTTTGACCATCTTTGACCTCCACATGTGATTAGCTGACCTTGAATGCACCACTTCAAACCAAAATTCCTTCAAAATTTAATTCGCTGCCAAAACAAGGGAAAACAAGGCAGTTTTGTAGCAAATTTAATTTTCCAATTTCCACCACCTCTTAGCTTTATTTTCTGCCATGGATGTATTTGATAGGTTTAAGGAGCTAATACAAAGTTTTTCCAAAGTCCGATTTTCAGTTTAAAGAGCCTTTTTGTCAAAAATTCATGTTCATAATTTCCGCGGCGCTTTTTTGGCTTCAAGTTTGGCTGGCGCTACGAAAACACCTAGTTTATCAGAAACGTAGAAAAAAGGCCTTTTCTTAAAAAAATTCACTTTTTGATGAGTAGAAACAGCTAGATGGAGTATTCAAAATTGAAAAAAAATTACCACACTCAAAACTTGGTAATTTTAACCTTATTTTTCATTTGAAACTCGAGTGTCTTTGGGCTCATTCATGACTATCATTTTCAAGCCCCTCTTTTTCAATTCATCCTGTATCATTCCCATATGTTCTTGAAGGTCCTTTACCTGATTCTGTAATGATCTTATTTCAGCTTGCAAGTGCAGATTCATCTTTCTGGTATGTTTGGCCAAAAGTCTTAGGAGGTCGTCTTCTTTTCAATAGTCCTTTAGCATCACTCATAGATCCTGAAAAAACTGAAAGTTCACTGTCCCATTTTTTCATCATATGATCAAACTCAATCTTTTATAACCTGTGCTTCTCTGCTTCCAACTTTAACTCAATTATTTCTTCCCTTTCTTCTCTTAGTTGTTCTGTGAGGAGCTCCATCTCTGATTTTTCAACCATCTTCTCCTTCCCTTTTCTTTGCACAGTGATAACTTCTTTGACTTGAGAGAGATCAATGAATTTTTGTATTATAGGCTACTTTCCTTTATTAGTGGCTTGAGACATATCAACTTTGGACAGCTGTGATCTAGTCACTATTTTTCTTGGCTGAAAGAAAAACTCTACATCTTCTCCAGCGAAGTCAATTTTTTTGGCACTGATAACCTTCTTTTTCTTTCTGCTCCCTCCAACATCAACAACATGTACTACTGGGGATTCTTCTATGTCTATAGCTTGAAGCATGGCTTCCAAATTTCCTTTCTCACTTGCTTGACTCTTATTTTTACTTCTTGTCATCCTTTCTTGTTTATTCTTGCTACTGAACTTTGGTTTTTTTCTTGCGGGTGCTGATAGTGCGATTGGTGTTTCTTGTGTAGGTTCTGTATCAATCTCCATTGGCTCTTGTTCAAAATTCATTGACTCTTCTTCTTGATTTTCTACCTCTTTTCAAGCTGCTCATTTTGAATTTATTAATTGTCTTTAGGTTTATGATTCTTCTTAGGGTTCACTACATCAACTTCATATCCATTTAGAAAGAGGAAATAAGACTAGTCTCTGTTGATCTTTCCTAATTCCTCCAAAACTAAAAACTTGATAAGCCCATGATGAAACATAGATGTATCAATGTTTTGTGGCCTAGCCTGCACGTTATCTTCCATCTTGCTCAAACTTCTAACACTACTACATTTGGCGGAAATTCCGACACTTGGTTCCGACGCTTTTGACCAAATGTCGGAAATTTCCCCAAATTTTTTCCATCCCACCCGAACCCGTCGCTATACCGACGTTTATAGAAAAGTGTTGCAATACCGACACTTAGAAAAGTGTCACAATTGCGACGTTTGGAGGAAGACGTCGCAATTGCGACACTATGGCCCAAAGCGTCGCTATTGAGACGACTCCAGTCATCGCAAGTGCGACACAATGTCTAGGTGTCGCCATTGCGACGTTTAGGTACCCGTCGCAATAGCGACACTTTTTCCGCCGTCGGTATAACGACACTTATATGCGTGCCACATAAAAATACAAAACTTATATGCACGCTACATAAAAATTCGAAACTTATATGCGCGCTACATAAAAATGATTTTATTGTTTCGTATGCATCGCAATAGCTACATTAACGTCTGATATGACGCGCGCATTCGCCCTCCGCTCTTGTAGAACAACATTCGTCCTCGGCTCTTGCAGAACAACATTTTCCCTCAGCATTCACACTCAGCTCTTGCAGAATAGCATTTTCCCTCAGCGTTCGCCCTCAGCGTTCGCCCTCAGCTCTTGCAGAACAGCATTCGCCCTCAGCTCTTGCAAAATGGTAAGTTCTTACTGCAGACCCTTCCTCCTATAGTAGGGTTGACTCTATTTGGGTTTTTTTGGTCAATTCCATTGGATTGTGTTAGGTTGTGGGGTTCTATGTAGATGTCAAGAATCAAGATTCAATACCCTCTATTATCTTCATCACCCAATACAAGATTTAATTTTTTCCCAAAGAAACGCTTATTAATTTGGTAGCCATTATTTATCCCTGCTTTAAAAACCCTACATTTAAATGAAAACAAGCATTGCATTTCAACTACAAAAATATATTAGTGTTCAAATGTACATGTGTGCTACATTAACGTCTGATATCACACGCGCATTCGCCCTCTGCTCTTGCAGAACAACATTCTCCCTCAGCATTCGCCCTCAGCATTCGCCCTGAGCTCTTGCAGAACAGCATTCGCCCTCAGCATTTGCCCTAAGCTCTTGCAGAACAGCATTCGCCCTGGATTCACCCTCAGCTCTTTCAGAACAACATTCGCCCTCAGCTCTTGCAGAATAGCATTTTCCCTCAGCATTCGCTCTCAGCGTTCGCCCTCAGCTCTTGCAGAACAGCATTCACCCTCAGCTCTTGCAAAAATGGTAAGTTCTTACTGCAAGCCCTTCCTCCTATAGTAGGGTTGACTCTATTTGGGTTTTTTTGGTCAATTCCATTGGATTGTGTTAGGCTGTATGGTTCTCTCTAGATGTCAAGAATCAAGATTCAATACCCTCTATTATCTTCATCACCCAATACAAGATTTAATTTTTCCCAAAGAAACGCTTATTAATTTGGCAGCCATTATTTCTCCCTGCTTTAAAAACCCTACATTTAAATGAAAACAAGCATTGCATTTCAACTACAAAAATCTATTAGTGTTCAAATGTACATGTGTGCATCACTTGTGTAGGGTATTCCTTTTCCACTTTCACATTATCCAAGAATGTGTGCGGTATAGTTCATATTTTTTGTGATTTAGATTGTCTTGAAAAAGGAAAGGTAAATTATTTCCCATGGAAAAGAAGGTTTTCCCTTTTTATAGGTTGTTTGGACTTACGTGGAAAAATTTATGGTATGCCTTTCATATTATGTAGTTTAAATTTGAATTAACAGATTATTCTACATGAAAATATAATTACCTATGTGAAGTCCTTCATCACTAATTAAAATTATAGGGTTTCAATTTCCTAGACTCAAACTCATCTGATGCTAAATTCTAGGTTCTCATTGGTGGATCACTCTTCCATTGATTTCCTTTCCCTCTGGATCTTGTCATACTTTAAAAGTCATCAATGATACATATATTATTTCAGGTATCCCAAAAGGCTTTATAGTAGAACATATTTTGAAGTTTTTTTGACACTTGAGGATTCTTTTTAGAACTGCAACACGGTCTATGCTATCGAGTTATATATCAAGCAACTTGTCCTTAATAAACACACTATGAGGTAGGCTCAACCAGTGTGAACTTGTTGGGACATAGCATATGAAGTTGTGTGATGAGTCCATATCACAGGTCTATTATGGTGACAAAAGTGAAGACACGTAATAATAGTTATTATGTTAACATTACTAGAAACATTTTCGAAATTATCCATGCTATCAAGATGTCAAAATTCCAGGCATTAGGTGTCAATACTCGTAGCTAATAGATAATAATAATAATAATATAAAAAATCACAACTTTATTCTTGAAATATGATTGTTACACATTGGTAACCTAGTTCATGAGTTACTATCACCCAAAGATTGCAAAACAAACTTAAAATATAAATTAAACCAGCATGAGAATCCAACTAAGGGTTTCTCGACAAAATCATGCCATAACCTGGCATTTTGAAACCCAAATTTGAATCCATCATAAGTAATACAATGCAAACTCAGATGGATTTTCAATGCATGTTTGCATGCTACACTTATTCTCTATCTAGATATAATTTTTTAAATGGAACCATTAGTCAAGCCCACAGTCCTTTTTATGTGAAAAATTTCAGCTCTATTTGAGCTCTTTTTTGCTCCACCACCTCCATAAACCAGTGTTACATGGGGTCTGGCCCCCCACCCTAGGGGTCTAGATTCCTCGCCCCCTCGCGCTCCGGGGTCTTGGGGACTTTTAGGGGATGTTTCCCTCATGCCCCCTCCGCCCCGCACACCCCCGCACCAACCCCCCTCGCCCTGCCCCCTTCCGCCCCCTCACCCCTTCCGCCCCTCATGTCCCTCACCGCTTTATCCTATCGCCCTTTTAGTTTATGGTTTCGTGTTAAAATTTGATGTACCACTTAGCATATTTGAGAATCCAAGTGATTCTGATTCAGATGGTGACATGGTTGATCTTGATATATTCGTGCAGAAGTTGGATGCAGAGACTAGTGGGGCATTAACTTGAGCATTTATGCTCATTTATCAGTATGATGATATCATTTGATATTCATATGTTATGTTTTATGTTTTATGTTTCGGACATAACTTATTTGCGTTTAAGTTTTATGTTTCAGACTTGAGTTGTAAACTTCAGTTTAAACTCTATTTTGAATCTTGATATAATATGTCATATGATATCTTAAACTTTATTTTCATTGTGCATTGTTAGTAGTTACATTAATGATTATATAGTTACAAACTTACAAACTTACATGCATGATTGTATGATGTATGTTTTAACTTTTAACTTTTAAATTTGTTTCAATTATATGATTCATCATTCATCGATTTGTAATTTTATCATTTATGATTTATCTTTCATGATGCGAGTGTATGATGACTGTATATACATTCCTTGCAAAAATATAGTTACATTTTAAATATTAAATTTTATAATTTTTATGACCCCGACGTCCCCCCACGTTTCCTGAAAATTGGTAGGGAACTTTTGCATAGGCCGCTCCCGCGCTCCCTCGCCCCCTCGCTCCCACCTCCAGGGGACTTGGTGGAACATTGCCATAAACATATGCAAACATATATCATGATCTTGGAATTCCATTACATATGTATGTACCAATGTTCCATAATCATGCCCCATCATCAATTTAAGAAATTTCCATTGAATATCAAATTATGGAGGGGGGGAACTTTTTGCTGCAACATTTGGCTCAAAATCAGGGACCATCTCCGTATGAGGTGAATGAGAACTATAGATATTTGAAGAATTAGATTAGTGCCTTTTCCTCTGGCCATGGAGTCATATACAGTCATCCATCACAAAAAATTTTCTTTGTTCATTCCCACCTTGAAAGTTGCAAAAATTCATGCCCTAATTGAAACGACACTAAATTTGAAAGATATAATAAAAATGCAAGCTAGAAGTGCCCTATTAATACAAAGGGAAAACCTTCCTACCTACCCTAACTGAGATAAATTTTGATTGAATAGGAAACATGATATTTCCTATGGAGTTGATCCAAAAACTTGTTAAATGTATGGGACTAAATCATGCATTTGATTTCCAGGGAAACATGTGCATGAAGTGAAAAAGTGCAGAATTAATGGAAAATCCATACATGCCACTTATAAAAACTACACTGAAAGGTCAAAAAATACTTAAGGCCTTAACTTAATTTGAATCAAAAAATGACAAAATAGGATTAGTGAAAACACGAGAGTGGTGTGGGTGAACAACATACATAAAAAGTGAGCATACCTTTCCCCAAGATGCCTTTGTCACCGTTGTATGAAAACATGTTTTCCTTTCCCTTTATACATGCAAGTGAATGCATTATAGTTATGGTGTTTTCCCAGAATAGGAGAAGCCTACTTAAATATATCATTCGTGGATTTAATATTTGGGTGCCTTAATCTGCAATGACATGTTTCCAAGACTGAATTCAATGCAAGGCATATTTGAAACTCTAACTCTGTCTTCCGGTGTCATATTAGAAATTATTTCAGTTTTCATTTTGTGTTTTCAAGTTAGATATTGTTTTCAAGTTTTTACATTTATAATTTTATTGCAATGTGGCAGACTGATCAGAGCAGTGCAGGAACAACCCCGAGAAGGGATGATCGCGGAAAGAGGCCAGCGGAAGAACATGTAAAGTGCCAGCATTGCTCTATCTTCAGGTATTTTAGTTATTTACATAATTGAAATAATATTAATTTTGTTCAAATATGCAGACACCTAGCCATGGTACGCCTGATGTTTCCCTTTTTGAGGAAGAGCTTTCTTCATCCCTATCTCCAGTGTTCTTGTTGCAAAAAAAGGCACGAGATGCAAGGTCTGAATTTAATACTTTGATAGACGCACCTCAAACACCTAAAACAAAAGAGAGGATACAACATCTTATAGTTGCGATAGTTTTTTAGTTTTCCTGTTACAACTTAAAAGTGGTTTTTACCAATGGGAGTCATGTTTTTTAAGGTTCATACTAATATGAAGATCTTGTAATTCTATATTCAGCATAAGAGAAGATGGCCTCTGCTTTGGGTGGTATGACAACAATTGCCACATCTACCTCATTGGGTAACAATGGAAAGGGGAAGAAGTTGGGTGCAATGTTTGATAATTATGGCAGACAATTGTCTTCTCTTTCGGTTTTTTCACCCATTTCCTTTAATCGCTCAAGCAGAAGAGGGACTCTGAGATTACGTGACAGAGAGAAGGTAGCTAATACAAGAGCTATGGAAAAGGAGTTGTACTTCAACGAGGATGGCTCAGTGACAAAAAAATTGCAGGTCAGAGAAAAAATTATGTTTAAAGGAAGGTCACCTGCACGTGAAACTTCACTGCGGTGGATCTTTCCTTGTCCACTTATATTCGATTTTAATGTGTTATTTTAATTTTTCATGGAGGGTTGTTTTGGCATATGGTCTGGCATTCAATTGCACATTTACTGAAAGCATTGTCAATTTGTCTTGCAGGCGGTGTGAACAAACTTGCTGATCTTGTTGGAGTCACCCTTGGGGCGAAGGGCAAAATGTTGTCTTGGAGAGCAAGCATGGTTCTCGGAAAATAGTTAATGATGGTGTGACAGTAGCTAAGGAGGTAATTTGTAGATGTGTGCTCTGGTTTTCTTTTTAACGTTGTATTAGTTCCCCCTCTTAAATGTCTTAGATTTGGTAGGCATAATTTGAAAACTCAAAGGTGAAAGGAAACATATTTATTACCCAGTGGTCTACTTGGCCTATGGACTAGCCACATTAGAGTAATGCATAAAGCTTTTCACAACAATAAAAGGAAAGGGTTATGGCTGAGTCAAATTTTATTGTTATTGAGAGTGTAATGAAATGTATCTCAATGCTATGGTTTTGGCCTTTTTATTGGTTGAATTAGAGGACCCAGTTGAAAATATTGGGGCCAAGTTGGTAAGGAAAGCTGCAGCAAAGACAAATGATTTAGCTGGGGATGGAACCACAACATCTGTTGTTCTTGCACATGTTGGAATATTGAAAAATTCTAGAACAATGAATGGAGAATAAATCTCCCTTCCTCTAACACAGAGAAAATAAAAATTTCTTTGACAGGAGACAGAGTTTCAATACTTTGAAAAAAAACTTCTATTCCCTTCAATAACTCAAAAAAAAACTATTACACTTCTTCCTCACTGAGAGGGATTACAAAATTATGACTGCTACAAAATGCAGTGCATAAAACCAACTCACTGTCTGTTCAAAACAAACATACTATGTCTCTAAAACACTCTGTTGTGTTTTTCCCTTTCGCACTGCTGTGCATACACACTTAAAAAGTTACACTCAGTCTTTCACTTTTTACACACTGCTGTGTAATAAAAAATTTACGTACTTTCTATAAAAAAAACTACCAAGCTTTTTCGACCTTTTTATTTTTATTTGCCGTAACATATAAAACATATTATAATAAACCCTATTTAAAAAAAAAAAAAAATTAAAACTAAATTCTATGGCCCACCTTTCATTTTGCATATGATATATATATATAACATATGTTTAAAACATATGTATATATTAAACTATCAAAACATTAAAGAACCCTTTCTGTCGGACTTCAAAAGTATGAATAGATTGAATTTCAAACCAAATTCGCGTTCCAAAATGGGATGCTGACGTCTGCCTAATTTTAACTCGAATTCTCAATCCAATGTGCCCTATAAAAAATTCGGGTCCGGTTTTCAGGTTTTCAGATTCCCTTCAATTTCATACAATCCAATATTAATGCTCCATGTGTCCTCCTTTTGAATTTACAAAACTGTCAGGTAAATTTCTGTTTGTTTAATTTCTGGTTGGTGAATTGCGTTAATGCTGGTTGTTGTGTTTAAATACAATCCTGTACAGAAATATGGCTGCGGCCATCTACAAAAAAAACTTGCAGGAATTTTATATGCTGAATTAAATTTCTGGATGGCATGCAAGCAACCTCCAAAAAAAATGTTGCTGCTGCATCCGTCCTTCTGCTGCAGTAGTTGAAGTTAAAATTCAACAGCACAGGGTTTAATAAGTGAGGGTGTAAAGGTAACTTTTTGTCGATAGTACGGGATTAAGATCATCTATTCATTTTTGTAGGGTCTTATGGTGTTTTGTTTTTTAGTTTTGGGTTGGGCTTATTGAGTCTAAGATAGTTTTTGAGTGAAAAAATTGCTATCAGGTATTAAAAAAATTTGGTTATTTTGTCAAAATTTATGAGCTTGTTAGGAAATACAAAACTGACAATGGTTGTATCTTAAATTTGTGGAAAATAATTTGAAATGAAACCTTTTTGTTTAGGTTGTTGCAGCAGGTGCAAACCCCATTCAAATTACTAGGGGCATTGACAAGACAATAAAGGCCCTTGTTTCGGAACTCAAAAATTTTTCAAAGGAGGTAAACGCTTGCCTTTTGAGTAGGCTGGTTTTCCTTTTTGCTGATGGTTTGGTGTATCTAATTGAATTAGTTGCCTAAGGTATTTTTGGTTGCAAACTCCTTTTCATTTTTCATACGGTATTGGCCTTGTGGAATACATTTGATTGTGTGGTCTTGTTAGATCTACAACATTTGTAGTTGTTTAGTATTATGGCCGAGGTGCACTTTTATTATGGAAATAGTTGATGCAATATTGTCATTTAATCCTTACTGCAGGGTAGCATGTTGAGAAGTTTCTTGTGAAACATTTGGTATTCAAAATGACACTTGATCCTATATAGCATCATGCACTTGACTTCAAAATTAATATTCAAAGTGTGCCAGAAAATTCTTGCAAAATTTCAAATATTTATGTTGTTTTAAACCATTATCTTTTTCATGTATTGGATGCTGAAAATGTGAAAAAGACTTTGGTATGGAACCAACTGGTGAATAATTTCCAGCAAAACAACCACTTCCAAGACATGATTTAGAAGTAGAACATATGTACTTATGAAGCATAGAAAGATATCCTTGATGCATTGTCAATGTTTGGCTAGGGTTATTTTTGGAGAAAATAGCTCCTTATTCCTAGAATAGTGATCTTCAATACAAGTAAATGCCAGAGAAGAGAGATCATCGTGTGACGCAACAAAACTGAAATTGGACCCCCAAGGAGAGCTGGTGTGTCTACAATCGCTGTGTCAGCATTTTCCCTTGGTGTACCCTGTTCTTTTCCTCCAGCCTGAGTCTTAATTGACTTCTTCTTTCTTCGGGTTATTTATCAAATTCGTAGAATTTGATAAATAAATACTATCCACAATGGTTGGACTTTAATTTATATTCCCGACTTTATATTATCTCCAATCCTTATAGCCAATGTTTAACTTTCAACACTTTGTATTTATACTCCACGTTTCTTTTTAAATAAATAACTTGTAATGAACTTTCGGTTCTATATTTCACCACCCAGCCTTACAACAATCACGCTCCAGACTTATGCTAATTATCCGCCAATCGTTTAATTAAACAATTTCATTATACTTCGGCCCCACCTATATATATCAATAACCAATCAAACACTCGTATCGTACCTAGCTATCCTCCGCACACCTTAGTTAACCTCCGGGCAAGTTCAACGTGCGACCACCGTCCGATGGCCCTTCTCCAAATCAACGACTCTTGGCAATTTCGCTCGACTTCCAACGTCGGGCTTTAACGTGTGATGGCGCGGGTTAAACGGTGGTTTTCCAGGGGTCACTTCGCCACGTGTCGCATTCCCTATGGAATCGCTCACGAATAGGAAATACTGCCTACTCCGCAAAAGCGGTGCGATATGGGCAACCCGCTTTTGTGATTCCGCTCGTGGTTTTGGTACAGGGCTTGACCACGGGTGCAAGTCTGGTTCCACTATCCTTTTGTTTGTTAACTCATGTCCAATCCTCGGGTCAGGTTCCGAAAGCACAACAATTTTGTCTCTTTATTAAGCGGGATTTTTATATTTGAACAGTTTTCACAACCCCGGTTCTCTACACAGACCTCGCCTTGGATATTTTTACATAAAAATGATTGTTCTCAATAATTATTTATATAACTTTTCCACATTTTTAGTGTAGTATTCCCATGATTTATTATAAATATTTGTATTATCAAAGAAAACCAACACAAATTTTATAATATGGGATCAAACAAAATTGTTCTTAAGTCGAGCCCGCCGGACTTCAAACGGCGATAAACCATAATTCAAACCAAATTCGCGTTCCAAAATAGCCTGCTGACGTCGGGCAATTTTGTGACGCGGAAACCAAATGAATTCCGCCCTAATCTTTTTCGGGTCTGAAGTTGGGCTGGCGTACGAAGGGAAGTTGTGACGCGAATTTCTTATGAAATTTGCCCTAATATTTTTCGGGTCCGGATTTCCACTGCGCGAGCGGCCCAAAAAAAGATCCGCTCCAATCAATTTCTACCACGTGTCCTCAATAAAAACTTGCCCTGCTCCCTGTTGCGGGTGCATTCGATGGCGTTTAAGGCGATGGGACATGGATATGGCGATTTCATATCAATCGCATTAACATTTAACGTTGTTCAATTAATTTTTCACATCAAATCCGCATTAATTAATTTTTAACACTGTTCAAGATCGTACCTCCACTCCTCTTAGCGATTCCGCACGCTCCAATTTGATCCGGCCTTCGACTCTCGTTATTAATGATCAAAGATTAATTATGACGGGCATCCTTTGATTGCATTGCAGTCGTGTCGACAAAATGGCGTTTAGCCATGGTTTTTCAGACAAGCCGGTTGCTGGATTACACTGCCTGCTAACTGTGACTATAAGGAGAAGTGGCCAGCTGAACTGCTGCCTAGACCTTGCTGCATATTTTCATTTCTCTCGGTTCTGTCTCTGTATGTCTTCCTCTGTTAATTGGAATTTTGCTTCTCCATCTCCTCTTGTGCCCACTGCGCCTGAGATTACACCCATGCCTCGTGTGCGTCATAGGATGCGTTGCCGTAGGGGGAGCACTAGAGGTCAACCCCTGCGCACTCCCTCCAGCCCCTCAACAGAGTCGACTTCCGACCAGTCCAGTGAATATTATGCAGGTCGTTATCCAAATACTAGGAGTGGGCGGGGTCGGGTTGTAGGATCTGGCCACCGTATGGATTCCCCTGCTCCTCGTTTCCCCACCGCTAGTTCACCTTCTCTCATGATGCGCACTGCGCAATTTTCCACTTTTTCTCTCTCATCCGCCCACGAATTATAGCTTCAGTCACTGTGGTTTTCCGTGAGGAGGCCCAAACGGAGGAATAATGCACCCGTTCGGCGGGTCTAAGCTCGGAAAAAGGCAGCCAGCATTCGGGCCTTAAGGAGGGGAGCCGTGGCATGAATGTGGAGGTAGCACCTAGCGATCCTGGACCTTCCGAAGGATGGTGCCGAATCGTCGAGGAGCCGGAGGAGTAGTTTGGTTAATTTGTTTTTCTTGATTCGCGGCCCACTTAATTGGGTTGCTTTTAGATTATTTTACTGTGTTGGACCTTTGTAATATTTTTGAATTCTGTAAATTAAACGTTCAAGAATGGTTTCCCCGTATGAGGGCAGTCTTCTTAATATTTTGATTTATTGATGACAAATTTTCCATGTGTATGGCCAGGCAATGTTTTTTGACTTGGTGTAATTTCCTTCTTAATGTTAATAGGTCTTTACTTAAATTTCTCAAATGATTAAACGTATTTCTTGATCTGTTCAAGGATTTTGGGTACTTTAATTTGTATTTGGAACAGACGTCGTGCTCTATACGTTGCTTTATTGTATCTTTGCTATTACTTTTTCTTCGCAAAGTGCCCCGCGGGCATATTTGAATGCTTTCTCGAGATTTATTTTAATCTCCATGTGGACCGTTGCGGATTTTATATCATGTCCCTGTATGTGACATGGGGGTATTTTTCTATCATTGTCTAGGGTGGGACTTCCTTTTACGGTGATATAGACTAGTTTACGTATTCATATGTGATAATGTAATGACTTCATAATTTGTTTACTTCATATAATATATTCAAAACAACGTTTTTTCTCTTCGAAAAAAAACAGTTAATGTTTATCATTATTCAACTTCAAAACTAGCGATGTTGGTCTATGTTGTTGGTTTATTGATATGGTCTGATGGTCTTTTTATATTTTGGACATATCACACTCCTCACATGATTAGAGTTTTTCTCTGTTCAAGGATTTTGGGTACTTTAATTTGTATTTGGAACAATGAACGTCGGTACGTACTCTGTCTGTTGCTTTACTATTCTACATACTGCTATTTCACTTTCTTATAGATGCCTTGAGCATATTTGGATGCTTTCTTAGATTGTCGATAATCTCCATGTGGACCGTTACTGGGTTTTATATCAAGTCATTGTATGTGACATGGGGTATTTTCCTATCATTGGCTGGGGTGGGACTTCCACTTTTCTGGATGGATATTTGGGTTCCAATCTTAAGATGTGAAAATGTAATGACTTCATGGACTGTTTTACTTCATACAATATATTCAAAACATCGTTTTTTTTCTCTTGTGAAAAAAAAAATGATTAATGTTTATCACTGCGCCTTCAAAAACTCACTTCGATGAGTAATAATTATATGTTGTGGTTTATTGATATGGTACGATGGTCTTTTTATATTTTATACATATCACACACTCCTCACAATGATTAGCGTTTTTCTTTCTGTTAGGGATTTTGGGTACTTTAATTTTTATTTGGAACAATGGACGTCGGTACTCTATCTGTTGCTTTAATATTCTACATACTACTATTTCACTTTCTTATATATGCCTCAGGCATATTTGGATGCTTTCTCAGATTTTTCGATAATCTCCATGTGGACCGTTATTGGGTTTTATATCATGTCCCTGTATGTGACATGGGGTATTTTTCTATCATTGTCCGGGGTGGGACTTCCACTTTTATGGATGGATATTTGGGTTCCAATCTTCATATGTGAAAATGTAATGACTTCATGGACTTTTTTACTTCATATAATATACTCAAAACAACGTTTTTCTCTTGTGAAAAAAAAATGATTGCGGTTTATATCTTAACCTTCAAATCTAGCGAATAGGTACATATTTGTTGGTTTGTTAATGATGTGGAGTACGATGGTATTTTTATATTTTGGACATATCACACTCCTCACATGATTAGCGTTTTTCTCTTTTGTTCAAGGATTTTGGGTACTTTAATTTGTATTTGGAACAATGGACGTCGGTACTCTATACATTTGTTTTACTATTCTACATCTTTGCTATTTCACTTTCTTATAGATGCCTCGGGCATAGGATGCTTTCTCAGAGGATGCTTTCTCGATTTGTCGATAATCTCCATGTGGATCGTTACTGGGTTTTATATCATATCCCTGTATGTGACATGGGGTGTTTTTCTATCATTGTCTGGGGTGGGACTTCCACTTTTATGGATGGATATTTGGGTTCCAATCTTCAGATGCGAAAATGTAATTACTTCATGGACTATTTTACTTCATATAATATATTAAAAACAGCGTTTTTTCTCTTGTGAAAAAAAAATGATTAATGTTTATCACTCTTCCTTCAAAACTAGCGATCTTGGTCTATGTTGTTGGTTTATTGATATGGTCTGATGGTCTTTTTATAGTTTGGACATATCACACTCCTCACATGATTAGCGTTTTCTCTGTTGCGGGGGTTTGGGTACTTTAATTTGTATTTGGAACAATGGACGTCGGTACTCTGTCTGTTGCTTTACTATTATACATCTTTGCTATTTCACTTTCTTATAGATGCCTCGGGCATGTTTGGATGCTTTCCAGTTGTAGATAATCTCCATGTGGACCGTTATCTTTGGGTTTTATATCATGTCTGTGGGTGACATAGGGTATTTTCTAGCATTGTACGGGGTGGGACTCCTTTTCGGATGAATGTTGGGTTCCAATCTTCGGATGTAGAAAAATGTAATCATCGTTGTTTTACTTCATATAATATATTCAAAACAACGTTTTTTCTCTTGTGAAAAAAAAATCATTAATGTTTATCACTCTGCCTTCAAAACTAGCGATGCTGGTCTATGTTGCTGGTTTATTTATATGGTCTGATGGTCTTTTTATATTTTGGATATATCACACTCCTCACATGATTAGCGTTTTTATCTGTTCAAGGATTTTGGGTATTTTAATTTGTATTTGGAAGAATGGACGTCGGTACTCTATCTGTTGTTTTAATATTCTACATACTGCTATTTCACTTTCTTATAGATGCCTCAGGCATATTTGGATGCTTTCTCAGATTTGTCGATAATCTCCATGTGAGTAATTCTTTGGGTTTATATCATGTCCCTGTAGGTGACATGGGGTATTTTTCTATCATTGTCTGGGGTGGGACTTCCACTTTTCTGGATGGATATTTGGGTTCCAATCTTCAAATGTGAAAATTTAATGACTTCATGGACTGTTTTACTTCATATAATATATTCAAAACAACATTTCTCGTCTTTTAAAATTTCATTTTTTTTTTTTTAAATTGAACCCACCGTCGGTCTACCGACGTCTTCTAGACGTCGGAACTGCGACAACCCAGAAACGTCGGAAGAGAGACAGTGTAAAAACGTCGGACCACATTTTGTCGGAATTATGACAGCTTACAAACGTCAGAAGAACGACGTTACAAACGTTGGACCACATTTCGTCGGAATTGCGACATCTTACAGACGTCGGAAGAGCGACGTCTAAAACGTCGGACCACGTTGCGTCGAAATTGCGACTGTTTACAAACATCGGAAGAGCGATGTTCAAAACGTCGGACCACATTTCGTCGGAAGTGCGACAGTTTACAAACTTCAGAGGCGCGACGGTTTGTGAGACGTCGGAAGAGTGACGCTTGTTCGGAAGCGACGGAAGAAGTGTCGATAGTGCGACACTTTTTACGTGCGTCGGAACTGCGACGGCATGAAAAACCACGTTTTGTCCACCCTCGAACTGTCACTCTTGCGACGACTATGTGTCGGAATAGCGACGAATTGGCCGTCGGAATTTCCGCCAAATTTTCTAGTGTAAACAGGTAAAAAGGAATATCAATTGCTTGCTTACGAGTGAAATGCAGTAGAAGCTTGAAGTGGTATTGGTACACCATGTGAAACCTCCCTTCACAAGTGAAATATTTCTGAATGATCATTAGCAATTTAGAGCATTCTTCTTTCAGATATGTTCTTGGAATCCCAGTACCTATCTCAATCCCAATATATTCATCCTTCATGAATTCATCACAATTTTGCAGCTTGAATTTAGTGGACTTAAACTACTCTTCACCTTGTCTTGGAATCTCTGTAGCTTGGGCTATTGTCCCAAGGGAGACAAAAAAATTCAACAATCCCACTTTAGATGTTGTACCTATGAATTTTTTTGCAAACTCCTTTGATACATGAACATGGAAACCTTGCAATTTCTAGCAGAATATCATACAACATGTGTTTCTAAAAGCTTCAGCGAAATTGGGCTCTTCATTTAACAACTTCAAGTCCATTGGTTCAAACCTCAAACAATAACCTCAATTGTGTGTCTTCCTCTTGGCTACCATATTCTTTATACTGCTTAGATTTCTTCAATGTCGTGATGCCTGCAAAATTAAAAAGTGGACAGAGAGTTTCTTTGAAGGTGGACAAAGAGCTACTTTGAAGGTGGACAAAGAGATGCTTTGAAAATTGACAGAGATATGCTTTAGGGATGGAGATGAAACTGCTATGGGACAAGGATGAATGTACTAATGATATGGAAGGGGTGAGTGGGAAGTTATTAAAACCAATTTAAAAAAACCCCACGGTGAGAAAAATGAAAAATGAGGTGGAAAGCGAGAATGAAAACACAACAATCATGATTTTAACATAATGATGATTGCCATAACTAACTAGAAAAGACCCCACTTTAACCTGACCAATGAAAAAATGACATGTCATTCAGACCTCTCTCTCCCACAAAGAGTTATGATTTCACAGCGCCATCAGTTTAAAATATGACAGATTCGCTATGGAAAGTTTAGGTCTTTCTGTAGCGCAAACTGTCATTTCGTATCTATGTGTGCTATGAAAACGGGTAAAAATAGATAGGTTAAGAGTAAGGTTAAAAATGAGCCTTGAGATGATATATGATGACAAATAACTGAAAATACATGGTCTATGATGATTTTAGGATTTAGGATAAGCATGATTTACACCCCCTTTTACCAAATTTCATGTCCCAAATTGACATAACATCAAAACTAGGGAGACCCTATCTAAGCAATTTCTTGCAAAATTTTGGGTGTGATAACAACGAAACATACGTGCATATAAAAAAAAAATTTCATGCTCTAGACTCTCGATATATGAATCTTCATGTAATGCAACTGGTAGGCCACGAGGTAATGTAGGTGGTATGCTCATATCTTCATGCAATGTGACATATGCAATGTGTTGTTTTTTCACGATCTTGGGTCTAGGATATAATCTTAAATCACTGATGATACCAAACAAAGAATCGCAATGATACTACTTTTCACAACGGAATATAAACAATATTAAATCTACTAGTGCATAAATTATGGAAAACTTTTTACAATTTTCAACCCAACTTTGTTATATTAATCAACATATAATACAATAGTCTAGGGCTCTCGTACTAGTGATAATGGCCCTCAATTATCCACAAGTACAAGAATATAAAAAATAGGGCTTGGTGTCAGTCCATCGATAACCAATCTTTCCTCTACAAGATACTCTGACCATCTGGTTGTCGCATGATCTCTCGGCTCCTCTCAGTCGTACCCTGTACATGCTCGGTCCTTCGACTCCCAATATGCAACTCCTGCCTCTATCAATTCTCCAAGTCCATCTAGCCATTGAACCTCGACTATAAATCTACTCACTAGTTTTTCCTTAGTCTATCAAGGGCACATCACATTGAGAATCATGTCGAGTTGTTCACAACTCTGTTTGTGAAAAACTCTCAATTTTCCCACTGCTGATCCTCATATACCTAGGGACTTCAGCCCACTATGGTCTTCCTGCGCTACTCCAATGAAGAACAACATAGAGAAAAGAGGGTTTCCACATATCATTGAAATATTTCCAGCTCCCACAATGAACACGTGCTAGGAGGAATTCCCATGATCTATTGTAGAAGTCCTTCTCAACCTAGACGTCTAGGGATGATCAACTACTCCTGGTTGATCAAACCCTTAAGTTAAACTTCTGCCACTCTAGAAACCACCTAAGTCCATGAATATGGTGCACACTAGGCTCCAACATGCCATAAATTCCCAATCACTATCCACACTTGTCTTGAAAATTGCAACAAGAAATATTGAAAATGGCACCCATGAGGCTTCTAATTTAATTTTCCCTTAATTAAATTAGAAGGAAATTGTAATTCCACATCACATGACAACTTATATGAGTAAATTGAGTTGGGAATAATTATTTAGCTTCGTCAATTCAATTTGAGGGTCAAAATAGAGACATGTAGAGTCCAATCTAAGTTTTAGAGAGTCCAGTTGCAATTTATTTTGAGTTGTAATTAGTTAACTCAATTATTTGAGTTAAAATCAGTTTGACTAGTTCTAACTGAGAGATGAGCTAGTGATAGGTCCAGTGAATTAAATATGATTTAATTCACTTGCAGTGATCAATCATATAACTGATAATTATCTATAAATAGTTGTTTCATGTCAATTATAAGGAAGGCCCAATTGAGATTAGAGTTAAAGGGAAGTGTACTATCAGTTGTATAATCATCCAAATTGTATAGGTGGTGCATGCAAGATCCGAGCTATATCAAAGTGAGACAGTCAACAAAGTGCTTGAAGTTTTTCAGTGGAGAAATATCTTTGTATTGTTTCATGATCTTGACCATATGAAATACAGAGATAGAGGGGTTTTAAGCAGTTTCTTTCCCCATATACATCTTGTGTTGTGTGATTGATTGTCTTTTTATTGTACTTGTTATGTGATTGTGTGATCATATTTTTGTTTCTGCAAATTGTAGAAGTATTAAGTATCTTATTTCAGTACATTACAAGATCAGATTGAATCCTGTTGTTAGATAATTTCTACATGGTATCAGAGCAGGAATTTTTTGGGCGGTGATTTTGCAGAGCATATCTAAAAAAAATTTAGAAAAAAAAATCAAAATTAAATAGAAGATCTGGATTCCTTGCGAAAAATACTGAAATTAAAAAAAAAAAAAAAAAAAATCGGTCGAATGAGGAACATATTGTCGATTTCATTTTATTTTTTATTTTTTTTTAAGAATATTTTGCGACGACGGGACAATTACAATGTGCGCAAGTCAAAAACCTGTATGCACTTGACGTACCAGATGCATGCAAAGCTTTGAGGATGAAAGCAAAGGTTAGAGACTTGGTGGTTGAGAGGGAGCATAAATCACCTCTCAACATGCGGTCTTAGAAGAAGCCTCAGATAGTTATGGAGCAACCACAATTGGAGAAGTAGAGAGGATACCGAGTGGAGGCATCCACTCAAGAAGAGACCTCTAGTAGGAGGATATTTTGAGCTAGGTGGGAAGAGGGGGCACATGCAACCATACCTCCAGTTGAGAGGTGGGGCGATCTGAATTCATAAGAGAATAAATTTAGGCAAGGTCCATTGAGATGTCTTGTCTCATGGATCATTACCTTGCTACAAGAGCCCACAGTACACAGTAGCAGGATGGATCAACAACAATTGATGCAGTCAGATGTCAAAGTGACAGAAGTCAGATACTGGAGTGTAGATAAGAGTTTGCAGCAGTGCAGATGGCACAAATTCAGAGCCAGTAGCAGCACAGAGTTTTCAAGAGACAATGTTGTTACTAGCAGCAGTCAGAGACTCTGAAGAAAGATGCATCATACTAATTCAGTTTGGATGATTTTCAGTTTCAAAAGTTGCAGGAGAAACAACACTAGAGATAAGTGTTTCATGGAGAACATTCTAAAGGTGTCAAATAGGGATGGAGTTTAATTCCTTTCTTGTTGAGAGGTAGTGTTGAAAAAGGCAACAATAAATATTGAAAACGACACCCATGAGGCTTCTAATTTAATTTTCCCTTAATTAAATTAGAAGGAAATTGTAATTCCAATCACATGACAACTTGTACGAGTTAAATGAGTTGGGAAGACTTAGTTAGCTTAGTCAATTCGAGTTAAGGGTCAAACTGGAGGCATGTAGAGTCCACTCTAAGTTTTATGGGGTCTAGTTGCAGTTTATTTTGAGTTGTAATTAATTAACTCAATTATTTGAGTTAAAATAAGTTTGACTAATTCTAACTAAGAGATGAGCTAGTGATAGGTCCAGTGAATTAAATCTGATTTAATTCACATGTAGTGATCAATCAGATAACTAATAATTCACTATAAATATTTGTTGCATGTCAGTTCTAAGGAAGGCCCATTTGAGATTGGAGTTAAAGAGAAGTGTACTATCAATTGTATAATCATCCAAATTGTACATGTGGTGCATGCCAGATTCGAGCTATATCAGAGTGAGACAGTAAGTAGAGTACAAGACGTTTCTCAGTGGAGAAAGAACATTTTATTGTTTCATGATCTTGACCATATGAAATATAGAGATAGAGGGGTTTTGAGTAGTTTCTTTCCCCAAATACATCTTTTTTTGTGCGATTGATTGTCTCTTTCTCTTACTTGTTATGTGATTGCGCAATGGTATTTTTGTTTTTTCAAATTATAGAAGGATTCAATATCTTGTTTTAGTACATTACAAGGTTAGATTGAATCCCATTGTTAGATAACTTCTATAACTTGTTCCATTCTCATGCTACCCTCCAACAGACCACGGGTAACCAATCCTATTATAGCATCTGCTCCTATTTAGGGCATCCAATCATCTAGGAAACCCCTCCTCTTAGTTTCCAACATACTACTCAAATTTTACTTTCTTAGGACACCCATCCACCTGCATCAAAACATCACCAAGGAGTCATCTGCAACCACAACTTGTTGTTGCCTCCTTTCCTTAAGATCTATGCAAACTTGAGCTCTCATTAGGGCACACTTCACAACCCTTAACCCTACTCCAAATTACTATGTTCCCTTGTCCAACAAAAAACTAACCTTTTATTCCTTTTCTAGGTCACAATTCATTTCTTTAGGGCTTAAGGCTCCTCCTCTAGATCCATTGCAACTCATGGATTTTCTTCAGGAAAGGTTGTGGACTTCTAACACAAGGGATCACCACAATTTTGGTTATGGCTTCCTTTAGATGTTTGTGTCTAGGAGAGATGGTCTCACTAGCCCTCTCGGCCCTCACAAACAATCACCAAAAAATGTTGTTGTAGTAGCCTTTCTCTGTGGCCCAAAATAGTGACAAAAATTTATGAAAACAAGAACAAAATTCACCCAAACTCACCTCTGAAATGCAACTAGGATTTTCACCTTTTGTATTCTCTAAAACTAGCCAAAAAATGTCCAAACTACCCTTGTTTGAAGCCTCTGATCTGCAACCGTGTAACTCAGGAAAATTGCACCCAAAACAGATCCAAAATAGTGCTCCTTTCCCACCTCATCCTTCCTAAAACTCGTTGTCTAATTTCAGAGGTATCCTATGATGATCAATGCACTTAGGATGTGTGAAATGACCTCCAATGTCACTCCTTTTTATAGCCTCCATGTGGGTATCACATTATACCTTAAGGGAAATCTAACATGATGTTCAACTCGTCCTAGCAAGCCTCACAACCACATATTAACTTCAAAAATTTATAACTCAACAACAAAAACTCAAAATTGGACGATTCTTGATGTGTTGGATTCGTCTCTACATATACTATCATCCTCATCCATCACATGTTGCAATATCATCGCAATTTTGTCCCAAACATTGATGGGTGCAAAACCCCAAGCTTGGGTTTAAACCCCACAAGGCTACTTGTGGAGCTCCTTCCTCCAAACCCTCGATCCTCTAGGCTTGGAGTGCCTTCCAAGATACAAAAATAAACACAATGGCCAATGTCCTCTGCATGTTATCTGTAATCGTATGCCTAGTCAACACCAAGTTGTGACGACTGCTCTAGCTTCGTCGGAAATACCAAGCTCTGAGATAGTCATGGAAACAATCTTGAAGGTGTTGCTACATGTGCAGGGTCTCTACGATCCTCGACATGTTCATAAATATGTCCCAAACTGAGTACATAAAACTTAAATCCTATGCTGGTGTAATCTGGCTTCATATGGAGAAAAAACTCTACATATATATGTTTTTAAAAGTAAATGATAACTTGATCATGGTGGGGGAACTGGCCCCAAGCTCCAATGAATCGATAATAAAAAAAAGGAGTTGCATCAATATTCTTAAAATATTTTAGCGGAATCAGACCAACATGTCTTGCACGATATTCTGGAGAGATGTCAAAAAAATCCCCATGAATATCAGTGTTCTTGGTGGCATATTTCACTGCCTTCCAATTATGTAGGCCTCTAACCTCTAAAATCCTAATCCTATGTATGAAATTTAGGAGGTTTCTTTGTGGACCTGCCCTCTGGTATGTCTTGATCAACTTTTTGATGATATCTAGCATCAAAGGCAAGCTATGCCTAGTAGGTGAACTAGCAGAGATTTTATCCAGATCTCATATAATCCATCCAGTTGTGGCATGCTCTCTCGTCTCCTCTTAGTCGTACCCTATACCTGCTCAATCCTTTGGCTCCCGATATGAAAATCTTGCTTCTATCAATGCTCCAAGTCCATCTGGCCATTGAACCTTGACTATCAATATGCTCACTAGTTGTGCCTTAGTCCATCAAGGGCACAACACATCGAGATTGTTGTCGAGTTGTTCACAACTCCATTTCTGAACAACTCTCAATATTCCCATTGTTTCTCTTCAGCTACTCAGGGACTTTAGTCCTCTTTGGTCTTCCTAATCTTCTCCAATGAAAACCAACATAGGGCACGAATGCCTACCACCTACGTTGCAATATGTCCATCTCCCACAATGAAGACAAGTTAGGAGGACTTCCCAACATCTGTTGTAGAAGTCCTTCTAAACACACAAGTTTAGGGCTTCTCAATTTCTCTTGGATGATCAAACCCTTGATCTCAAATTCTACCACTCTAGAAACCACCTGACTCCATGAATATGGTGCACACTGAGCTCCAACTTGGACACTATCACATTGTCCTCCAACATGCCATAAATTCCCAATCACTATCCACACTTTATCCACTCTCATGTTTCCCTCCAACAGACCACGAGTGACCAATTATACTGTAGCATATTCTCCTAGTTAGATCATCTAATCATCTAGGAAACCCCTCCTCTTGGCTTCCAAAATACTCTTGAACTTGTCCTTTCCTAGGAGACCCATACACCTGCATCAAAACATCACCAAGGAGTCATCTACAACCACAACTTATTGTTGCCTCCTTGCCCTAGGATATGTGCAACCTTAAGCTCTAGGTAGGGCACACTTCACAACCCTTAACCCTACTCCAAATTACTGTGTTCCCTTGTCCAACCAATAGCCAACCTTTGGTGCATTTTCTAGGCCGTAATGCATCTCTTTAGGGCTTAAGGCTCCTCCTCTAGACCCCCTACAACTCATAGATCTGCTTCAACAAAGTTTGCAGCCTTCTAACACAAGGGATCACCACTGTTTGGGTTTTGGATTCATTTAGATGTCTGATGCTAGGAGAGAGGGTCTCACTATCCCTCTTGACCCTCACAAATAATCACCAAAACCTGCTGTTGTGGAAGCATTTCTCTGTGGCCCAAAAGAGTAACAAAACTTCATGAAAACATGCACATATTTCACCCAAACTCACCTCTAAAGTGTGGCTAGGATTTTCACCTTTGGTCTACTCCAAAACTAGACAAAACATGTCCAAACTACCCTTGTTTGAATCCTCTAAACTGCATCCCTATAACTCAGGAAACTCGCACCCTAAACAGATCCAAAACAATTCTCCTTTCTCACCTCGTCCTTCCTGAAACTCGCTATCTAATTTCAGAGGTATTCTATGATGATCAATGCACCTAGGATCTATGGAATGACCTCCAACGTCACTCCTTTTTACAGCTTCCATGTGGGTGTGACATTAGCCCTTAAGGACACTCTAACATGTTGGCTGACTTGTCCTAGTTGGCCTCACAACCACACATTAAATTCAAAATTTCATAACTCAACAATGACAACTCAGAATTGGGTGATTCTCCATGTATTGGATTCGTCTCAACGTATACTATCATCCTCATCCATCACATGTCACAATATTGTCACGGTTTTGGCCCAAACATCGATGGGTGTGAAACCCCAAGCTTGTGTTTCAAGCCCACAAGGCCACTTGTGGAGCTCCTTCCTCCAAACCCTTGATCTTCAAGGCTTGAAGTACCTCCCAAGCTACAAAATTCAACACAATGGCCAATTTGCTTTGCATTTTATTTGCAATGGTATGCCTAGTCTCAACACCAAGTTATGACGACTGCTCTAGCTTCATCAACAATACCACGCTCCAAGGTGGTCGTGGAAACATTCTCGAAGGTGGTGCTATATGCGGGGGGTCCCTACGAGCCCCAACATGTTCATAACTACGTCCCAAATAGGGTCCATAAAACTTAGATTTGGTGTTGGTGTAATATGGCTTCATATCTAACAAAAACTATGCATATATATGCTTTGAAAAGTAATTGAGGACCTTATCAGGGTGGGGAAACTAACCCCAAGCTCCAATGAATCGATCATAAATAATAGGGGTTGCATCAACATTCTTAAAATATTTTAGCAGAATCAGACCAACATGTCTAGCATGACATTCTAGAGGAATGTCAAACAAATCCCCACAAATATCAATGTTTTTGGTGGCATCTTTCACTACCTTCCAAGTATGTGGACCTCTAATCTCTAGCCTTCTAATCCTATGTATGGAAATTAGGAGGTGGCTTTGTGGGCCCACCCTCTGGTATGTCTCGATCAACTTGTTGATGGTATCCAATATTAGAGACAAACTATTCTAGTAGGTGAACTAGCAGAGATTTTGTATAGCTCTCATCTGATCCATGTCTGTTGGGCCCTAACATCCTTAATTTTGGTACTGGCTATAGCATCGTTCTATGGAGGGGTTGACACTGCACTTTGATCCTCGCCTTCACCCTACTGAGAGTCTGCAAATCATAAACATAATTTAATATATATATATATAACAAACTACAAGTATAATAGCACAAAATTTAAATTCAAACACATCAATTGAAGATGATTTAAAAATTAAAGGTAATTTCAAGACATAAACACATAAAGTTTAAAGAAGATTTAAATTGCAATATGTATACCTACAACAAGTGAAGAAGGTCCACTATCTGTAGCAAGATCATCAACAGAGACATAAACACTTCCTTTGACACACTGACTTCTGTCGACACGATGATCTATGAGTGGAACAGACACTCTAATATGGCTACGTGATCTAGCTCGACCATGTATAAAAAATTCCCCAACACTTTGATGGGTTGCAGTTGCGGGGTGTATGGGAGATGGATCTACAAATTACATATAAGAAAAAAATGTTGACATAGAAAGGATGTTGACAGGAAAACCATTTATAAACTCAGGTAGACTAATCTAGGCTAAAGTCTTAAACTAAATAGAGTGTCTATTTTGATAAATTATCAACCAAAGTACTGAGTTCCATGTGAACACAATTGAAAAATGTGACCTTGAAAACCCAACTTACATTTTTTCCCATTTATAAATAATGAATTTTATTCATAGAGCATAAATATGTAAATATATGTAAAAAAATTGAAATAAACCTATTTGCAAAATTAATAAACTTCATGCCAACCAAATACTCCATAAGACAAGTTCTTATAATGTTTGATTTTGGAACATCACATGTACTAGGTGCAAGCATATGAAGACAATGTTTCGAGTACGAGACACTACATATGAAACAATAGGGTACAAATTAGAAAAGAGTCAAAATGTTTATATATTTGAACTTTAAATGCACTTTTCATCATGGATTTAATGTATGTATCAATAATGCATTGTTGAAACTTATATATATATGTGTGTGTGTGTGTGTGTGTGTGTGTGTGTGTATGTATGTATATGTTATGTTGTCTTATATAGTTAATAAGAAGTGTAAGTTACAAAGTCATTACTCAACTAATAAATTTAATAAGGGGGGGAGCTAAGAGATATATATTTTCCATGTATCATTATATTACATAATTTTCAAATATGGGTAATGGAAAATTAAAGAAAATTACACTTTATAGATCAACTAGAGTCTTAAAAAAATTATTGAGCATCACCCATCTTATGTTAAATTATGAAGGGCACATTATGTTAAATGTTATATATGTGTGTGTGAGAGAGAAAAATATTATAGCTATAAATATGTTATATTTCTCGTTATATAGTTATGTTACATGCTATATGTGTGTGTGTGTGTGTGTGTGTGTGTGTGTGTGTTATATACCAACCTAGATCCATCTTAATTCTGGATCTACCAAGGGCTGAGAGGGATCAAATCTCTTTTCACTTTAAAAGAGGTTTGCATCTCAAGAAATTTGATCCCTCTCGGGGCTTGGTAGATCCAGAGTTAAGATAGATCTATTCTAGTTTAATTATTAATTACAATTGATTATAAATATAAATATAAATATAGTTATTAATTTTATGTTTTTTATTTTACTTTATCAAGTCAAAATGTTAAAGATTACAACATCTCTACCTGTGATCAAATGTTAACATAGTTGTTAAGTTTACTTATGAACCCCAAATATAAAGAAAAAAATTGAATTGGGTGAGGGAAAATCTTGGATAAAATATAATAGTACAATGTTACCCAATATTTATTACCACCCCCACCCAATAAAAAGTGACCATGGGTGGAGGGAAATACTAATTAAAATGTAATATTATTACATTTTACTCAATATTTCCCCACCCTGCTAATTTTAGAGTTTAGTTTATTTACTTTCAAACTTCAGATATAAAGAAAAAATACAATAAGAAGTGGACCAATTGAGGAATATTGAGTAAAATGAATATTATAATACTAGCATTTGCACCGAGAGGTGAAAAGTACGTCGAGAGTGGGGAATGTGGAAAACAATAATTAAGTAAAATATATGGAAATTTTATTTTCCATATATATTTTAAAGAATGTAAAATATATTATGACTTGTGATCAGATTCCTAGGGAACCAAGGGGAATCAGATTCCTAGGGAACCAAAGCAAATTAACCCTAGCCCTTGACTTCAAAATAAAGCTATGATTTTAAGAAGAATAAAAAATATTGTAGGAAAAAAAGAAGGCAAAAATGATGGCCCTTCATTCCAATTATTGATATAATATCCTAGCTATCCGCACATTGCTTTATTTTGTTGAAAAGCCATACCAGGTGGGTCATGTCACCATATAGATATGTTTGTATATGGTCACATGCAGTCTCGTGATTTCTTTGAAGTCTAAACTCCATTGTGCATTTGGGTTTGTTGGAGAGCACTTGAGTGATGGAGGAAATTAGTGGTTTCTGGTATTATGTAATGATTTTCGTGACATTATAGTTGGTTTTAAAGTTCATTAATTTGTCAAGAAAGGGCATAGGCAAGATGCCTCCAAGGCCTCCCGAATGACCCATTGTTGGGAATCTCCTCTAGCTCAGGGGAAGCCCAATGAGTCTATGTATCGCTTTGTTGCAAAATACAGTCCTCTGATGACCCTTCATCTCGAAATGAGAACCATAGTTGTGGTTTCATCTCCCGCCATGGCCAAAAAATTCTTGAAAAGTCATGACCAAGTCTTTTCCAGATGCATTGTCATAGAAGCCGCCAAGTGTCTCTCCTAAAATGCACCAACTGATCTCAGATATGCTCTATGAAAACCTACAGAAGAAACAAGAACATGGACTACAAAATTCCTTTAAGGAGTGTCTCTGGTTGTCCATCAAGAATGCTAGGTGTTTGCAAGATAAACAAGTGGTAAGACTGTGGGTCGACAAGATCTATTAGACAAATGGTTCTTTATATTAGAAGTGGTTCTTTATATTATATGATTAATAATATTTGGATATGACATCTGGGTTATTTATATTAGATTATTTATAATATTTGCACTTGACATCTAGGCATGTATTAAGATTGTCTTTCACACAGACCAGGCCTTTCCTTCCATGCTTCTTTATCCACCTCTAAAACTTGGGCAACGAGGTAAACTCCCTCCACCCCTGCTTGCTCAGATGCATTTGGGTCTAATACTCAATTTCCATTTGGGTCTACTACTTGATTTGGGCTTAGTTCTCCTTTTTCTAGCTTCCGCTCTAGCTGCCTCCTATATCTATGTCTACACATGATGGTGCTTGCTCGGATGTTTCTTTCTCGGACGCCATCTCTTTTCCTAGCTACTAAATTTCATAGGGTAAAACAAGTATGCATCGAATTCGTCATCGAGATGGATTTCCTTGTAATGGTAAACGTGTTTTGCTGGTAGAGGGTGGTTAAGGCATTGTTTTTAACATAAAATTGGTTGTGTTATTGGTGCTTTACTGACTCTTTACGCAAACTTTGAATTTGTGAGAAGTCATCTTTATTTTTTTGAAAATTTGTGTTTATTGCCTTGCCTCTGAATATAGAAGTTGATTTTTATTTTATTTTATCATTGAGATTTTACAATGATGAAACGACATCTAATTTAATTTTATCACTGAGGTTTTACAATGATGAAATGACATCTATTGTAACTATTTTCCATATCACAATGTAGAGTATTGTTACAAAAGGAGAGATATTTAACAAACTTAATGGTACTTCTTCAAAGTAAAGGTGATCTTTAAATTCTAAGCATACACAGGTAGATTCCTTGACACATCTTAACATTTTGTGGGCTATTTTAATGATATAATTATTTTCTGTTGAATATTTTCTATGTATGTAAAGGGATCATTTTTGAAGCAACAAATATTTTACATTATCACCTTCAGTACAACACTGAACTGATGTCTACAACCATTTTACTGTTGCAAAGGATATCTGAACTTGCAGATGGTATGCAAGAAACCTATTTTTGTTGTTTCTTGTCATAAATTTTTAAAATTTCATGTGGTAGGTTTATAAAGGACATATATAAATGCTCGTGCAAATAATTTGGATACTGCTTACTTTAATGCTTATGATGTTGCTGCTGGAACTGGATATTCAATACGTGAAACTGGTAGCTTTGGATCTTTACCTAGGGCTATAATATTGCTCTTGCAACGACAAAAGAACCATGAAATATTGTTTTTATTTCACTAAAAATTCTATCAACAAAGAGCTCGACAAATAATCATTTTTTTCCTACGCTTTTTGCCCTACCTTTTCATTCTTTGTTAAAGTGCCAGTGTCATCCCTGTTCCTTTTTATCCCTCACGACATTTAACCTAGTCTATAGTGAGCTACTAGCTACTCTCTCTCCCATTTGCTTCCAAGAAAAAATGTTGGCAGTCCATAGGGAAGTTAGTCCAGTCCAATAGGAAACGAAACTCCATGGAACTTACTCTACAGACAAAGGCAAGTAAAAAATAAAGTGTCAAGGCTAGTTAGTAGTACCTCTTGGCATGGACAACCTTAATCTAAGGACGAAAGTGTATCAGCGTCAATAATACCGGGAAGTCAAAAATATTGAAAGAAAATTCCAAAGGAATGTGCACAGATTAGTTGGACAAACCATTTCGAGACTACAGAGAAAATTGATATAATTGATAGCGAGTTCTCCCATGGTGATATCTCTGCAACAACTTCATAACCATTGGCATAGTGGTTAACATGGATGTTACAGTGGATTTTTCGACTCCCACATCAGTCGCTATAACAAACATTTCCAGTGGAAATCTTCATCGAATAAGGGCATTTGAACGTGGTGATCATGTAATTCTTGAACCTTAGCAAGTGTTGAGGAAATCATTACAACATTGCAAGTGGTGATGCTACATCTCTTTTATTCACAGTAATACACACAAGGTCACAGCCATCAGAGTAATTTCTCATACTAACAAGCACAGTAGGACACATTCCCAATATTAAGGTTAAGGGAGAAAGTCTAATTCAAAGTATTGGGAAAATAAAATATATGTGGGTGTGCAGAAAATGCATAACGTCATATATAATGTGCCAACGCCTAACTTCCCACATCAGAAGCTATGATAACACTAATAAAATTATTTGAATCCCATCCCGAAGGAAGAAAAGGAGCTCACGGAAGCAACCATGCATCCAGAAGAGAGTTCAAGGAGGAACTTGTAGCTCTATCAACGAAAAAACAGTAGGCAAAAACACATGACTAGGTGCTTCTTCGTACTTTGGGTAGTTGGCCGACTTGGTGGAAAAACCCAGGAAACTCTCATGGAAATTCCTTCAACCTTACAAAGAAGAAGAGATCAAAGTCCAGATAATTGATTGTTTAAACAATATAGCTCCAAATAATCTCAAAATCTGTGATCAGAGTCCAATACATGTAGAACTTGTTTCTTTGGTGTTGAGGTGGCTTCCATAAGACATCACTGTGCATAATGAAGATTTAGAAGGAGATCGATATCAACGGTTATTGCACAGACTAACACATTCTTTATCTGAAATTTTGCCTTTGTGTGTAAAACACTGCCCACATTCCGAATTGCCGGAAATGGATGGTTGCAATGAAAAATCTAATACACGACTGATCCGACAGCCCTTTTCTGCAACTTACGGAAGGTTGAGGACGAGGAGGGGGAATGAGAACCAGAGTCAGAGTAGGAGTGGGTTGAGGAGATGGAGTAGGAGCAGGAAACATATGGCTGCACCGAAAAATCTAATCGACCGATCTGACAACCCTTTTCTGCAATTTACAGAAGGTCGAGGATGAGGGTGAATGGGAACGGGAACCAGAGCCAGAGCAAGAGCAGGCCGAGGAGATGGAGCAGGAGCGGGTGGAGGACGACCATGACGACTTACTCACCCAATATTTTGTCGACATATGTCAATATATAATTGGCTAGAAGGGCAACGAGGAAGATTTCTGATTGGGTGGAGTGAACAGTGTTTTCCCATCCAATCTCATAAAGAAAACGCCTTTGGCGTAATTATATTTTACCCAATATAACCTAGTAAAAAATAGATGGAGGTAGGAAAAAATATTAGATAAAATGTAATAATTACATTTTTCCTAAAATTTCCCCAACCACTAAATATATCCAAAGAAATGCCCAACATGAACATATCGATCAAAAAGTTTTACCTTTACAAGCGACATGGATTCAATGCCACCATCCCCTCATGTATTGGATTGAAGCCTCTTGTACTAGGTTGTAGAGTGTCTGTCTGCAAAATGAAATTATTTTAGGTATTTTTAAATTATGTGTAATAAAATACATTTACATGGTATTAAAGTGGGTGTTTCGTGCTGAAGTTTTTTTTTTGTCAATGAGATCTGACAATTTTTCCTCTTTTTTTTTAATCCAAGTGGATATTGGCGGCCACCCGCCTATTCCACTTGGACCCATACCATTTTTTCTTTCATTTTTTCAGTTTCCTTAAATGTAGCACAATTTACTATTTTTGACAGTTTTTTAGGGCTTGAACTACCAGAGCCGTTTTGAGGCGCTAAACGGTGTTTTTTGGGAAAACCAAGATGAATATGGGTTTTTGTTATATTTTGGTCACTCGAAAGTTGTATGCCTAATATAGATCTTTCTAACAAGGTATTGTGCGCATCAAATGAAGATCGTATGCCAAAGTTACGTCCCCGGGAAGATGTATCAATTTACCCAAACAAGACCCATAGTTTTGGCACTTCATCTCCTAGGGTTAGGTTTTTGGATGTTTAGGGTTTTCGATTGTTTCTAAATAATCAATAGCCCTTTGAGCCTCATTGTAACACAATTTAGAGGCATGTATTTGCCACATCTCTTCTCAAAGATAAGCTACCATTGCCCGAGCTAGTTTATTTTCCATTCTATCTATAAGCACTTTTTCAATATTTGGTATTACTGAAATGAAGTGTTATTCCTATTGCATCTCTGGGTTTATGCTTATTTGTAACACAATTTAGAGGCATATAGCTGCCACATCTCTTCTCAAATATAAGCTACCATCGCCTGAGCTAGTTTATTTTCCATTCTGTCTATAATCATTTTTCAGTATTTGGTATTTAATCAAATGAAGTGTTATTCCTATTGCATCTTTGGGTTTATGCTTATTTCTGTATTTTATTGTGTTCCTGCATAAGTATGGATCATTGCATGTGATGACATTTGAGTTTGATGAGATTTGGGGTTTCTTGTTATCTAGGGTTATGGGTTCATCTTGACTTCAAGTTCTTTTTGGTTTTTTTTGTTGTTGTAAGGATGTTGATGGCTTTGTTCCACATTTACCATCTGCTCCACCCACCTATAACTATGCGATGCAATGTTTACATGATCCGTTGATCGTTCCATTGGTAGATGATTTGCATCTCAAGAGATTTGATCCCTCTCCACCCTTGGTAGATCCATAGTTAAGATGGATCTAGGCTGGTTTAATTATAAATTATAATTAAAAATATAATTATTAATTTTATGTTTTTAATTTTATTTTTACCAAGTCAAAATGTTAAAGATTACAACATCTCTACCATATTGGGATCAAATGTTTACATAGGAGTTAAGTTTATTTAAGAACCTCAAATATAAAGATAATTTTTAATAAAAAATGAATTGGGTGAGGGGAATCTTGCATAAATACTAATTAAAATGTAATATTATTACATTTTACCTAATATTTAGGGTCACACGTGAGCCTAAATATTACATTTTACTCAATATCTCCCTTCACCCCTGCTAATTTTATAGTTGAGTTTGTTTACTTTCGTGGTCTTGGAATGACATGATGAAGATGTAGTCCTACCAAGCTTTAAAAAAAAAACTTTATAAGTGAACTAGTTGAGGGGAAATATTAGGTGAAATGTAATATTAAATTATTATATTTTATCCAATATATCCTAATAAAAAATGGATAGAGGAAGGCAAAAATATTAGATAAAATGTAATAATTACATTTTCCCTTATATTTCCCCCACCTTAGAACATATCTAGAAAATTGTGGAGGGCAAATATATGAATAAAAAAGTTTTGCCTTTACAGGCTACATGGATTTAATGTCATGTTATATTTCACATGAATACAATGAGTTAATACGATGGATTCTTAAAACCATGGGTCATTTTTTAATTTTTATAGGATTATTTTTTTCATCCAGTTAAAATGTTTACATTACATTAAGTTACGTTACACATTTATCGCATAGTATAGACATTTGACCTGGAATGAATAAAGGAATTGCATATATCCCTCATACTATAAGGTTTTTTTTTTTTTCAATTATTTTATCTCACTATATAAAGTCTCATGTAAAATAAAAGTGAAAATTGAAGCATTTTTTAGGGTGGATGGGTAAGGGTTAGGTTAGATGGGTGAATGAGAGGTGCTCTACAACCAGTTTAGGGTGGATGGGTAAGCTTTAGGTTATATGGGTGAGTGTGAAAATTGAAGGGTTAGGTTAGATGGGTGAGTGTGAGTTTCAATTTTTTAAATTGTAACTTTGTTTTTTATTAATAAAATTACGAACAATTTTTTTAGATAAAAGAAAGTATAATATACATATCACATTAAAATATATAACATCTAAATAGTACTTATAAATTAACATTCATTTCACCATATAAATTAAAATAATGATTGCATAGCTATTTCTAAATTTAATTAATAAGAGGATACAAATTTAATATTTACAATATAATAAGATTTTTAATCATGAATATTTGCCATGGATATTATTAACTTTTAAATAGGTTTTTTTGCAATACCATCGGCCAATACCTAGAAGAGAGAGATAAAGAGAGAGAAAGAGAGAGGAGGGAAGAAAATCATAATACCATGGTTTATCAATACCATGGGCCATCTATGCTTTTGATTATTGTGTTATGGATCTAGGGTTTTAATTATTCTGTTACAATATCATGGCTTATTGACCCGAGAGATGCTCTACAACCTAGTTTAGAGTGGATGCGTGAGCGTTAGGTTAGATGGGTGAGTGTGACTTTAAGGTGGATGGTTGAGAGTTAGGTTAGAAAGGTGAGTGTGATTGTGACCTTAGATGGGTGAGCCTTAGATGTGATATGTGATATTTTTTAAATTCAATTTTTTTATATTGTAACTTTGTGTTTTAATAAAATTATGAACAATTTTTTAAACCACCAAAACTATATATTCAAAACCACCGCAATTAGCCTAACAACTTTAATTCTTTAATTCTTTAACTGAATCAAATTTACTCCATTAAAAATAAAAATAAAAATCAAAACACTACAACATAATTGCAACGAACCTCATCGCCAATCGGAAACTTGTTCTTTGCCTTTATATTATTGGTTCATAACAACTAGCAGTGTTATCGAAAACAGATGTTTCCTTTTTATATCAATCAAGAAAGAAGCATTTCTCAGTGTGCACATATCACCAAGACGTGTGCACCCCACTGCATATATGTGTGGAGGGTTATGCACTTTCTCTTTGCCACATAAACAGTGCATAGCTCCCAAGGATAGTGGGGTCATTAAGATCTTCCCGCAGAGCTGCATTGAACATTTTCTCTGCTTTCTCTTCATCTCCCATCAAAGCCCATACAAATTCAGCATACTCTGCCAACAATTGAGGATTGTGTGGCTCCATTTCTAGAGCTTGCTCATAGTATTTCTTTGCTAGATCCTTCTGCATCCACACTTTATATAAATACCGCGCAAAGTCCCCTTGAAAATGTCCCTGTGGATTCATTTTCATGCCCTTATAGAACTCAATTCTGGCGTTCAATGCTTCCATAGCATGTTCATAAGGCAGCCAGCCATCAGGCAACATTGCAGCAGAGGACACACTGTCTCTAAAAACAGGCCTGCAACCAAGGCCTGTGCATTCAACTCTGCCTATGGGTGCAATAGCTTCAAACCAGATCCCCCCTGAAACTCTATCATAGGTGTCATTGAAATGAATGGCGTGATCACTGTCATTCACATCCTCTTCCTGTTGATCATCATTGTTCAAATTACTAATTGCCAATCTTGGTTGGCACCGGGCTTTCTTCTGCGCAGAAAATCCTGAAAATTTCATGTGGGTATTCCTGGTTTCTGTACATGATTGAAATGGCAGACTCCTAAAAACCTTGCCTGGCAAAATGTTAGTCCCTGCCATCTACAACACAACAGACAATGTCCCAAAAAAAAAACAGAGACCAAAAATGATCAAGCCCATAATTAAAACCTGTGTCAAAGTAAAGTGCTGGTGTATATTAGACTGTTAACTTATATTGAAATGAAGATTGCTCTTTAGCAGGACCTTTTAGAACTAATTCTAATGCATTCATTAATTTAAGAGCAACCAGTAAGACTGACCTTATGACCTTTCAATCTAGACCAATCTGGTCAGATTGACCTTATGACCTCCAATGGAGACCAACCTGGTCAGACTGACCTTACCCGCTTTTCAATCAAGACAAACCCAGAAAGACCAATCTCAATATCTATCTGAGCTTAGTTTCAGCACCTTCTAAATAGGGCCCTTTAGCCATTTGGATTGCTTTCCTTGTGCCAACCAGAAATTCACAACTTTGGCCATTGGACGAAGCTGTGCTTGCAAATGCCCGCTGTATCAAATTATGGATTATTTCAAGCAAACAGACAACCCATCACTACATGAAAATTGACAGAACATGGCCAAAGAAGCACCCTACAATATGCCTGTGTAATACATATGAAGCACCAAATTGATCAAACCAGATGATTCTTATCGTCAGCGTTTAGAAAAACACATGGAATATGCCTCTTCGAATATATTTTTGGGTGAATTCAATTTACAGAAAGACCAGATTTATTTCTTCTGCAAATCAGATGAGGAACTCTCTGGTGTTTTCAGCAGAAAGCACAAGCACATTAAGTTGTTCAAGAATAATGGGTAGCTTTTTTCCATGTTCGATCTTTCTTGGGATTCTTGGCTTGTGTTCATACCTTAAGGAATTATTTTTTGGTTGTTTTTTCTTTGATGTCAAGTTAAGAAAATAAAATTTATTGTATAGGGATAGGAATTTTTTATTGAGATAATTCTGGTATACGTATTTCACTTTGGTTTGGTTTTGAACTTGTAATTTTTTAGAAAAAAATACATGTTTTTAACTACTAAGTCTATTCAAATTGTATAATAAGTCGATCACCACTTTATGTTAGTGTATGTTATAGAGAAACAAAATTTTAAAACTTATCACAGATAACTACTAAGTCTATTCAAATTGTATAATAAGTCGATCACCACTTTATGTTAGTGTATGTTATAGAGAAACAAAATTTTAAAACTTATCACAGATTGCCAAGGTATTATGATAGGTCATAGTTTAACCAGCTTGTAAATTTACTCTGAAAATCATGAAATTCTGGCGAGATTTTGATAGAATCCTGTAGGAATTTTGTCGATCTAGTTTATAGCTATTAAACTTTTAAAATTTAGCTACTTAAAATTTTTTGATAGTACTGAATCTATTACAATGGAGAAATTCTCATCTGAAGCCATTGTTAGCCACTTCATGCCGACAATGATGATCATGAGTTGGAGCACGGCCAGATTGTCAAGGCGTATTGGAAAATTTTATTTTCATCGATTTTAGTGGAGTTATACTCATTAAATAAATAAACATTAATATCAAGGTTTGTGCAGCGTTACATCATTGCCTTTAATATATATTTAAGTTAATTGCATTTTTTTAAAATAAGAGATTTAATTTTAAAAAAATTATATCAATATGTATGAGTTTAATAATGAGTTAGGATTAGGATGTGGTTGTTATATTTTGGATAATATGTTTATGTATAATAGGATTAAGATGTGATTGTTATATTTTGGATAGCATGTTTATGTCTAATTTTAATAATATAGTATTATAGGAAAAGAGTAAAGGAAAAGGAGGTTTAAGTATGATGAATATTTTTTTGTTATTTAATTTTTTTCTTTATTATCATATTTTTTATTTAAATTTTAATAAATATTTTTAATTGAAAGATTAATTATTGAATATATAATGTGGTTGGTGAGGATGTCTATGTTTATGAAAGTGTAGGGACACGGGATGAGAAAATAGAGATTAAGTACAACATCATTAATGAGTGTGAGAGGTTCCATCTAAATGGAAATCAAAACCTCCTCTACTCTAATGTGTTTTTTTTTTCATTTAATTTGATTTGACTTATGCATTCATCTTTTTTACCATTATTATTATTCTTCTCATTATTTGAATCAATGCGCTTATGTCAAAAGAAATTATTGACGATATGGGAACAACATTCTTATGCTTGAAATTGAGATTTAAACTTGCGAATGACCAAATAGAGTTGTGAAAGAGAAAATGGCGCACTAGAGAAAAAATATGACTCACTCTAAAGGAGCTTAGATATTAGGTTGTGTAGGAAACCTTACATTTCCCTTATGAATTATTGTAGAAGGGGTGCTCAGAGCCAAGGTATTGGACTCTTTTCTCCCATACTAAAGATCACTAGTGGAAGAATATTTCTAAGTAATTATTAAGTAGAGAAAGAAAATACCTTCATTGTATTATGTGATGTGGTGCAAGAGAGTGCCAAAGTTGTTAATGCCTAGATAATTGATTGCAGAGTTCTATGGTGAATAATTTCGATGAACCTAAAACAAATTGGGTTGGGTGACTGACTTGACAGTCTTTAGAGGATTTCTTTCACACTAGTGTTATCATGGCTTGGCCTAGGGGTGGAATCCATAGGTTATTCTTCTGGATAGGTGGAAATTCACTCTTGAATAACCAACTTGGTGCACTTGCATTCATATATAAATAAATATTTATATCTATCTTTGTTTGGAATTCATGATGTATGTTGCCTTGAATTTGAAAGGTGTATTATAAATATAAGTTTAAAATGAAAATGTTGTTAGAGTCATGAACTTAGCTTAATAACTTGTTAAAAAACCAAATAATAAAAGATTAATTTGAAGTGCTTTGATAGTCAAGGAAGGCATCTGGATATGTGACAACTACATGCTATTGAGCAATGAGTAACATAGAATTTAAAGGTGTTGAGTTTACTTTCAAATTATTTATTAATTCTTTAAGTGAAGATATTTTCACTTAGGTCACTATTCTTATGAGGGTTTAGGATTTTTGTACTATATTTTCAAAATCTTACATCTCTAAAAAAATAAAAGAACCCTTATAATTATTAGCACTATTTTCTTGCATTAGATTCAAGGGCACATCAAGTATATACATGTGCAAATCAATTTATATCTTCTTCTTAAAAATCACCATAAAAGAGGAATGATTCTATTGCCTTATAATATTGCCTCACAATATAATGAAGAACACCTGATGTGCATGTGTATGTGGTCAATTTATATCTTCCCCTCAAAACTCAACATAATAGAGGCATGGTTCTAATGACTTCTCATATTCCTTGGCATTTTAATTAAAAGCACGTGATGTACATGTGTGTTCAAATTGATTCTTACCGTCCCCTTAATAATCACCATTAAAAAGGAATGGTTTGAATGATCCAAAAATAACCATTGTATCATAATTAAGGGTGCATGATGTATATGCATGTGCAAATCAATACATATCCCCAATTAAAAAATCACCAAATAAAAGAGGAACTATTGTAAACACTTATGATATTTCCTTGCATTATAAACGGTACAATGATGATGTGTGTGCAAATAAATTCACATCTCCCCTTAGAAATTGTTGAAAATGTAACTAGTGTCGGTCTTCATAATGTAATACAAATGTATCGTTGATGTACTTATTATATTCATTTATTACATTCATTATTATTTTATTTCTAGTCAAAGCATGTTATTCATGCTTATAGGGTTTATTGAGTCAAAAGAAATTTTATTATGAGTCAAAGAAATATAATTGAGTCAAAGTCTCATTTGAACTTCTTGTAAAACGTATATATATATATATAAAGTCAAATAGTCAAAATGTCATCCACAAACCAAGTCAACCGGGAACCCTCCTTGGACAAGTTAGCCTAAAGAGGCAACTATTCAACCTCCTCGAAATGTATAAATACAAGGAAATTTGATCTCAATCAATCACTATCTAATCACATCGATTTTTGTGCAAGAAGAAGAACAAAATCTGTGAAATTCAAGTATGAGAGAGAGAGAGAGAGAGAGAGAGAGAGAGAGAGAGCAAAGTAAAAGACGAGAGAAAAATCAAATTTCTAGTTTGTTTTTGTTCACATGCATGAAGGAGAGAGAGAGAAAAGTAAAAGAAGAGAGAAAAATCAATTTTCTAGCTTGTTTTTGTTCATACACATGAAGGTATTAGGGCAACCCTGCGAAATTATAGGTCCGAAACTTCAAGTCCAAACTTTTATGATTCAACCAAATTTGACTTGGTTTGACCAATGTTGACTTTTTTTACTTTGACATTGTTGGAGGAGGGCTGACTTGGGGTATTTGTGGCATCATAGTCTTGGGATTGGGTCTTGGATATCTCACTTTGGCGTATAGTCTTAGGTTTTTCCCCTTGTGGGGTTTTTCCCTCATTTGGAGCCTAATTTTTGTGTCCTTTGTCTCTTTGTGATCTTCATGTTTTGTAAATTTTGGTAACTGCTTGATAAGAAAATATAAATTTAATAAGAAGTCAACAAACATTCACAATTAATTATCAAGTTAAGATAAATCAGCCTTAATCTACCCTCATCTTGATTTCTCAACATGGAATTCGAGCTAAGGTGAAGGGAGGGCAACTTTATGATCACTTTTTCTTGACATATTTGAAGACATTTCTATAGTAGTTATCTCACTCTCAAAACACACTTGCAACAACTACATTTGAGGACCCTTATTGCGTATTTATACTTGAAGACTCGTTGTTTATCATGAAAAACTCAAAGAAATGGAAACTCAAAATCTAGCTAAAAACAAATCCCATGGTCCATAAACAACAAAAAATATGCTTGTACTGATGTTTCCAATAAAATAGAAAAATAATATTAAACATAAAAAACTATCTTTTATTGATAACCCAAAATAAAAGGACATTCTTCATTTCCAACTGCTTCTTGTTTTATGTTCTGAAATTCAACACCATTCTCAAATGGAGAAACAAAAACCTATTCACTCTTCTTATCATCCTCATTAGAAATAAGATTTGTATGGATTTGAAAATATTCAATTGAAATAGACGCATCATGTATGACAAGAATATTCATAAATAAGTTTTCATATACTTCAACAAGATTATTATCTTGACCTTTAAAAAATTTTGAACTTGTCAATTCCAACGATGAAAATCATGAATAATTTATGCATCATTCAATGGATCTAAAAAAATATGTTCTTCTTCATTATTTTCTTGCAGCTACTTTGGGTAGTTATCATCATGAATGATGTCACTTCATAAAGCTTTTATGCCTAAAATTTCATAGATCTGATTTTCATAAATTTCTTCATGAGACAAAAACTGAGAAAATGAAAGGCATGAAGAACAAACTGATCTACTAACCTCCTCCATTTCTTGATCATTTGAAAATTGTTGAATATGTTCATCAAGATCAAGAGAACAAACCTTTTGTACATTATTATTGAACTTAGTAAATGAATCATGATTGTCTTCATCAAAATGTTGATCTACTTCATTTTCATCCCTTGGAGAAACTATTTCCTTTTGGAAATTGATAAGGTGCTCAAAAATCAAATTTCTCAGAATGACACGAAACCTGAATGCTCGCGTAGTGCTCGTCATTCTGAATCCAGCACAACTGATTTCGCATAAAATGGACTCCGTATGGCTTCGAAAACGAGTTCTATCTGTTTTCCTAAACAGGAAAATTTGGCAAAAAAATTGTAGCCAGGGAGCCCAGTTAGCAGTCTATACTGCTGACCTAGCACACTGATTGGGTAGGTCAACAGGTGTTAGGTATGTGTTATTTTTTGGACCCTGTTTTTCGGTGGATGGACCCGCCCATGGTTTTGTACATGGGTTTGCACATGGTTTTGGGGCATGATGGTTTTCGGCCCTTGGTATCTTGTAGATCCGGTCAAGGGAACTTCGGTTATGTTCTAATCCAGGGTTAATGGATTGGGGTTTATGTATGCTTCGGCATGCATATATATGTGTTGTGACACTAAAAGGAATATAATGAAAAATCAAGCTGGTCGTCCCGATTTGTGATCCAGAGGAAAATCTCTGTGTATATCTGTTTTATGTTTTATGCTCTCGCTATTGTTTATTTTATGTTTTTAAGATTCATTTGCAGATAATTTATGTACAGGGTTAAAACCTACATTTGGTATCGGAGCTATTTCGGCTTCAAGGGGATTCCTTTGCTACTGAGGGGTTTTTTGCTTGAGCGTGTGGTAGACCCTGTTCAGTGGGAGATCTGCGAGATCGATTCTTGCAGTGAAAGAAGATGGCAAACAGTGGAAAGATAGAGATTGAGAAATTTAATGGTTAGAGTTTTGAGTTGTGGAAGCTCAAGATGGAGGATCTATTGGTGGATAAAGGCCAGTGGATCACAGTAGATCAAGGTACTAAACCAACAAAAATGTCAGATGAAGACTGGAAAAAGTTGGATCAAAAGGCGAAGAGCACAATATGGTTGTGTGTCTCAGATTCGGTGTTGTTGAATGTATCTGGGGAAGCTACGACAAAGAAATTGTGGGAAAAACTTGGGACTTTGTACCAATCTAAGTCTGTGGTGAATAAATTGTTCCTGCGGAAAAAGCTGTATAACCTGAGGATGAAGGATGGAGACTCAGTGACAGAGCATCTGAATGCCTTCAATACTATGGTAAGTCAGTTGTCATCTGTTGATATTAAAATCTCAGATGAAGATAAGTGCATCAATTTGTTGTGTTCTCTACCAGACTCATGGGACAGTCTGGTTATTGCAATAGGTAGCAATACAACTGCCTTGAATTTTGATGACATTGTCTCAGCCTTGCTGTCGGAGGAAATGAGATGGAGAAATATGGAGGGTCAGAATGGAGATGCCTTATCTGTACGAGGAAGGTCCTAGAATAGAAACAAGAATAAGGTTTCGAGTGGGAGATCTAAATCTAGAGGGAGATCTAAATCTCCTGGAAAGTTTGTAAAGGTGTGCTGGAAATGCGGAAAGGAAGGGCACTACAAAAAGGACTACAGATCTAAAGCTCTTGAGAAAGGAAAGGGATCTGATGATGCTCCTTCCGCAGAGGCAAAAACCACCTTGGATGAAGGTGGGGATGTGTATTTGGCTTCTTCTTCAAATACACATGTAGATCATGAGTCATGGTTGATTGACTTGGGTGCATCCTTTCACTTCACTCCCCATAGGGAGTAGTTCTGCGAGTATGAGAAATATGATGGCGGCGATGTATTCCTAGGGGATGATAGGAAGGCTAGAATCGTCGGACGTGGAAAAGTCAAGCTGAAGCTGCAAGGTGGAAGGCTTAGAACACTTCTTGGTGTTCTGCATATTCTTGCATTGGCCAAAAATTTGATTTCTGTAAGCAATATGGATGATGCAGGTGTAAAAACAATGTTTGAGAAAGATGCCTGCAAGATGGTTCGGGGAGCACTGGTATTAATGCGGGGAGTTCGGACTGGAACTCTGTACAAGCTACAAGGTAGCACTGTTATTGACGGGTGTAACAGTTCTGTGGTTCCTGAAAGTGGAGCGGAAAGCCTAGCTGTCTCTGGAGAAAAGACCATGCTATGGCATCAAAGGCTTGGACATATTGGAGAGAAGGGCCTTCAGATACTGCACAGAAATGGTATGGTAGAAGGTATGTCTAATTGTTCTCTGGATTTCGATTTCTGTGAACATTGTGTATATGGGAAGCAGAATCGGGTGAGTTTTCCTTCTAGTGCTAAGAGGGCAAACAAGATATTAGAACTTGTGCACAGTGATGTGTTTGGACCTGTGTCAGTTCCATCACTAGGAAAATCTGTGTACTATGTTTCATTCATAGATGACTTCTCAAGGAACACATGGATATATTTCTTGAGGAAGAAATCTGAAGTCTTTGACAAATTTAAAGAATTTAAAGCTCTGGTGGAAAATCAGACAGAGAAGAAGATAAAGGCGCTGAGGACAGATAATGGTGGGGAGTTCTGCAAGAAGGAATTTGAAGAGTTCTGTAAGAAGTGTGGTATAGCACGGCAGAAGACTACTCCATACACACCTCAGAAAAATGGAGTTGTAGAAAGAATGAATAGAACACTGATGGAAAAGGCAAGAAGCATGCTCAGTGGTACTGGGTTAGGACAAGAATTCTGGGCAGAGGCAGTGGAGATTGCATGTTACTTAGTTAACAGATCACCTTCATCAGCGTTGGAGGATAAGACTCCACATGAGGTATGGACTGGTAAGAAACCCTCTCTTTCACATCTAAAGGTATTTGGATGTGATGCATATGTACATGTTCCAAAGGAGAAAAGGACCAAGTTGGATAATAAATCTGAAAGGTGCATCTTTATTGGGTATAAGGATGATTTAAAGGGTTAGAAGCTTTGGAACCTGGAAACAAGGAAGTTTGTGTACAACCAAGATGTGGTGTTTAGAGAGGTGAAAGATTTTGTTAAGCATGAAGTCCTACAAAAGGAACCTGAGAAGATAGATTTTGAGCTAAAGGAGGATGAATCAGACTCTACAACAGAAGAAGACTCAGAAGAGGAAGAGCCACAAACTCCAACTGTGAGAAGATTAGTTTGGGAAAGAAGACAACCAGAAAGATACCCGCTTGAGGCTCAAATGCACCAGACCGATGCCAATCCCAATGCTTAGAGGGTGAGATTCAGAGGATGGAAAACTCTGGAAGGAGGCCATGGTTGATGAAATGGCATCCTTGCACAAAAATGAGGCATGGGATCTGGTGGAGTTGCCGGCTGGAAGGAAGCCCATCGGGAGAAAATGGGTGTTTAAGAAGAAAATGAATGTAGAAGGCAAGGTGGAGAAATATAAAGCTTGGTTGCTAGCAAAAGGTTATTCGTAGGTGCCGGGAATTGATTTTGGTGATATTTTTTCTCTTGTTGCCAAATTTACTTCTATTAGATTACTTTTATCTGTTGTTGCTACATTTGATTTTGAGGTAGAACAAATGGATGTGAAGACAACGTTTCTTCACGGGGATCTGGAAGAGGAGATATACATGAAACAACCTGAAGGCTTTATGGTGAAGGGGAAGAAAGAACTGGCATGCAGGTTAAAGAAGTCTCTGTATGGGTTAAAACAATCACCAAGGATGTGGTATCAGAAATTTGATTCCTATATACGGGGACTTGGCTTCACTAGAAGCAAGGAGGATCACTGTGTTTATTTTAAATTAATTGGTGACCGTGTTATTTATTTGGTCTTGTATGTGGATTATATGTTGTTGATTGGAAATGACAAAGAAATTATCCAAGATTTGAAGACCCAACTGTTCTCCAAATTCAACATGAAGGATCTTGGTGCTGCAAACTATATTTTGGGCATGGAAATTAAGGGAGATCGGGCAAAGAGGAAGCTCTGGTTAAACCAGAGGAAGTATGTCGACACTATATTTCAAAGGTTCAATATGCAAGATAGTAAACCGGTGAATGTTCTGATTCCTGTAGGTGTAAAGCTATTTGTTGAACAATGTCCCAAGACACAAGAAGAAGAGGAGGATATGTCCCGTGTTCTATATGCAAGTGCAGTGGGTAGCCTGATGTATGCAATGGTCTGTACTAGACCAAACATTGCACATGCAGTGGGAGTATTGAGCAGGTTTATGTGAAACCCAGGGAAGGAGCATTGGATAGCAGTGAAGTGGGTTTTCAGATATCTGTGTGGCACTAGTGATTATGGCTTGTGCAACCAGGGAAGACGAGGATTGGAAAGAGTGTTGGGAATTTGTGGTTTTGTTGATAAAGACTGGGCTGGAGATCTAGACCAAAGAAGATCTACAAGTGGATATGTGTTTAGCCTATTTGGAGGTGCAGTCAATTGGATAAGTAAAATATAGTCTGTAGTGGCTCTTTCAACTATAGAGGCAGAATAGATGGCAGCCACTCATGCAAGCAAGGAAGCAGTTTGGTTGCAGATATTGTGTTCAAGTATGGGGTTGGTGCAGCAAGCTATAAGGATAGACGGTGATAGCCAAAGTACAATTTTCTTGGCTAAGAACCCTGCTTATCATTCAAATACAAAGCACATTGATGTTCAATATCACTTTGTGAGAGATATGGTTGAGGCTAAAAGGGTGTTGCTGGTAAAGGTGGACACTTTGAAGAATGTTGTAGATGCATTAACAAAGTCTGTGAGCACTCAAAATTTCTCTTGGTGTAGAGAAACAATGGGTGTAGCAGAGTTGGGATAATAACTAAGCTCTCTTGTGGCCCCCTACAGAAAGAAAACAACAAGTGGGAGAATGTTGGGTATGTGTTATATACTTTCCATGATTACTGGGATCAAGGCACAATACCAGATGCTATACGGTGAAGTTAGTCATTGTAATGGTACTTTGTTCATTGGTCCAGGTACTACTTTAAATTTTTTTTGACCCTATATTTTTCATTACCTAGACTACTTACATGGTTTTGTAAAAGGTTTTATAGGGTTTTAGCAATGATGGTTTTCGGCCCCTGGTATTTTGTAGATCTGGTCTAGCGAACTATGGTTATGTTCTAATCCAGGGTTAATGGATTGGGGTTTATGTATGCTTCGGCATGTATATATATGTGTTGTAACACTAAAAGGAATATAATGAAAAATCAAGCTGGTCGTCTTGATTTGGGATCCAGGGGAAAAGCTCTGTGTATATCTGTTTTATGTTTTATGCTCTCGCTATTTCTTATTTTCTATTTTTAAGATCCATTTGCAGATAATTTCTATACAAGGTTAAAACCTACAACAAGTTGGTCAACTATTTTCTCTGGCAAATGAATGACTTCCAAGTGGCAGGCGGTGGTTGGTGTGTTTTGGTGAGTGTTGGTAGGTTTTCATTGGTTTTGTTGAGGCCAATGAGGAGGAGGCATGTGGCTCAGCCTGGAACCACCACATGTCCCCCTCATGGCAGTGTAAAATTATGGTGAAGGACCAGAGGAACCGGGCGGGGCTCGAACCCGAGACCTCCGCTAAGCTAACGTGCACCATTACCAACTCTTTTATGCCATGAGTCTTAAGCATATTAAAACTCCGTATATATTTGAAGTTTATGTAATGCATCGTTGGGGGGAAGTGGGGGCCATCCCCCAAGACATGTGACCTATGCTGAGGACCATCGGCGGAGCAGGAGGCATTAGAGCCTAAGCACAATTAATTAACATTAATCCGTGTTAATCAACGTTAATACAGTTTTATGAACATCATGCCATTACAACGTTAATCTGGTTTAATTAGCAGCTAATGTGGGTTGGTTAGCACTAATATAGTTTAAAGGCGCTATTAGAAAAATTAACTATCACACAATTTGCACCGTCGGTCGGCAAAATTTTAAGAAAGTTTGCCAAATTCTAAGCGGATTTTAGGACCGGCATGGATTTTTTGCAAATTTTGGAGCGAATTGTGGGAAAATTAGGTCAGGCCATAAATCATTTAGTTTTCGACCAAATCAGGATAAGAAAGATGCTAAGGTACCATTTTTTAGTGTTATGGACTCAATGAAATAGGTTTTAGGAGGAAAAAAAAAGCATTATAAACACATCATTTTGAAATTTGAGTATAATATAGAGGCCAAATACATGGAAACTGGACCAAGGAGATGTAGCCCAGGAGGGGTGAACTCGTTCATCAAATCCCTGTGTTGGTGTGTTGTATGGTGATGTACTATAATTTTTATTGCTGGTGTTCAGTCTTTGTTTTATCTTAAATAGTTAATAAAATTAACATAAAAATTACTCATGAGACTCGGTAATTTGCAAGAGAACTTGAACCCTTAAGCACATGTAAAACATTTGTTTAAAAACATGAAAGAGGAATTAGTAAAACATTACTAACATTCTTTAATCAGATCATTTTGGTATCAAAGCCTTAGGTTTTTTGTGCAAGAAGGGATCTAATTGTTTGCAAGTTTTGTGTCATGCTTACAAGTTTAAAACTCAAAAGAGGAGAAGGGAAGTTGGTTTAAAGCCCTGCAGTTGGCTCAAGAGGAAGAAGGGCAAGGTTGCCAAAGTCTTCAACACTAGAACATCCTCAAGTTGAAGTTGAGTCTTCAATGAGCATGCCGCATGAAGGAGAACCTACCATGACAGAAGAGGAGAGAGCATTTAAAAAGGCACTTTTTGATATGACAAAGATGGTAAAGGTCCTATACGAGGAGAGGAATTTAAGGATGCAAGGAGAAAGTCCTAGGCCTCCTAGAGGAGAGGGTTCTCTGGGAGGAGGAGGTCATGGAGATGGTAATAAACCACCATCCACTCCACCATCATCCTCACCCCCATCTTCACCTTCCTCTTCATCATCTTCCACTATCACAACGATCCTTCCATCTGTTCATACGCATACTTCAAAAGGAACTGGTAAATCACCCTTACTTAAACTTGATGTTAAATTTGAGCTACCGATGTATAATGGTGAAGTGAATGCAGAGAATCTAGATATTTGGATTCATCAGTTGAAGGTTTATTACAGAATTCAGAACCTTCAAGAGGATGACATAAATATTCAATTGGCTTCCTTGATAATGGAGGGTGCAACACTTGTATGGTGGGAAGAAAGAACACAAGATGAGATTAAAAAACACAGTAATATCTCAATTTCTTGGTATGATTTAATTGCTTCCATTAAAAGGAAATTTTACCCTCTAGCTTACATGCAAAAATCCATTATGGACTGGCAAAATTTTAGACAGCTAAAGGAACAAACTATTCAAAATTATACACAAGATTTTAGGAGAAGAGCACTAGTTTTGGGTGTCAAATTATCTTCTCAAGACACTTTGTTAAATTATATTGGGGGTTTGCATAGCTATCTTATACATACTATTATCATGTTCAATCCCACAAACTTAGATGAGGTTTGTGTTCAAGCCACACATCTAGAGGCAAGAGGGAAACATAGTGCATATGAGAAAAGTGATAGTTTCCTTGAGTGTGAAGTTAAAGGAAAAGGTAAGTTTAATGGAAAAGGGAAGAAAAATGGTTCTATTAAAATAGAGAAAGAGAAACTCACATGTAAACATTGTTTGAAAAATGGCCATGATGAAGACCATTCTTGGCAACTCCATCCAGAGTTGAAGCCCAACAAACTTAAAACCAAAGAGAAGGAGAAAACAGTTGCAATCATTGAACATGACTTAGGTTCAGATTCAGAAGACAAAACCAAGAATACAACAATGGGTTTGAAAGGTAAGAACATAGAAAGCACTAGTTCTTCAAGTTGCTCTAATGTAATTCAAGATGATGATACAAGAATTGAACTCTTTCATATTAGATTTGTTTCAAAACATACCAAAATAGACACACTATTTCATAGTGGTTCTCAAACCAATTTGAATTTTGAAGACATAGTTAAGAGGTTAAATCTAGAAATTGTTACGCATCCAAGACATTATCCTTTAGGTTGGATATGAAAGAATGAAAACTTGCAGGTAAAAAGGAAGTGCCTCCTAAGGTTTGCAATCAATTCAAACTTTCTTGACAAAGTTGAACTTGATGTAGTTCCGCTTGAGATTTGAAGTATTGTTTTGGGAAGTCCTTATCTTTATGATAGGAGGGAGGTATTTCATCACCATGAGAATAAGTACCACTTGTTCAAGAATGGAATTGAGTACATATTTAGAGCACATAAGAATAATGTTAGTTTTTCTCTTATACATACAGGAGAAATGAAGATAATAGTGAATGCAAGTCAAAATTTGTCTTTGTCAATGTTCAAGCATAGTGATGTTTTGGATGAGACCTTTCAAGAAGATGCATAAAATGAACAAGCTGATTTCATTGAAGATGCTAATGTTTGTAATAAGATGTTTTAGGGCTCTAACATGTTGCATTTCAAAATAACTAAACAAGATGTGAAAGATTTGTAGCAGTCCACATCTATCTTGAACAGTGATGGAAACAAGATGCCAGTGCTAAATGGTGAAAAAATCAAAGAACAAGCACCAAAGAAAGATGACAAAGAAGGCATAGGTTCCACAAGTACTTATTTTTGGTTTCAAAATGGTACATGGCAATGGCAAAAACACTTGGTCAAAATTTAATGCAAGTACAAGGCAAGACAAGCTAAAAATCACCATGTCAACAGTGTTCCAGGTGAGAAATTTTTCCAGCTATTCAAGTTTCCTTTGATTAGCGACCGAGGTGGGAACACGTTTTTTTTTCTTCAAGGATAGCTTGTTGTTCTGAAAATTCTGATAAATTGCAACATGATGGTGTCTACAACAGCACGACAGGGTCTCCATAATCAAGGAAAAAGTTTAGTTTTTATGAAAAGCTCAAATTGTTGAATTTAGGCAGATTCCAGCGGATTGAGATTGTAAGGGTGAGGGAATTGTACCCTCATACACATGTTCAGTAATGAAAGATATTTTGGGGTCCAAAAGCTTCTAGTGGGGAGGAATAATCAGGTGCTCAAAAATCAAAGTTCTCAGAATGACACGAAAACCGAACAATCTCGTAGTGCTCATCATTCTGAATCCGCACAACTCGTTTCACATGAAATGGACTCTATATGGCTTCATAAACAATTTCTATCCATTTCCCTACACAGGCAAATTTAGAAAAAAAATTGCAGACGGGGAGCCTAGTCAGCAGTCTAGCGAATGAATGTCTGCCAAGTGGCAGGAGGTGATTGGTGTGTTTTAGTGTGTGTTGGCAGGTTGTCATTGGTTGTGTTGAGGCCAATGAGGAGGAGGCACGTGGCTCAACTTGGGGCAGCCATGTGTCCCCCTCATGGTAGTGTAAAATTATGGTGAAGGGGTTGAGGAACCGGGTGGGGGTCGAACTTGAGACCTCTGCCAAGCTAATGCGTGTCATTATCAACTCTCTTACGCCATGAGTCTTAACCATATTAAAAATCCACATATACTTGAATTTTATGTAATCCTTCGTTGGGGGGAAGTGGGAGCCAACCCCCAAGCCATGTGGCCTATGCCCAGGACCAGCAGCGGAGCAGAAGGAATTTAAGCAAAATTAATTAACATTAATACGATTTTATGAACAACGTGCCATTACAACTTTAATCCGGTTTAATTAGTGGCTAATGCGGTTTTGTTAGAGCTAATATAGTTTAAAGGAGCTAGTAGCAAAATTAATTGTCCCACAATTTGCGTCGTCGGTCAACAAAATTGTAGGACAATTTTCCAAATTTCGAGCGGATTTGTAGGACCAGCCCAGATTTTGTGCAAATTGTGGAGTGAATTATGGAAAAATTAGGTCAAGCCATAACTCATTTAGTTTCGACCAAATCAAGAGCAGCAAGATGCTAAGGTACCATTTTTTAGTGTTCTGGACTCAGTGAAACAAGTTTTAGGAGCAAAAAGTCATTGTAAACACATAATTTTGAAAATTTGAGTATAATATAGAGGTCTAATCCATGGAAGCTAGACTAAGGAGATGTAGCCCAGGAGGGGTGAACTCCTTCATCAAATCTCTGTGTTGATGTGTTGAATGGTGATGTACTGTACTTTTTATTGTTGTTGTTGTTAGCCCCTTATAAATTTCTTGACAAGCAAGCAAGGGCTAATTTGTTTTATAAGCCTACAAGGAATGCATTTCCCTTGAAAACACATCATCCTTGCAGCCTTTCAGGTTCCCTGCCTTGTGACTGTTTCCCTCTACTGTTCTAAGTCAATAGGCCTTGCTGATAAGGAATTATGCTCCTAAAGGCTTTATTCTGCCCTTTATACCCTTGCAAAATGCTTCATTTTCACCCCCTTTTTTTTTCCTTGCTCAAAGTCCCCTTTGTTCCCCCTAAATTCCCCCTTTCTCTTCTAAAACTTCCCAAAATCCCCATGAAATCCCACCTACACCCTTTGGTTAGCCAATTTCCCCCTCATTCCCCTATCGTTGCCCTTGGTTGGCCTTAAAATTCTTTAAAAACGAGCCAAAAACCATATTTTCTGCATAGTCTGAGCCTAGCCCCTTCCGGCCTAGCCCCACACCTTCCCCCCACAGAACCCTGCGCTATGACCAAGCGCTGGCCTGAAAGGCGCTAATCTCCAATGTATATCGGGAGCGTTCCTTACGGTTGATCTTTGTAGATCGGGCGGCGATCGTTAAACCCCGCGACATTCGTGTTTCCCCCGTTCAAACTCTCTATCGCGCCATCGCCATTCGTTTACCCGCCAGATCGACGATTTGGAGTGTACTCGCCCCTGTGGTCCCCGTCGCCAACTATCCATAAACCCGGTGGTATCTATCGCATTGCTTTTGGGCGGTAGGCGGTATTTTCCCATTGCCTAGCGATTCCACTCAACTTGCGACGCGTGGCTCCTGTACGATTCCAAAACCGCTTGCTCATCACACGTTATCTTTCGCTACAGGGCGCGCAGCGATATGCCTATCAGCCGTCAGATTTTCCCTTGCCCATCCAACGGTCATCGCTCAACGAAGCTGCGCGGGATTTAATCCATGGTCGCCGTACTCCTGGCCCACCATTCATCGGCCCCTCCGCCGCATGTTCAACCGTCGATCTCCTCTGAGATCCGACGATCCAGATTCGTTTCCCCGCTGTTGCCTTTTCTGTCGTCGCCCGATCCCGCCACGTCACCTCCACGTGTGTCCGTCGTACGTCCGCCCATCCCATTGCATAAATTCATTCAAAGGGTCGATGTTTATAAGGTTTTCACGTATAATTGGCTCTGCATTTTTCCAACCCTTCGCCATCTCTGTCCTCTACCATTCCACATCATTTTTCCGCCATTTCTCCGTAATTCCACTATCGCCCATGCAGACATCCACATCATCCGACCCCATGCATTTTTTTTCTTAACAAGTTTTGTGTTTTTGCAGGGTTTCAGAAAGGCAAAAAACTGCCATGGTTCATATGTACTACTTTAATGGCGTGCTGCGCAGACAGAATTAAATCTAGAAGCTGGTACTACAGAGAAATGCCCGGAAAGGTAGTGGCGGCATCAATATTATCCCAGGACAGTTCAATCTCCGCAAAAAACCTATCCGGCGCCATTAAAGCCCAGATTTTGCAGATCGAGACATTTATGGAGTAGTGGAGAAAAACCAGCTAATGATCAAGGATTTCAGTGTTCAGTATTGAAGGTTTTGAGCCTCAATACAACGGTTTAGAGGCAAAGCACCAGCTCAGTGATCCCATGGATCATGCAGAAGGTACAACACGCAGAAATTCATGTATATCAGGTTTCCACATTAGCAGATTGTCCCAAAGGACGAAGCGCCCATATCAGTTCCATTATTTACCGTGTTCCTGAAAAATTCCGCCTTAACCACAGTCCAAAGCTACCAGGGCATTTGTTTCACAAGCATGGTAGTCCATTCAGTCATTTTGTTTATGCACCAGAGTACTACACAGTACTGCAATCAGAGTACATCAGAGTCATATCAAAGTAATCTGAAGTCTGAAGAAGATCATTCGTTCACCCAAAGGACACCAGAGATTAATGCACAGGATTTATACAGAGTGGGTTTTGGCCTTCTTCCTCTTCTGGAGTTTTTAATGCTGCATTTAGTTCTTCACCTACTTTCTCTGCTCCTCTGGAGCTATAAATTCATGAAGAAACTCATTGTAAAATTTGTTGACTAGTTATCAGAGAACTGTAAGAAGTTTCTTTTGAGACACAGTCTCTGTGTAAAGTTGTAAGATAGGCTGAGGAATATGATTTCAGGCTGAGTATTCAGCTATTGGCAATGTTGTACTTGATTGGTATTGGTATTTAATATGACAAGCACATTTCTTTAGATCCTGATCTGAAGCAGTGGTGATGTTTTCCTATCTTTGTGTTTACATTCATTTCATTTCGTTTCTACTGGCTTGCATCAGAATATTGGCACAGGATTTACCCTTTTTAGGTACCCTATGTTTCTGCTATCCTTGCCATTGATGTTTCTCTTCTGAATGTATTATCTAAGAAATGATTTCAGTTGGTTTAACTAGTGTAGTGGATGTTATTGCCTGCTCTCTGATGTATAAATTAAATGAATCCAGTTCTTAGATGTTTCTTGTTATGGATTTAGTTGGAAGATTTGGGAACACTGGGGATTAGAGTTAGCCCTGTCCACTAGGATCCTTGTGCGACCAGCTGGTCTTTAGCTTTGTGCTCTGAAACTGTGCTGTCTCCTCCTCTCTTATCAGTCCATATCACAAAATCATCTTTAAGATCCTATGTTTTAGATGACTAGCCCAATTGAAAGCATGTCTATTGATTAGCAAGCAAATCCTTTCCTGACTCCATTGCCCAATGGTTTTGAATATTTCCTGGAATACTTCGCCTCTGCCTTTTTCATCTTTGCTCATCCTTGTCTTACATTGAACCCTTCTTTCCTGATAACCAGCAACCAAATCAAATAAATCAAACAAACAAACCTTGTGCCTATAACTAGCCTAACATCTTAACATTCGAGCTTCAAAGACATATATACCTTTGACATATCATAGAGAGATCCCTCTCTGGACCCAGGAGGGCTAGATCCTGAGGTCTGAAAGTGGTTTTGATGTTGTCTCATCTTTTGGTCTTGCCAATCTGGCCAAAACATGGGAACCCCAACATAATGGCGACTCCCCTAGGGAACCTTGAGTGCATTACACCTTAAACATTCTTAGGCATTCAAAAAACCTACAATCTCTGGTTAGGTTGGCATTTAAACATTCCTATTCACACATCAACCTCTATACCATTTGTTTTGTTTCTCCCATCCTCTTGGACAGAGTCTGGAAAGGGCCAGGTAGCCTCCAGATCTCTCACTCTTTCAGAGGTGACATATCTGGTAAATGCCCTCCCAGTCAATCATTGGTTAGATTTTGCTGTGTTTGGAAGATATCCCTGAAAGGGGACATCTCATAAGCACTGTGGTGGACATTCTACCCTCCAAAAACATCCTAAACCTTTCCACCTGGTGACTCCATATTCCCTAAACATTTTAAAGACTTCATTGGTGATCAGAAGGCCTGTTGATTATCTTGGTTCACATAAGACTCCACTGGAAGACCAGCCTCCATCACAACATCAACCACAATAGTAGTAGGGTCGGTGCCCAGTGAAAACAACATTGGCTTCTAGAGCCATTCCCTAGAGCTTACCTAACCCAGACCCACCGAAATAGATTGGCAAACTGATATCCTCCTTTACCTAAAAGACCAACCTTTCCAACCACATCTATAAACTAACTCTGCTCAGAAGATCTTACGGCTCTATCACATTACCACTGAGCCTAGACCCCCTAATAGATTACCTAGAACTAGGTCATTTAGTATCTTGATGGCAGACCACGAGCTACTGCAGACACACTGGTGTAGACACCTCGGGAACGAATGACCTCCTCTACCTCGATATACATTTCATACAAAACTTGGGGCTCAGTCATCCTAGATCTGCTCATCAATTTTCGGCTGGTCATAATATCCCTGTCATCCATATACCAGTTGCCCAAGTTAACCCTTTACCTCATCAGAATATCACCATGGCAGCATTATGCCTTGGTTTACCTGGTATTACCTTGGAAAATGATGTAATTCAAAGATCCACACTTCAGCACTAAAAGAGTCCATCTGACCCAAAACATCACATCATAGTCAGATGGAAGATTCTTTTGACTACATGGAAATAGATGATGATACAGTCAAAATGAGAATCTTTGCCTAGAGTTTAGGGGGTGATGTGAAGAAATGGTTTAAAGACCTACCTCCAGGTAGCATCAATTATCTTCCAGCCTTATATCAAACTTTCATAAACAAATGGGAAACTAAGGCTAACCCCCACCAAATCTTAGTAGAATACATGAGCCTTAAAAGAAACATAGGAGAGAGTGTCCATGATTACACAACAAGATTTAACAGCATTTACAATACCCTCCCTCCACATATGAAACCTCCACAGAACGCCCAAACCCTTAAAGCTTTGATGCTGACATGGCCTATGAGCTTAGGGATAAAGAGTACAACACGTTGGAGGACATGCAGAAAGGAGCAGTGAACATAGAGGCAAATCTGATTGAGAAAAGAGCAAGACTGAGATCTGAGAAGAGGGTAACATATAAAGATGACAATGTAGCTTCCACATCTGATCCAAATCATGACCACCTATCTAAAAAGGTAGAAAATTTATACCAAATGATGGAAAAAATGGTTGTCACAGTTAATAACCAAAATAGAAATCAAAACCAGAACCAAAACTTTAGAAGAAACAATGCCACTCCCAACAGACAAAGAAACTCAAATCAACAAGTTATTCTCCCATTCCAAGAGAAATTTCTTGATGAAGATGAGGGAATCATAGAAGAGTATGAAGGGAACACAATAAACATGTTTGAAACGGAGGATTCAATTTCTCATCACACCCTCTGAAATTGCAGGGATGTTAGATGCGAATTCTGATTAGGATTTCAAAATGCCATGTTGTAGGTCAGAGAGAAATATGAAATTAGGAGAAAAAAGAGTCAAGACAATTCCAAAACTAAGGCTTCTAAGGTTACCATCAAGAAAAGACCTGAGAAAACTTCTAAAGTGACTGCTGAAAGTAAAAAATCAGCAACTGAGAGTTCTGGGAAGAACAGAGAAAAGGACAACCCAAACACTGATGCGCAGGGTAAACCAACAAGCAGCACTAGCACAGTAGTTAGTGCTCCTGATAAAACTGTCACAAACACTACACATAACGAGATTCAACACACTAATTCAGCCACTAAAGTGGTGGCTAACAAAACAGAGTTGAACATTCCAAAGAGTCAATCCACCTTCAATTTGGAGAGTGAGATTGCAAAAATAAAAATCTTTGTCCCACTCTCTGAGTTGGCCACTTAGGAGGTGTATAAAGGCCAAATTTTGAAAGAATTAAATTTAGGTGAGAACAGTGACACTGTAAATCTGAGTGATGATCAACCTGCCCTTCTGTTTGGTCCAAAGATAGAAGGAAAGTTTCAGGAAGGGGTAGTGCCCCCTTTTTACATCAGTCTTAATGTCCATGATAAGATTCTCCACAATGCAATGCATGATTCTGGGGCATCACACAACCTAATGCCTAAAATGGTAATGGAAATATTAGGCCTAGAGATAACTCATCCCTATAAAGACCTGTATTCATTTGACTCTAGTAGAGTAAAGTGTCTTGGCCTGATCAAAGATTTATGTGTGAGCCTTACTCAGATTCCTGTCAAGTGTATGGTCATGGATTTTGTTGTGGCAGATGTGCCACCCAAGTATGGCATGCTATTATCAAGATCATCGGGAGCCAAGCTGCAAGGAACAATGCAGATGAATGGGGCTTATGCCACAATCCCAATCTTTGGCCAACTTAGAAGACTGTACAGGGAAGCACAAATGAAATTCCTGGTTAGTAGCCCTGAAAAGCCTAAAAATTCTCCTCTATACTCTGTACATACAGACCTGGATTCCTTTATCTTCTGCAATGATGAATCTTTGGAGGGACCAGGATCTGAAAACGTAGATACAAGCAAAGGTACACATGACGAAACAGAGCCAATGGATTTTAACATAATGACTACCCTAGACTCAAAATATGAAGACGTAGAAAACCTTGAACAATGCACTGAAACAACAACGCAAAGTGAACCAGAAACAGAATGCAATCAGCCAACTAGTCACCTCCCCGACCTCCACATCCATGACGAAAAACTAAAAGGCCCACAGCCTAGTGCAGACCCTATAACGCAACATGATGGCGAACCCAGCTGTAGGGAAAGGAAGGATAACAAAAATGAGGGCGAACCCCTATGGGAAATGAGTTTCAATGGGTCCTGCACAAGAAGAACTGCTGGGGCAGGAGTGTGGATACATAACACAGAGAGCCATGCCTGCAACCTGCACTTCAAATGCACAAACAATGTTGCAGAATACGAGGCCCTTATCCTAGGCTTGAACCTGTTGAGAAAATTAGGAGCCCGTAGGATAACTGTACATGGGGACTCCGAGCTGATTATTAAACAGGTGAATGGCGAATACACAGCGAAACATCCTAGATTGAGAGCTTACAGGAATGACACTATGGATTTATTGAAAACATTTGTTGAATACGAATTAGTGTTTATTCCTAGGAGTCAAAATGTCGTTGCAAATGGATTAGCTTGCTTAGCTAGTTCATACCTCAAGACTCCAAGCGACCAACAGATAATAATACAGACCAAATTCAGACCTGCAGTGCCAGACAACGAAAAATATTGGCAGGTTCTTGAAGGTGATAAACAGATTGAGGATTTCCTGATAGGCATGAATGAGTTTGAATTTTCGGATTTAGACTCTAAATCTAAGAACATCTGCCTAAGTGAAGAATCCTCTGACGAAGAAACCCCACACTGTAACATAGAAATAAACACTCTAACTAAAGAAACTGGAAGTCCAACCGGAAATTGTGAAAACACAGAAAATGAGGAGATGGAAGTGTTGCAGGCCAAAGATAAGAACATACCCAGAGGCCTAGCACCCTTAGAGGACCTTTTTGACTTTGATGATGTAGCTAAAAAGCCTACCATAGAGCATGCAGACTCTGATGTAGAAGAATGCAACATAGGCACTGGAGATAAGCCCAAAATGATTAAACTGGCTAAATCTCTCCTGGCAAACATGAAAAAGAAATACATTGACCTTTTCAAAGAATTTATTGACGTATTTGCTTGGAGCTATGAAGACCTAAAGGCTTATGACACAAACATCATACAACACAAAATACCCCTGAAAGAAAATCAAAAGCCCTTTAGACAAAAACTTCGCAGAATAAACCCAAAAAAATTGCCTGCAGTTGAAAAAGAAATTAAAAGGATGTATGAGGCAGGTATAGTTGTTCCCGTAAGGTTCTCTGATTGGGTTTCAAATTTAGTGGCTGTGAGAAAGAAAACAGGGGAGATTAGATTATGTATTGACTTCAGAAATCTTAATAGAGCCTCACTCAAAGACAATTACCCTTTGCCTAAAATGGAGCACAATCTCCAGAAAGTAGTGGGCTCCAGGAGAATCTCCCTGCTAGATGGTTTCTGAGGTTACAATCAAGTCTTAGTAATCCCAGAAGACCAACTCAAAACAGCCTTTACCACTCCGTGGGGCACCTTTATGTATGTGAAGATGCCTTTTGGATTGATGAACACTGGTGCAACCTTCCAAAGAGCGATGGATATATCTTTTCAGATGAGATAGGACACTTCATTGTTATTTACTTAGATGACATAACAGTCTATTCTAAGACTGAAGAAGAACACCTGAAACATCTGAGGAAAGTGTTTGAAAAATGTAGAAGGTTTGGTCTGTCATTGAATCCTAAAAAGACTGTATTTGGGCTGCAAGAAGGAAAGCTTCTTGGCCACATTATATCTGAAAAGGGAATTAGGATAAACCCACAACGAGTGGAGGGAATACTACAAATCACACACCCAAGAAACATTAAAGAATTACAGTCCTTCATTGGGAAAATAAAATTCCTTAGGAGATTCATTCCCAACCTGGTTGAACACCTTAAGAATATGACTAACATGCTAAAGAAATGTGAAGGAGTTAAATGGACTGTTGGAGCTAAACTATCTTTTGAATCAGTAAAAATCGCACTCACCCAAGCTCCTGTTCTGATCAACCCAGATTTCTCTAAAGATTTCCCGATCTTTTCATTTGCCTCTGAGCATACAGTGGCTGCAGTCTTGCTGCAGAAAAACATAGAGGGGATGGAACAGCCAATTGCCTTTTTCAGTAAAGCACTAAGGGATGCACCCTTGAAATACAACATAATGGAAAAATAGGCTTATGCTCTGATTAAGGCCTTGAAAGACTTCAGGGTGTACATATTGCATTCTCACACCATAGCTTATGTGCCTAACATAGTTGTCAAAGATATATTGTCCCAAGATCCTGATGGAAAGAGGGGCAAATGGATTGCTGTGATTTTAGAATATGACCTTGAGATAAAACCCACCAAACTGATTAAAGGTCAGGGCTTAGCACAATTAATGGCTAAATCAAACTTACAAGCCCTAGACATTAACATGGTAAATACCTTGGATGAGCAACAAGAATTGCCTGATCCCACTGTTGAGGAAAAGTTTCAGAGCTCTCCTTGGTATTCTGAAATTTTGTATGTGCTTACACACCTCAATGCCCCACCTGAGTTGTCGAAGACTAAGGCCAAATTCTTAAAGCTAAAAGCCAGGAGCTATTGCATATTGAATAACTGCTTATACTGGAAGAACCCAAATGGCCTATTGCTTAAATGTCTGCCTGAAAATGAGGCAGAGAGGATTAAACGAGAATTCCATGCAGGAGAATGTGGAGGCCACCTGAGCTGGAAAGCCACTGCAAAAAAAATACTCAGAGCTGGCTACTATTGGCCCACACTCTTCAATGATGTCCATAAAATGATAATTGCCTGCCACAAATGCTAGATCTTTGAGGGAAAAAGAAAACTCCTCCCTTTACCTCTACAACCCATCACTGTTGAAGGTCCTTTTCTGCAATGGGGCCTAGATTTCATAGGGGAAATTCACCCTGCTTCTTCTGCACAACACAAATGGATCCTAACAGCCACAGACTACTTCACTAAGTGGATAGAGGCCATACCTACTAGGAATTCCACAGATTAAGTCATCATTAGTTTCCTAGAAGGTCATATCCTCTCTTGGTTTGGCTGCCCAAGGAAAATAATCATTGATAATGCTACTGCTTTCGGATCCAAGAAAATGGTTGATTTTTGTCATAGGTATCAAATAGCACTCGATCATTCAATTGCCTATTACCCTCAAGGTAATGGATTAGTTGAATCATCAAACAAGAGCCTGGTGATCGTCATCAAGAAGCTGTTGGAAGAGAACAAAAAGTCATGGCATAACAATTTGGTGCATGCCTTGTGGGCTGACAGACTCACAACAAAGAAGTCCATTGGCATATCACCATTTCAGCTTGTCTATGGTACAGAAGCAGTGTTCCCTACCAGCCTTGGGGTACTAGTGATCAAGCTGGTCCAAGAGATTCAAACAGAAGAAGACAGTATGGTGAGAATGATAAATCAAACAATTCATCTTCAGCAAACAAGAGAAGAAGTTTATAATAGAGCTGTCAAAGTTCAGGAAAACATAAAGAGGTTGTTTGACAAAAGAACCAAAGCTACTGATTTCAAAATTGGGGATAAAGTTCTGAAGTGGGACTCAAGAAGAGAGGATAAAGGAAAGCACAACAAGTTTGACAGTTTGTGGCAAGGTCCATACATCATCTAGGCCACTGTGGGTCCAAATGCTTTTTTCCTACAGGAATTAGATGGTACAGAGCTGTTTGGGGGTCCTGTCAATGGCAAGATGCTCAAACACTACTTCTTCTGATTTTCCATTTCCAGTTTCCATTTCCATTGTACACACCATTGCAGTTTTTTTTTTTTTTTTCACGAAAAAAGAGAAAATGTTTCAAAAAACAGAGGAAATGAGAGGTTCAGACATGCTCAAAACATGAACCTCAGAAGTGCAAAATATTTGCTCTAATATGATTAAAAAACCTGAGCCAAAGAAAGTAAAGACAGCTGGTCCTAACGTGCTCAAAATCTGGACCAGCAAATAAGAAAGAGGAATAAGCTCTAACATGCCCAAAACCGGAGCTGAAATGAAGAAAAGAAGTGACTCTAACATGTTCAAAACTTGAGTCACAAAAAGAAAGTAGGATGCTTCAAGATTTCAGATTTCAAGCCTGCAAAGTTTTGTTTCAGTTTCCTGCAAATTTTGTCCATGTGTAGCTGTCTTTATGCCTTGGACCCACGACAAACTAGACTGTCTAATCCTAGTTTGACTGTTTTTAAATTTCCTGTTGTAGAATGTAGAAAAGGAATCTACTGGACAGTTTAATCCCAGCAGATATTAGATTAGGTAGAGAAACAAATGAGCCCAACAATCTAATCTGGTCTCATGGAGCAATAAGGGTAGAAATAGAACAGGTTTATTTTCTGTTATAAAAATAAATGATGTAAAGGGTCTGTTAGCTCAAATGCACCCTAGAAGAAGAAAAAATGTTAGGATTGTAGTGTGGGTAGGTAGTTTGTTGGGAAAGTTTTTCTGCTGATGTAATGTCTTCATATTGTGGCAGCTGAACTAAAGAAAGAAAGGGATGTGCCAAGCAACAGGAAACTGGCCTACTCCAAAGATCATTTTCTGAATTCTTGACTCCTTCAAGAAGAAGCCATCCCCATGTGGAGCCACTGTTAGCCCCTTATAAATTTCTTGACAAGCAAGTAAGGGGCTAATTTGTTTTATAAGCCTACAAGGAATGCATTTCCCTTGAAAGCACATCATCCTTGTAGCCTTTTCAGGTTCCCTGCCTTGTGACTATTTCCCTCTGTTGTTTTGAGTCAATAGGCCTTGCTGATAAGGAATTATGCTCCTAAAGGATTTATTCTGACCTTTATACCCTTGCAAAATGCTTCATTTTCACCCCCTTTTTTTCTTCCTTGCTCAAAGTCCCCTTTGTTCCCCCTAAATTCCCCCTTTCTCTCCTGAAACTTCCCAAAATCCCCATGAAATCCCACCTACACCCTTTGGTTAGCCAATTTCCCCCTCATTCCCCTATCGTTGCCCTTGGCTGGCCTTAAAATGCTTTAAAAACGAGCCAAAAACCATATTTTCTGCATAGTCTGAGCCTAGCCCCCACACCTTCCCCCCACAGAACCCTGCGCTATGACCAAGCGCTGGCCTGAAAGGCGCTAATCTCCAATGTATATCGGGAGCGTTCATGACCATTGATCTTTGTAGATCGGGCGACGATCGTTAAACCCCGCGGCGTTCGTGTTTCCCTCGTTCAAACCCCCGATCGCACCATCACCGTTCATTTACCCTCCAAATCGACGGTTCGGAGTGTACCCGCCCCTGTGGTCCCCGTCGTGCACTATCCATAAACCCGGTGGTATCTGTCGCACCGCTTTTGGGTGGTAGGCAGTATTTTCCCATTGCCTAGCGATTCCACTCAGCTTGCGACGCGTGGCTCCTGTATGATTCCAAAACTGCTTGCTCATTGCATGTTATCTTTCGCTACAGGGTGCGCAGCGATATGCATATCAGCTGTCAAATCTGCACTTGCCCATCCAACGGTCATCGCTCAACGAAGCTGCGCGGGGTTTAATCCATGGTCACCGAACTCCTGGCCCACCGTTCGTCGTCCTCCACCGCATGTTCAATTGTCGATCTCCTCTGATATCCGACGGTCCAAATTTGTTTCCCCACTATTGACTCTTCTATCGTCTCCCGGTCCCGCCACGTCACTTCCATGTGTGTCCGCCGTACGTTCGCCCATCCCATTGCATAAATTCATTCAAAGGGTCGATGTTTATAAGGTTTTTACGTATAATTGGTTCTGCATTCCACCAACCCTTCGCCATCTCTGTCCTCTACCATTCCACAACATTTTTCTGCCATTTCTCCAGAATTCCACTATCGCCCACGCAGACATCCACATCATCTGACCCCATGCATTTGTTTTCTTAACAAGTTTCATGTTTTTGCAGGGCTTCAGAAAGGCAGAAAACCGCCATGGTTCATATGTACTATTTTAATGACGTGCTGCGCAGAAAAAATTAAATCTGGAAGCTGGTACTATAGAGAAATGCCCGGAAAGGTAGCGGCGACATAAATATTATCCCAAGACAGTTCAATCTCTGCAAAAAACCTATCCGGCGCCATTAAAGCCCAGATTTTGCAGATCGAGACATTTATGGAGCAGTGGAGAAAAACCAGCTAATGATCAAGGATTTTAGCGTTCGGTATTGAAGGTTTTGAGCCTCAATACAACGGTTTAGAGGCAAAGCACCAGATCAGTGATCCCATGGATCATGCAGAAGGTACAACACGCAGAAATTCATGTATATCAGGTTTCCACATCAGCAGATTGTCCCAAAGGACGAAGCGCCCATTTCAGTTCCATTATTTACCATGTTCTTGAATAATTCTGCCTTAACCACAGTCCAAAGCTACCAGGGCATTTATTTCACAAGCATGGTAGTCCATTCAGTCATTTTGTTTATGCACCAGAGTACTACACAGTACTGCAGTTAGAGTACATCAGAGTCATATCAAAGTAATCTGAAGTCTGAAGAAGATCATTCGTTCACCCAAAGGACACCAAAGATTAATGTAAAGGATTTATACAAAGTGGGTTTCGGCCTTCTCCCTCTTCTGGATTTTTTAATGCTGCATTTAGTTCTTCACCTACTTTCTCTGCTCCTCTGGAGCTATAAATTCATGAAGAAACTCATTGTAAAAGTTGTTGACCAGTTATCAGAGAACTGCAAGAATTTTCTTTTGAGACAGAGTCTCTGTGTAAAGTTGTAAGATAGGCTGAGGAATATGATTTCAGGCTGAGTATTCAGCTATTGGCAATGTTGTACTTGATTAGTATTGCTATTTAATATGACAAGCACATTTCTTTGGATCCTAATTTGAAGCAGCGGTGATGTTTTCCTATCTTTGTGTTTACATTCATTTCATTTCGTTTCTACTGGCTTGCATCAGAATATTGGCATAGGATTTACCCTTGTTAGGTACCCTATGTTTCTTCTCTCCTTTCCATTGATGTTTCTCTTCTGAATGTATTATCTAAGAAATGATTTCAGTTGGTTTAGCCAGTGTAGTGGATGTTATTGCCTGCTATCTGTTGTATAAATTAAATGAATCCAGTTCTTAGATGTTTCTTGTTATGGATTTAGTTGGAAGATTTGGGAACACTGGGGATTAGAGTTAGCCCTGTCCACTAGGATCCTTGTGCAACCAGCTGGTCTTTAAATTTGTGCTCTAAAACTGTGCTGTCTCCTCCTCTCTTATCAGTCCATATCACACAATCATCTTTAAGATCCTCTGTTTTAGATGACTAGCCCAATTGAAAGCCTGCCTATTGATTAGCAAGCAAATCCTTTCCTGACTCCATTGCCCAATGGTTTTGAATATTTCCTAGAATACTTCACCTCTGCCTTTTTCCTCTTTGCTCATCCTTGTCTTACATTGAACCCTTCTTTCCTGATAACCAGCAACCAAATCAAATAAATCAAACAAACAAACCTTGTGCCTATAACTAGCCTAACATCTTAACATTCGAGCTTCAAAGACATATATACCTTTGACATATCATAGAGAGATCCCTCTCTGGACCCAGGAGCGCTAGATCCTGAGGTCTGAAAGTGGTTTTGATGTTGTCTCATCTTTTGTTCTTGCCAATCTGGCCAAAACATGGGAACACCAACAGTTGTTCAGTCTTTGTTTTATGCTAAATTGTTCATAAAATTAAGATAAAAATCACTCATGAGACTCAGTAATTTGCAAGAGAACTGGAACCCTTAATCACATGTAAAACATTTGTTTACAAATCTGAAAGGGGAATTAGAACAACATTACTAACATATCTTAATTAGATCAGAAATCCACCTGGATATCATGGCAACTGTCCTTTATTATTTCCTCCTGATGTTGAAAGGGATTCTCATAAAAGGCCTTTATAATCTCATCATCCATAAACTCATCATCTCCATAAACATTTTCCATATGTTGAATGAAACTTTCAACATGTTGACAAAATTATTGAACCAACAATAATGATAGATATGATTTCTTAAAATGTTCAAAGAATATTGTATGGAAATTATTTAAGGAATATATACTAGCAACTGGTAATCCTTCATACTAAGATTGTGCATCTTCTTCTAAGGTTGCCATAAAAACCTTCATCAAACAGTCCTCATAAAAATCAACCTTAAGTCTACATACATGCATGTGAAATTTTACCAAATGAAGAGCAACATCATCTCCTACCTGATCTATGGATTTTGGCAAATAAGTCTACCAATCTACACAAGGCATGCGATTTGGAAATCTTGGAATATGGAAGTGATGCATAGGATCATACCTTACATCTGAATTCATTTTCGGCCAATAGAGTTCCCAGTAAAACCCTAATTTCTGGATCCTACTGCCAAGGGAGTCTTTGGATCAAGTTGAAACTTGATTGGAGTCGCCAGGTGAATGGTACAACCTTCATGTATCTGATTGTTGTCCACCATCAGCAATCAAATCTCAAAATTTGATGATCTTTCCAGGGAAATATGGAACCTTTCACTCCCCGGCAATGACACTAGAATTTTCACTTTGTAATATCCTTTGGCTATAGGAAAGAAACCCAGCGGTAACCACAACTACTTTTAAGCTAGGATCCAACCCTACTAGCCTTGGAGAGGGCTCTCTCGCTAGAGTTTTTCTCAGTCAACCTGATGAATGAATGATTTTTTTTCTTAGGTCGGTTATGAGGATCAGAAGAACATATTTGATTTACTAATTTGAAGGAAGGTAAGAGAAGAAATACCCACTCAACATAGAACCAGTTTCAGATAATGATTTCAAGTGAATAGGGATAGTGAAGTTGATTTAGGCAAGGGCAGGATAAAAAGTTTTGCAGATAATATAAATTGATTTCATTGTAGGGAGGGTGAGTGCAGAATCATGAGGATGTCAATCAGAGCATCAAGTCATGGATGAATTCGAATCTCCATTAAGAGGAAAAAGACACATAAAATGTTTAGCTTATATAAAACAGAGCACAGCATAAATTATGCAATATTTACTCTTAAGATAAAACATGAAGACATATGTTTAAACCATAGAACCATAAGAAAAAATTGATGGCACAAAGGAAACCATAACCAACAAATATCTGACACAAGGATCATTGTCAAACTCCTTCTGCCTTTCTTCTATTCACTTGATAAATTGTTACAAAATACAAAATAGGAGCCTTACTTCTTCACACTAACCAATCTCTTGTCTATGAAATTTTATAAGATATATATTAAAGACTCGTACGAAGCTCATGAATTAAAATTCATCCAACTTCCCCACAATATATTTTAGTTATAATAGTATAACAACAAATTATAAATTATTTTCTAGAAAACAGGAGTCAAGTTTGACTCATTAAGTGCAACATGACAACTTGATAAAACGAATCTTTGAATTCCTATCATGATGATTCTAGACTCCTTAATTCAATTTAGATGATTTGGAACACCTGCTGACCTGTTCTCGTTGATCTAGAGGCATTCTAGGTGCTATGTCATAGTTGCGCAATGCGACCTCTTAAAACTCTAGAAACACAAAAATGCAACGCAAAAGCGCAATGCTTGATGGTTGAGATGATTTTCTAATTGATGGTTCCAACACCTAAAAAAAACCCACGTATGGATGTTTTCCTCCTTTGAATATTCCCTTTGCCACATAAAACCTCGAACTTTGACATTTCATTTGTAGGAAAAAATGCAGCACTAGAAGCCCAACGGCTGATATTTTTTTAATATATCCTAAAAGTAAGCTGGATTGATCTCATTTTTTCAAAGAAAGTTAATATCATCATAACACTTATCCACAAAAAAATTGAGCCAAATCCGACTCACAAATTTTGAGAAAATCTAAAAATGGTTGTAAATGACGGTGACCCGTTTCTCGGAAATTATGAAGCGATTTGAGCTGAAATTAAGTGGGTTTATTCACATTACCTCTATACATTTCCTACAAAAATTTCATGGAAAACAAGTATAGTGTTTAAGAGATATAGTGAAAATATGGTGACCATGTGAAAGCGCAATGCTCCAAGCTTACACTACCTTCTGCCATCATTTGACATGTAGAGGGTACTGAGTTGACGTGGAATGACCCATTCAATGTTTTAAACTTGTGAGAATTCTCCTAGGTCAAATTCAAACCCTCAAATCCCAAACCTTCTTCTTGCAGTAGAAGAGCAACGTAGTTGCGCAGTGCACCTCCATCCACATGACATGACCCAACACTGATCTTTTGACTGAGAAGATTGACTTGGAGAGGATTCAAATATTCACAAAAACCTCCTACATGTCTTCATTCAAGGACCAAATGTCAAAAACCATGTTTTCTTCATCAAAATTACAATCTCAACATCAAATTTACACTTCACAACCATTTTCCATTTTTGGGGAATAGAATCTATTTTTTGAAGCATTAAAAGTCTTTTGCATTTATTTATAAGCCCCTTCCTAGTAAAACACATAGCCAAGTCTCATAGAATATTATGTTGAATAAAGGAAAACTCATGGTTGCTACTATAATAGTTCACCATGGTACCTTTGAATAGTGAATTACAGTTGTGATGTCAACTAAAAGAATTATTTAATCAATACTCAACAAAAGATCCACTTATTTCCTATCAAATAGTGTAAAGTTGTTATGCCAGTGATTAGCTTTATTGATATATCTATTTCATAGCTCTGCTTTAAACTAGTTCATCCAATGGTAAATTTTGAATTTGTCATTTTGGAAAAAAAAACTTTGAATAAACCTCTTGTGTCACAAACCAGACCAAATTCTCAAAAGAAGTTAAGTGAGGACAACCAAACACAAATTCAATCACCTTAAGAGCAAGTGGTAAAATACTATAAGATTTTGATCAAGTGAGACAGTTCAATATTGAAAAAGAGCATTTTTTTATCAAATTTTTTTATCAGTTCATGAAAGAGCATCTTTGAATATTGAGAGGAAATCTATGTTGGAAAGGTTATAGAAGCTATAAATTTGGCATAATGTAAGTGATTTATCTTTATCTTCTAGCTTTGAATGAAATTTTGTTTACTAATTTTTACATTTATTGAATCTTTATATGTCATGATTCTTTTCGAATTTATGCTTTGCGGCATTTCCATTGCAACATCTGGTGCAATTGCTAGTTTATTCCTATGATCGAAAAGAAGAGAGAGAAGCATTCATAGATCACCATAGTTTTGATGAATTAACAAATCAAGAAGGTTAGTAGTGTGGCAAATATTTTGAAAATTAGAACATGTGTGAGTATAGTTGGGAAATACAAGAGAAAGTGTTTTTCATCATCAACCCTTTGAGTTTTCCAAATGTGAAAGACAATGTGTTTTGAGAATTAACCAATGTCCAATTTCACTTTGAACTCATGAGAATTAGTTCTTATCTTGGCAATGTTCATTTTTTTCTTAGCAATGGTCAACTCAAAAAGATAATTTTGATTATCAAGATTGGGGATGATCACCTTCTTATAATACCTTAGTGTTTTATTTCTCTTTAATTCCTTATCATCCCACAAGTTATCCTTAAATTTGGAAGTAATAATATTTTTAATAATATCCTTATTCTCCAAGGTTATCTCCTCCTTTACCCCCCAATAGTCTAACCATGCACATCATAATTTACCATTGAAAATCAATTCCACTTGGAGAAAAACCAACCAACAATAAATCTATCATTATCATATATGTTAACTTCAACTTAAAATGAGTCAGCATTTACAACTATCATGTTAACTTCAACTTAAAATGTGTTAGCATTTGCAACTATCACCTAACCACTACCTTAATTCTACCACTTGTGAGTAATAAAAACAATATAAAATAAAAATCATATATAAGCTATACACACAATAATATTATTAGTACCATAAAAATTAAAAGCATAAAATCTATATCATGTAAGGCTTTATCTCATAAATCACCAAAACCATATACCAAAAACCACCACTATATATTTAACAATTTTGATTTTTTCACCAAATCAAATCTACCTCAACAAAATTCCATAAAACAAATTCAGAATACTAGATTATAGATTACAATGAATACTTTAACTAGTAGTTTTATGGAAAACGGACAATTCGTTTTTATATGCATCAAGCAAGAAATACTCCTCAATGTAGCACATATCACCAAGTGTGCCCTCCATACTATGAACTTTCTCTTTGCCACATAAACCGTGCCTTGCTCCCAAGGATAGTGGGGTCATTAGGATCTTCCCGCAGAGCTGCATTGAACATTTTCTCTGCTATCTCTTCATCTCCCATCAAAGTCCATACAAATTCAGCATACTCTGCCAACAATTGAGGATTGCGTGGCTCCATTTCTAGAGCTTGCTCATAGTATTTCTTTGCTAGATCCTTCTGCATCCACAATTTATATAAATACCGCGCAAAGTCCCCTTGAAAATGTCCCTGTGGATTCATTTTCATGCCCTTATAGAGCTCAATTCTGGCGTTCCATGTTTCCATGGCATGTTCATAAGGCAGCCAACCATCAGGCAACATTGCAGCAGAGGACACACTGTCCCTAAAAACAGGCCTGCAACCAACACCTGTGCATTCAACTCTGCCTATGGGTGCAATAGCCTCAAACCCAATCCCCCCTGAAACTCTATAATAGGTGCCATTGAAATGAATGGCGTGATCACTGTCATTCACATCCTCTTCCTCTTGATCATCATTGTTCAAATTACTAATTGCCAATCTTGGTTGGCACCGGACTTTCTTCTGCGCAGAAAATCCTGAAAATTTCTTGTGCGTATTCCTGGTTGCTGTACAGGATTGAAATGGCAGACTCCCAAAAACCTTGCCTGGCAAAATGTTAGTCCCTGCCATCTACAACACAACAGACAATGTCAAAAAAATATAAATAAAAAATCCAAAAATGATCAAGCCAATAATTAAAACCTGTGTCAAAGTAAAGTGCTGGTCTATATTAGATTGTTAACTTAAAACTTAAATTGAAATGAAGATTGCTCTTTAGCAGGACCTTTTAGAACTAACTCTAATTCATTAATTCAAGATCAACCAGTAAGACTGACCTTGTGACCTTTCAATCTAGACCAAGCTAGTTAGATTGACCTTATGACCTCCAATGGAGACCAACCTGGTCAGACTGACCTTACCCGCTTTTCAATCAAGACAAACCCAGAAAGACCAATCTCAATATCTACCTGAGCTTAGTTTCAGCACCTTCTAAATAGGGCCCTTTAGCCATTTGGACTGCTTTCCTTGTGCCAACCAGAAATTCACAACTTCGGCCATTGGACGAACCTGTGCTTGGAAATGCCCGCTGTATCAAATTATGGATTATTTCTAGCAAACAGACAGCCCATCACTACATGGAAATTGACAGAACATGGCCAAAGAAGCAGCCAACAACATGCCAAGTAATACATATGAAGCACCAAATTGATCAAACCAGATGATTCTTATCTTCAACGTTTAGAAAAGCACATGGAATATGCCTCTTCGAATATATTTTTGGGTGAATTCAATTTACAGAAAGACCAGATTTATTACGTGGTATCAAGGTAACATCACAAAGAGAGATCACACAGATTTTTTGTCGACGATGTGTTGATATTTAGGTTGCTTATTAAAAACTGTTGGGCCGCCCTACATGACATTTTTCACAAATTTTGTGATGCTTTTGGAATGTTGGATAATGAAGGTAAGTCCTATATATACCACTTTGAAGGGGACTGGATGATTACTGATCAAATTGGGTCACTTTTCAATTTTAGTACCTCTTCCCTTAAGGGAGGTTTCACATACTTGGGCTTTCGTCTAAAGCCCTATAGATATCGGGTGTAGACTGGCATTGGCTCCTGGATAAATATCGTAGAAGAATAAATGGTTGGTCGCTTAAGTGGTTGTTGAAGGGAGGGAGACTCGTTCTGGTGCAGGGGGTCCTACAACAATTCACAGTGTACTAGGCACATCTATTCTATATCCCCAAGGCCATCATTGACATAATCAGGAAAAAAATGGCTAATTTCATTTGGAAAGGTGGTCGGGAGGTAGGGAAAATTCTGATTGGACACATGGGTATCTAGGATTATCCTCAAAACCAAAACATCAATGCATAATTAGGGAACTTCTTGAATGGTAAAGGAGTTTTCTATCTAGGGAAAACTATAAAATATTGGGTGGAAGGTGTGCCATAATGGAAGGAGGTAGATGATATGCAGCTAGAAGGACACATGAGAGCAAAGTGGACTCGGTATTTGGAAATTTTAAGAAGTATGGGGTTATGACACAATAACATGGGAGATCAGGACATATGGGGTGGTATAATGTACAAAGGTCAAATTAGGACCAGTGACACCTATATAGAGCTGTTGAATGTACAATTTGGACATGAACGAAAAAGTTGGTTTAGTGAGATATGGAAGGTTAAATTCCAGACAATAATTATATTCTTCTGGCTTGTCCAAAAGGACAAAAATCTGACTTGGGAAAACCTTCATAAAAAGGTAAGATCAGGCCCGGGATTTGCAGACTATGTATGGTGGTGAATGAAGACAACAACCACGTTTTCTATACTTGTACTTTTTCACGTGAGATACATAGTTCACTGTGTAAGCAATTCAAATTTCATGATCCGGAATATATGACCGTCGAATATTGCATTAAATGGTGGTTTGAGAAAGGAAAACAGTTTAGGAACATTCCTCTCATTTTTCACTGGAGACTGCGGTGTTGTAGGAATAAGTGGATATTTGAAGAGTGGATAGTGCATCTGGTAAGGTTACTTCACAGCTCATCCAGAATTGGGGAGAACTGAGGATCCAACATAAACCCCCACGTGACCTCTGTTAAAGAATTAGTTTTGCTGTAGATTAGTTTAGAAGTAGTTTACATTCAGTTCCGATAACTGTCAGATTGTTTGTATAAATAATTCACATCGGTAATTCATCATGGCAGGTTTTTTCCTCCAATAATTTGTTATGTCCTCTGCTTCTCCTGTTTTGTGAAATTGTCATGGTATCGGAGCCACTGTCGGTTCTGGTTGTGAGCGTTAGAGTTGTTGGAGCGTTTGCTTGTGTGGATTAGACCCGCTACGCACAGTTCTGTTTTGATGTTGTTGGTCACTCTGCGTTCGAAAGAGCTACTACGCACAGTTCTGTTTTGATTTTGTTGTTTCACTTCTTTCTCTGTTATCATCACCACCAGTCAGAGCCTATCCACCGACCAAGAAAGGGATGTTGAGTATGAAAGAAGAAGCTGTGGGATGTTGAGTGTGAAAGAAGAAGCTGTGGAGGTGTAAAACGTCGTGTTGAAGCCGTGGAGTGCTAAGAACACTGTGTTCTGCCATTGTGAAAAGGTCGGACAGATCTGTAAAAAGAAGTTGTTTCTCCTGCGCCTTCTGATTTGTCTATTTTACAAAAAATAAGACAGATGTTTCTCCTGCGCCTTCCGATTTGTCTATTTTACAGAAAATAAGACAGTTGATTCTTTCCACTAATGAGAACAATTCGCAATTAGCTTGTTATCAAATGCCAAGAAATAATTTCATGAGTTTCGAGAATTCAATCAATTGCACAGGGAATCTTCCTCAGTCTTCTACGAAGTCATTTATTTCGTCTGTAAGCATAGATCGCTAGGAAAGATTTGCTGTTGTTAACATTATTTGCTGGTTTTGTTTACATTTAAAAGAGTATGTTGGGTTGAGTCTCTTTTTATTTGTTACTAGTAAAGGAGAAAATATTCCTGGTTTATTAAAGGTGATTATTTTTAAAAATGGCTTCAACAAGTCAGTTTGCCATTCCGACACCATTATTTAGTGGAAAAAATTATGATTTTTGGAGTCTTAAAATGCAAGCATGTTTACAAGGCTTAGGGTGTTGGGAATTAGTAGAGTTGGGGTTCCAAGAAGCTGACGCAAATGAAATTGCTAGTATGACTGCTGCCCAAAGAAGACAATTTGATGAAATTAAACAGAAAGAAGGTAGAGCAAAGTCCTGCATTTTAAATTCATTAGATGACGCTATCTTTCCTAAAATTACTGCTGCTAAATCTGCTAAATCAATTTGGGATATACTTAAAGATGCTTATCAAGGAAATGATAAAGTAAAAATGGTAAGATTACAGACACTTAGAACCCAATTTGAAACACTTAAAATGACTGACTCAGAAACCATTGATCAGTTTATGACTAAAGTTATGGGTGTTGTAAATCAGCTTCGGATGAATGGTGAAGAACTTGATGACCAAAGAATTGTTGAAAAAGTTCTTAGATGTTTGCCAAAAAATTTTGATATGATCGTTACTGTTTTTGAATCGAGAGAATTGACAAAATTATCTGTGGAAGAATTAACTGGTTCTTTGTTGGCACATGAAGCAAGAATTAATTTAGATTTCAGTGATTTAGAGCATGCTTTTAAATCTAAAGCGTCAATGGATAAAGGTAGAGGCAGAGGTTTTCGTGGCAGGAAAAGTAAAGGTAGAGGATAGTCTTAGTCTGATGATAGATCACAGGTAACTGAAACACATTCAGAGAAGTCTCAAAATGATCATGGTCGTAGGTGGATAGATAAATCTAAAATTCAGTGTCACTACTGCAAAAAATATGGTCATTATAAGTCTGAATGTCGAAAACTACAATATGTTCTGAATAAAAACAAAGCCAATGTTACAAACACTGAATGTGAAACATCAGATGCTTTATTTTTGGCATGCCAAGTAACTGTGCAAGTACCTAATAAATATGTTTGGTTGGTTGACAGTGGATGTAGTAATCATATGACTGGTCATAGTGATTTGTTTTCACATCTTGATACATCTTTCAGTTCATCTATTGGTTTGGGTGATGATCGTCAAGTTAAAGCTTCAGGAAAAGGTGTTGTACCTGTCTTAACCAAACAAAATGTTGTGAAGAATATCTATGATGTTTATTATGTACCCAATTTCAAGCATAATTTGTTGAGTGTTGGTCAGTTAGATGCACATGGTTATGATGTTAGCTTTCACAACACTACTTGCACGATTTTTGATAAGCATAAGTCTCTTGTTGCAAAGATTCCAATGACAAAGAACAGGTTGTATCAGTTACAGTTAAAAAGTGAGAAGTTGTATGCACATAATGTTTCAACGCCAACTAACTCTGATTTGTGGCATTTGCGATATGGTCATTTACCTATCAAAAGTATGAGTTTGTTGTAAAGTCAGTCCATGGTGAAAGGGTTGCCTTCTTTGTCTGATCAGATCTCTTCATGTACAAGTTGTATTATGGGTAAACATAAACGAGATAGTTTTGCTTCAGCCTCTAATAGAGCCAAAGAACAACTAGAGTTAGTGCATACAGATTTATGCGGTCCTATGCAAGAAAAATCAGTTGCTGGCAGTCTTTATTTTCTTACTTTCATTGATGATTTTAGCAGGAAAATTTGGGTGTATTTCATCAAATATAAATCAGAAACATTTTCGAAGTTTAAAGAGTTCAAGGCCGAGGCTGAAAAACAAAGTGGCAAGTTTATTAAAGTTCTGAGGTCTGATAAAGGAGGTGAGTATGAATCTAACGAATTCATTGATTTTTGCAAACAACATGGTATTAAAAAACAAATGACAACCAGCTATACTCCACAGCAGAACGGAGTCGCAGAAAGAAAGAATCAAACAATTATGAATATGGCTCGAAGTTTGCTTAAAACACGAAATTTGTCTAAAGATCTATGGGCTGAAGCAGTTGCATGTTCGGTATATATTTTGAATAGATCGCCAACTTCTAGTGTTCAAAATTTTGTACCTGAAGAAGCATGGAGTGGACAAAAGGTAACGGTTTCACACTTTCGCGTATTTGGTTGTGTTGCTTTCGCTCATGTTCCGGAAAAATTGAGAAAAAAGCTTGATGATAGGAGCGAAAAGTATATTTTTATAGGATATAGTGATCAATCTAAGGCATACAGATTGTTTAATCCTATAACTAAGAAATTTGTCGTAAGTCGAGATGTGAAATTTCTGGAAGACAAGTCTTGGAATGAAATGGAGAACAATACTTGTCCTGATCCTTTTATTTTGTTAGATGAACATCAAACATCTGCAACAAGCACTCCAAGATTACAGGTTCAAGACAAAACCAGTAGTAGTTCATCAAGCAGTAGCAGTTCATCATCTTTTGAGTCTGACTATGATAATCCTAAGATGAGAAACTTCAGTGATATTTATGCACAAGATGATGTTGATGATATTGTAAATTTTGCATTTCTTTCATTCCAACCTACTTGTTTTGAAGAGGCTATAAATGACAAAGTATGGGTAGATGCTATGAATAATGAAATCGATGCTATTGAAAGAAATCAAACTTGGGATTTGGTTGATCTACCTCATGATAAAAACTCTATAGGTGTCAAATGGGTTTTTAAAACAAAGTTAAATGAGAGAGGTGAAGTTGATAAACATAAAGCAGGATTAGTTGCCAAAGGTTTTTCACAGCAACCTGGCATAGATTATGGTGAAACATTTGCACCTGTAGCAAGAATTGATACAGTTCGATTTGTATTAGCTATTGTAGCACAAAACAAGTGGCCTATTTACCAAATGGACGTAAAGTCTGCTTTTTTGAATGGTGTCTTGAATGAAGAAGTGTATGTTGAACAACCACCTGGTTTCGAAATCAAAAATCACGAACATAAAGTGTACAGGTTGAAGAAAGCATTGTATGGCTTGAAGAAAGCTCCAAGAGCTTGGTACACCCGAATAGACCATTACTTGTTGAATAATGGTTTCAGAAGGAGCGACCACGAGCCTACTTTGTATATCAAGAATGATCATCAAGGTAATATTTTGATATTGTGTCTTTATGTTGATGACATAATCTATACAGGTAACATGCAGTTAGATGAATTTAAATTTGCAATGAAAAATGAATTTGAAATGACAGATCTTGGATTAATGAGATACTTCTTAGGTATCGAAGTGAAACAAACACAGGATGGTATGTTTATGAGTCAACAGAAGTATGCTACTGACATTTTGAAAAATTTTAAGATGGACAGGTGTAAACCGGTTGATACTCCTATCGAAGTTGGTACAAAGTTGAGTAAAGATGATGTGGGTACTATTGTTAATGCGACTTTGTATAAGCAACTTGTTGGTAGTATTATGTATCTTACTACTACTAGGCCTGATATAGCATTTGCAGCTAGTTATATCTCCAGGTTTATGGAATCTCCTAAAGACTGTCATTGGAAAGCTGGAAAAAGGGTGTTAAGATACATTGCAGGTACATCTACTTATGGTTTATCGTATACAGCCTCTGCAGATAGTAAGCTTGTTGGTTATACAGATAGTGATTATGCAGGATGTATTGATGATCGGAAAAGCACTTCTGGCTATGCTTTTCTATTTGGCAGAAACTTGATCTCGTGGTCATCCAAAAAGCAACCCATAGTTGCACTATCTTCAACAGAGGCCGAGTATGTTGCAGCAAATTCAGCATCATGTCAGGCAGTGTGGCTAAAAATACTTCTCTCTGACTTTGGATATACAGATAATGAACCGATTTCAATCCTTTGTGACAACACTTCCGCTATTTCCTTGTCGAAGAACAATGTATTTCATCAAAGAAGCAAACATATCGACACTCGTTTTCACTTCATTCGTGAACTCGTCAAGAATGGTGACATTGTTCTCAAATTTTGTGATTCCAAGGAGCAGTTAGCGGATATTTTCACCAAACCGCTAGGAAAAGTTAATTTTGAATTTCAATGTCAAAAGTTAGGAATAAAACAAATGTAACCCTCAAAATTAAGGGGGAGTGTTAAATAATTAGTTTCGCTGTAGATTAGTTTAGAAGTAGTTTACATTCAGTTCCGTTTCAGTTCCGATAACTATCAGATTGTTTGTATAAATAATTCACATCGGTAATTCATCATGGCGGGCTTTTTCCTCCAATAATTTGTTATGTCCTCTGCTTCTCCTGTTTTGTGAAATTGTCAACCTCTTGATCAGATTCAAGCCATTTGAAATCCATTACCTGACCGATTTTTTCGATTGGGCGGCACAGAACATGAGATGTGGTTGTGGAGCTTGGCTTATGATCACTCCCCAATGTCACTATAAAATAAATCAGTATGGCGGCCAGGGAACAAATATGAGACCATAAATGTTGACGTTGTGGGGACTGTTGTGGTTTACAAAGCAACTATATATAGATAGGCCATGGGTTTTGTGGATTCACGGGTTCTCATTGATCACTTGAACAATCGGAACTCTCTTGCACCTGGACATCTAACTGCCTGGTTAGATAGGATCAATTATCTGCGACAATCCTTCTCCACCATATCTTTCACTCATGTTTTCATGGAGAAGAATCAAATGGCTGACAAAATTTCCAAGAAGGGGCTAACTGGGACTTTTGGAGAGATGCAATACAAACTCATAGATGCCTCCGGCTGCGGGGCAAAAGGAACAGTTAAAAAAATTTTAACTGTTGTTTTTTCCGAAGCCGGTGTAGACGAGTTTAATGAGTAAATGCGGATGGAGCTCACACACCACAACAAGAACTATAACAATATTTTTGGATAATTTTATTTTTTATAAGTTGACTATATTTTGATGGCAGATGGAAGCGGAAAAGCGTCGACAACCGAAGGAAGGAGGGCTAGCAGAGGAAAGAACAATGGTTACCACTACTATCTGAATGAATGATCTTAATTTTCCCACTTGATAACAATTTTTGTATAATTTCGAGTATAGTGATAATCTTTTGTTATCTTTGGCAATAGTAAATTGAATTGAGAACATAAATCTAAATGTAAAACTCATTTTTGACTATTGTACTCGTACTTTATATAAACCAGACGTTTTTTCTACTTAAAAAAAAAAACCTTTTATCATACCATTAGCGAATATGGTATTTTAGTCTTGAGACACGAAGGTTGGGGTTAATTGGACCAATGACATAACCCACGTTTTAGAAATGGTTCGGAATGGGATAATTATTGATCCTCGTTAAATTAATTTCATAAATGTATTTTTGATTATTGAATTTTTTCAGCTTAAACGTTTTGATATGCATAAATTTATTTTTTCCTTTCAAGTTCATTTTTCCCTTCTTTTAATAAATTAAGAGATTTGAATTTTGTTTGCATTATCATTTATTATTTATTTCTAGATTAAAATGTATTTAATAAAAAAAATAATGCTTATTCTAATATGGTTAAGCAATTTTAATTGTTAGGTAGTTTTGTCTTGAAGATGAACCACACTGGTTGGTTCCAAACACATCGACAAGATCATATGTATATGTAACAAAACATGATCATATGCATATGTGTTATCACCCAAATTTGTTATTTACAAATTATGGATCAAAAAATATATATATATTTATGTTAAATTGTTTATCCTCTAAAAAATATTTTTCTTTATCCAATTATAATAACACAGTATTGTTTTTCATCCAATTATTGCCCTTCTCCATGGTTTAAGCCCGCTAAATGTACATTGTTTTATGGTTTTAAATGTTATCTCTTTTAATTAAATGAAATAAAAGAATTATTTAAAAAGATATATTAAAAAACAATATTATGACATAAAATATAGTTAAATAAAATTTGTAAAGATGAGATTGGAGATTTGGGATATGGAGCTTAACGAGTGTGTCATGTTTTCACCTTTACACTCAATTTTAAATAAAATCCACTTCAAAATATTGGCACTCTTTCAAATATTTGGATATAATTCAAGATTTAGTGGTGAAATTTCCCTGGCCATAAGAAGTATAACTAGCAGTTGCCCCAGGAGGTGCAAGGAGAGGCCGATAGGAGTATCATTTGTTAATTATTAATTTTAAGTAATTGTAGTTTTTGAGATGAAGGAGATTTTGTCAATGTAACAGTGAAGTCAGTTCCTGTTTTGCCATCTTATCTGATCCTTCACTACATGCAAACTTTGAAAGCATGCAATCTTCATATAATTTATTAGTTTAATGTTTCCAATTAGGTAACATAATCCTCCAAAGTTTACCATTGCAAGAGGTATATTCATTTGCATCGTTGCAGCCCTGTATTCCCACCATACTCAACTTCCAATGTAAATATTACATAAGCTGTAATGGCATCCTGACAAATTGATGTTCAGTTTCATGAACATTGACAGAAAAAACACTTAGTGCAAATTTAAGATTTCTCAGAAAATATATTTATTTTCGTTATGGGTAATTTGCCAGTGGAATGGAAAAGGAGGCTGTTGAATCATTTTAAAAGGGTATCTCCACGTAGCATCCATGGAAAAAAGAAACCAAGCTATCAACAACAACATTGCAAAATAAGGGCAAAATTTTAGAGATGAACACTTGCAGCTTTCCATTTCCATCAAATACAACGGTAGAGGCCTCTACACGCCATATAGCACTACTATTGAAATAACTTTATTTCAAGCTATTTCCAAGCATTTAAGTCTCCTTACCAGCTTTCTTTGTTGCACGAAAGAGGACCTCTTCAACAAGTTGTTGGGCAGGATCTCCATCCGGATAAGATGACATAAACCATTCCACATGGTTAACCACCTCTTCATTGGTAAAATATTGATAAAGACCATCTGATGAGAGTATCAAATAATGGTCTTCAAGACCCAGTCTATGGTGACGAAGAGTAGGTGTACAGGTGATGTATGGCGCAGTGCCAACAAAATCAATTCTAAAGACCTCGAGAAGAGCATCATTCCATTTCGGCTGCAATCACAAGAAGATAAGCATCCATCAGACCCAGAGCATGATGTGATCAATCTACTTCACTGGCTAAATTTTAAACCGAACGGATGAATGTCTTAAATGCAGACCTATTGTCTAATACTATAAAGTAATCATTTAAACCCACAAAATTAGCCTGAGAGGTAAATAACTACTAATGTTCACATCCTTTGTAATAGCCTAACTCTAGAAGGCACTACATGTATTGAGCTTGCACGAAATTAAATGTGTTCTAATCATCTGAAACGTGATTTTCACTGTTATTATTGTATTGAAAGTTTTGTTGTAACTATGAAATGAGGAAAGCATTGTTTGTGTCAATGCAATTGGAATCGTTTTAGCATAACAACTTTTATATGGAGTGGTTTTAGCATAATTAGCATAATTATTTGTCTTCACTCTTGTGCATAACACCCTTCAAGATTTTGAAACAAATGGAACACTTGGAAAAAGCTGCCTGTGTCTGCCACATTCTTATATTTAACTTTAGAGTTAGATTCTTGTTACCTACAAAAAATTATTAGCCATATTATGACCATGTGCAGAAAGCTTGTGCCCAAGAGGATTTGAAGATTCTACATTTTGTAATGATCCAAAAAAGAACAAACTCTGCAGCATCAAGGAAGGCTGTGATCATGATTAAGGAATACCACACTCAATGCACAAACACCATGAACAACCATGGTCAATATATATATTATAAATAGTGCAGAAAGCTTGTACCGAAGAGGATTTGAAGATTCCTAGTTTGCATAGATCCAAACAAAGATGAAAAATTAAAAATTTACACAACAATGAAGGCCATAATGATAATTCACAAAAGTTTATGTTTAGAACCAAAACAATACTAGTGACCATAAAAAAATAGTGCCTAAGAGGACTTGAAGACTCTCATTAAGATTAAAAATAAGGATCAAAACTTTGCTCACTACACAAAATGCAACAACGCCGCCTGTAACAGTGTAAAACAATAAGAACACCCATGCTCTCAAGGTATATGGTATAAATAATTCAAAAAATGCTAAATTTTTTTACTAAACAAACAACAGACAAGACAGTCCCTTCAACCAAACTAAAAATTCATTTTAATAACCAATCTATATAGAGAATATTTGCAACCTATCCATCTGCAATTATCAAGAGAACATGGTACTGCCCACCACTCTGTTCCACGAGACGGATTGCTGCTTCAATAATTGGGGCAAAAGATGTTGGCCCTAAATAAGAAAAGAACATACAAGAAAAGTATAAGAAAACACAGGATATACGCAACATACAATAAAATTATAAGAAAACACAGGATATACGCAACATATACACATATCAAATAAACCAGTCAGACATACTTTCCCAGCTTAAGCCTTAGAATGCTAAAGGCTATTTAATCTTCATATCTTCAGGTGGAATGTCAAAGTTCCATTAACTAACCAACCAGTCGAAGATGTGGTACTATCTCCCTGTAGCGTCTCAACGCTTCTTCAAATCCATTGCATAATCTATCATTTGGATAGAAACTAAACACACTTTGATCATGTGTCAAAGCTGTGAAAGAAAAAACAACGCATTATTAGGAATAACCAGATTGCTACATATGTTATGAATTCATGTTAACCAATATAAGAAAAATAAATTGTGCCAAATTCAAACAAGATTTTCAATCGAAATAGAGATCAAAACTTGCCATCCCCGAAACCAAAACAAGGGATCAAGTTGTCTTCATCAAATGCAGATAAGGTCCTCCCAATTATCGAAATTGCTTGTTCATAAGGGTTTGGCATGTCTCCAATGTGGTGCAAGCTTCGGCGATTAAGAGACCTTGCACCTAAAATCCATAACAAAATGTTGAAGTGATCGCTTTGATTTAATTTGGATTGAAAAGTAAAGAGTCTGCAGAATTATTAACTTAAACTAAAAAAACCGATAACCGATAGAAGTTGTATTCAATATATATGAGCAGACTACAGAAACTCACTAACAGTTCTTGCGCAAATAACCACGTTTAAATAAAGGCAGCTTGGCTATTTTAAAATTTTAAACTTGCATGGAAATTATGACATTAAAAACTTCAGGATCATGGGTAATAGAACTTTCATGTCCACTCATTGCTCTTTTTGAAGTCAATCCCTACAATCAAGTTGGAAGATTCGAGGCCAACTTGTGCGAGAGCTGCAGTCACCTACAAAAAAGATAAAAATACAAACAAATCAGAGAATTCTCCCTAGAGCGCTTATAACCATAACTTATCAAGCCAATTAACACTGAAATACATGAGATAATACAAGCTAATTACTCAAATGTCATAATCAGGTACATCCAAACCCATGCAAAGCCAGTTCTTTAGAGCATTACAATATGACTAAACCTTTGACCAAAATTGTTGCGTAGTATGTTGACCTAAATAAAATACTTAATTGTCTTGTTTTAATAGAAAGTATAGATTAATACTACTGAATATGATCTCAACACTAAGCTTTTTTTTTCAACTCAAATTATGCATTCCACTGGATTTAAATGTGTTTACTAGGGTTAAAGAAACTGAAAACCAGTGAGCCTATGAGACTATCAATTACAAAGACCTAAACCTATTTTAAACTTACTGTATTTCCTTTTTAAAATGGTAAAACAAAAAAAACTCACACCTATTTTAACTTGTTTGTGACCCGTGTAAGATCTATTTTGCTTTTGTTTTACTTGAAGTTTTAAAGATTTGTGATTAAAGAAAATGCATAGGTATCCTATTTTGGGAAATAATGTATTGTATGTACAACATTTTATGTGTAACTCATACAAATGAGCTACCTAATTGCATATCAAGAAATTACCAGTCAAATAGGCCTTTCAATATTACTTGTTATCCTCTGTGATGCCTTCTCTTTCCCATGTCCGAAGCAGAGCAATCAATGATAATGCACATTTTAGAGTCTCCACCTGAAAATATGACAGCCACTTCTCCATAAACAGGCAGACTGATACCTTTGCAAGCAAAATGAATCTCCAACTATAAATTGCTGCATATGATCTTTTCGAGTGTGATAGACTACTCAAAAATAGAAATTAAACACAACAGAGTAAACAAAAGCTCATATGGTATGCCCACCAAAAAATTTGCTGAAGTGACACTGTAGTCATACTTTCCAGCTCGTTTTGACCACACAATTAGTATTTCTTGTGAACTTGTAAGCACTGTTAATGCAATTGTCACAAGTGACCTGAATAAACACAAAAAAAAATGATACGTCAGTAGGAAAACCTTCAAAAGGCATGCAACCAACGGAACTACTATATCAAAATACTCACTTGCGCTTCCACTCCGATCCATTCCGAATAGCAATTTTTGGATTATTTATGATACCTGCAAAGCATGTACCAATACATGCATACTCATTTAAACTGATTCCATTTCTGTGAGTATCGCTAACTAAAGTGTTACCTATATACAGAATGGTATCAAAGAGCTGTTTTGGTGTCACAGTGTAGCATGAACATACCTTCGGAGCTAGATCTAGGGGGTGGATCTTCAATATCTGATGGGTCCTCGTCCTTACTCTGCCACGATGAAAGCAACCATCAGGAACTTTGTCCTTTGTATATGATTCATTTATGTAGTATGCACAAAACAAATTGGTTTGATCTAGTGATTATTGGGTGGCATTACTTAACACGACGCCATAATTCAAATCCCGAGGAGCCATTTCAATCCCATCCGCAGTAGAGACCTTAATGCCAAAGTTACAAGCGAATGAAACATGCAACGATATGGGGCCCTGAGATCTCCAAAATATGCTTTATTTACAATAAGAATGATTCTACAGTTAGACCTTCATTTTTAGATAAAAAGAAAATTAATCGGCGTTTAGACCTCATGTTTGGAGGTCAAACACAAATAGCAGCATTAGAATCCTTCCATGCCATGAACTGAGTAAGAAAATAATAGATATATCAAGGCCGTCTAGGCAAAAGCTCGCTTTCCGGCACATGGATACCATATTTTTAAACACACAACATCCACCCGATGAGTCTAAGATTTTACGAGGCTATAGAACAGCGTTACAAATGGCCCAAACTAATGAAACCAATTCACCCATCACCCTTGATGCCAGATTTGCACAAATACAGGCAATCGAGAACAGACCCACAATAGAGTGCTATCTATTTCCAGAGCGCTCAATCTCCAGCAAGCTATTTATTTCCAAGAAACAAGATTCAACAATCGAACATCTGTTTTTGGAGTGTCTCTACAGGGCTTGAGATCACCAGAGAGCTATCTATTTCCAAGAAACACACCAGAGTGCTATTTGTTCTTCCGAGATACAAGATTCAAAATTCAATCATCAGCATTTGGAGGGGACACAAATTGGGGATTTGAGATTCTGACATTGCATCATCAAGCAGAAAAGAAAGTGCAACACTTGAAATTCCAGTAAACCATGAATTTACTTCAGCATAAATATAATATTTACAATGCGGCATCATATCTCATACACCTAAAGGAAGCCTAGATCGTCTTATACTGGCGATTGTGTTAATGGGCAGGGCCAAACTGTAGCGCCACAGAATCCCACAATGTCAACACCTTGCAGCTAGAAAAACACAGATTTATTTCAAGGCTGCCTTGGCTAAACTCTCGAACAAAACAACACGCCATATTAGCACAACTCAGATGATAATAATAATAATGTAATTTTAAGGTAGGTCATGGCAAAGCCAGACACCAACTTTGCATATGAGATTTGTGGGAAAGGGACCCATATAGGCCCACTCAAGCAGTAGAAGATCCCATACATAAGTATCACCATTTGAGATAACATACAAGAACTCAGATACAATACTTACTATTTTCCGTTGTGGCATACTCAATAACAAACTCCTCAGCACTGGATCAGGTCTAAGATTCTCATAAGGCAATCTCCCATGCACAAAACTGCAGATACAATTTTTCTAAAACAACCATGAGTCACAATTATTTTGAATCAAAGAACATGCATATCAACTGGTTCAAAAAATAAAAATTGAGAATACCTATGAAAGTCATCATTATCAATCTCATAGCCCAGTGCCTGTTTGAAACCCATCAAAATGAAAGATTAGATGGATGATGTAAATATTGAAACTCAACTGTGTCGTTTGTTTCTCAGTCTGTAATCTTATTCTTGTTATCACCTATTTCAACAAAATACTACAATTTATTGTAACTTTAACATCATTGTTTAGGATTATCATACAATCCAAGGAACTGTATGATAATTCCATGAAGTCGACTATCCAGGCCACTTCCCCTTAAAAACACCAGCATTCATTATACAGGAACTCAAAATAAGTCCACTGAATCGGAATGGTAACGAAATTAAGGCACATAGATGAAAGAGGGACACAAGTGTCAAGTACCTTAAGTCCAGCCATCGTAGTCCCATGACTCTTGTGAAGATCAGCGCACATAGATGAAACTTCGCTTTTATCAATTTTAAGAACTTCAACCATGTAATCTGTTAAAAGAGCATATGCAAGCTCAGATCTTTAGCTAACGGCAAGAGTTAAATTTAACGAAGAAAATCTTAAGGATGACCTCCAAGGGGCTTTATGCAAGAAAGGGTAACAAATCCATTTCCTTGCCCTCATTATCATAGAATACAATGCATTCATCTAGGTATAGTTTTTAAGCAGCACTAGTAATTGTTGAAAATTACGACATTCAACAACATACCTTCTATATTCATACGGCAGGCTGCTTGAACTCCTGTACTTAGAGGATACAGAGTATCATCCAAGTCTGAAACAAGCACGTAAACATTAAAGCTATTGAAGATTATATTTAAACAATATGAAAGGTTAAATATGACTTAGATTTTAGTTTTTCAAGACAATAAACTACTTTAGCTCGAAAAGGTAATATTGAAAAGGGAAAAAAAACTAAATATACTAAACAACAAACAACAATTATCTCTCTGTAATTTCTTACCAAACAGAAGACAGTCATATTTTGGCAGCTTAGCTTACCCAGAGCTTTGTACAACCTCCATAATGAATCTGAAAGGAAACAAGCCAAAAAAATTGGATACCAAACCGGCAATTTCAAATATTTCTTCTATTGCCTTATAATTTCAAATGGTATTTCTGGAATTCAATTGTAAGATTCTAAACTAAGATTTATCTGAAAGTAAATGAAAATTTAAGACCACTTAATAATCGTAAGCAGTTAAAACTGGTCTCATAATGTCAGAATCATACGACCTGAAAACTCAGTCACAGAAAAAAATTGACCTTCAGCTCTTGCAATCTGAAATATAATTTCATATCTTCAAGACCACTCTACAATTTGAATTGAGCCCATATACTACATCTAAAACATAAACTAACTGGAACGCTAATAAATTTAACAGATTGTCGCAACACCTGAAGATGAACACACTAGGATGGTAACAGATTCACGAATCTTGAATAATCCTCAAATTTTAAATGAAAACGCAATTGAAAATAGGGATGGTTACAAAATACATCACAAACATCTATAATCTGCAAATCCACATTAAGCCTTCAGCTGCCTTGCACATTATTATTTCTTCAATTCTCACAGTTAACTTTTACTTAATATTTTGATAGAAAATTCATAAATCTTCAACAAACCTCAACCTACACACAATGAAAAAATATATATCCACATAATACATATATATTACAAAAATAAGACCAAACCGACAGATTGGTTTTCAAATTAAATACATACATATATACAAACAGATGCACATGAGTTTTCCAGAAACATATTAGTTCAGCATAAATCTTTTTATTCAAAAGATAGGTGAACCTTGAGAATTATATAAACATAGTGCAATGATTGGTCAAAGTAATTAGATTTCTGGGACTAAATGAAGACTTCTGAGTCCAAATCAAAGGAATAGATAACATCAAGAACACTATGGAAGACATAATTAAAATAAACAACATAAAATACATAAGAACTTCATTACAACAAAAAAGAAAATCAAGAGACGTAGAAGTCAACTCAGCTCAGAAAAATCATCTGTGCAGAAATCAGGAAAACACATTGTGGAAAAATGAGCCTCGTCTTATACTGGCGATTGTGCTAATGGGCAGGGCCAAACTGTAGCGCCACAGAATCCCACAATGTCAACACCTTGCAGCTAGAAAAACACATATTTATTTCAAGGCTGCCTTGGCTAAACTCTCGAACAAAACAACACGCCATATTAGCACAACTCAGAGGATTGGGCTGCGGATGCATTTGAATTTCTTTGAAATGGAACAGGGGGGGGTTTATGAACTGAGAGTCACCGTACTCCATAACATCGTAGCCATAGATTGGAAGATCCGATCTGCGGACATCCTTCAAAGAGGGCTCCATTTGAAGATAGCAATCATCTAATAAATCATGCTTTGGTGAATATGAAGATTTTGCCTTACTGTTCATATTCAAAGCCAATAATAAATCAGGGTTTTTTGCACATGACTTTACTTTCTTCCCTGGCATTTTCTTGAAACTGTCCAATTTTACAGAACAAGAGCCATAAGCAAAGTTAAACTTGGCTTTCTTTCCTCTGATCTTTTTAGCCTCTGCATCATAGGCCTTGGCGGCCTCCTCCGGCGTGTTAAACGTTCCAAGGCAAACCCTAATGCCCTTTCTGGGAACTCGGATCTCCACAGCCCATTTTCCCCATGGACGCTGCCTGATACCTCTGTACAAATTCCTCCTCTTCCTTCCGCTGCTCTTGGCTGAGCACTTTTCGGAATCTCGAAGTCCTTCAAAGCAGGAATTGCCTCATTTTCATCATCTACAAATCCCAGCCAAAGTGAAAATAACAGAAAAGAACAAACCCTAGGAAGCAATTTCAATTTCTTAAATGCAGAGATGTCATTAATAGTCGCAGCTCACCTGAAGAAAATTCATGTTGGCGCTTGAAAATATTCTTGCTGGGCTTATCCTTCGGCTTGTATGCCTCGTCGAAGCTACCCGATTTATTTAAGGATTCAGACACGGCTCTGCCATTGATGAACAAGGCAGCGAAGGTATGAAATCGGGGCATACAAGCATGATGCAGAGATTCAGAACTGCAATGGCCAGTCGAGTTTTGAAGTTGCGCGCCAAAGGGAGTCTGCGGGGACGAAAACATAATTCCATATGATGCAACCGGATTCCCAGCATGGTTTGGAAGGTTATCACCGACCCAGTTTCGCAGAGGAACCCATTTGTTATTTCCAATTTTTTTAAAGAAAATCGTCGTTCGGAAAATCACCTCGGTTTATAAAAACACATTTCTAGTTTGCTTGAAGTTTTCGTCAAATTATTTCTTAATCTTCGCATAAAATTTTTATATAATTCAAGATTTCCAAGATATATACATTTTCAAGGTGGTAATTTGAGGTCGGCAAATGTTCATCGAATTTCAACACTTAATGAGACATAGAATGATAAATGGTTTATAATAAATTTATGTAGGTATCCTTGCCTGTGTGCTGGCAAGTTCCATTTCTGAGAGGTCCAGCTCAAACGAATCATCTTCAGGGGCAAAGATCGCGCCTTCACTTTCTTCGTCTTCTTTTGGTTCTTCATCTTCATCATCGAATATGTCTTCCTTCAATTCGACTATATTCTTGTCTTGAAGAGCCCTGATTTCGTCCAGGTCGATGACTTCCTCCTTTTCGAGGTTGTCGACAATTTCTTTTTCCAGAGGTTTTTTTGGCAGCTCTGGGTTTAAGGCTTCCTTCTTTTATGAGTTCTTTCCTGCGCAGAGCAACCGCCCTGTCGACCTCGGTGAAGAAGTCTCCTTCATCCTTTTTACTGTCGACTCTGACGATTTCAGGGCCTTCTTCTTCGTCTTTCACAACTGTTTCGTCTTCATCCAAGCCAATGGCGGACAGGAAGACGTGTTTGTCCTGCTCGTATTCCTCGGCCTCCTTCTTTCGCGCCCTAGCAGCCTCTGTTTCCACTTCGCAAACTTGGTGAGTCCCATGTAGTCATCTTCTGATACTTCTGGAGGCTCTTCCTCCGCGGGGTTCGGAAATAAGTTGCCGCTGCCGTTGCTACCACTACTTCTAGCTGTGAACTACACAAAACAATGGTTTTTGCCAACAAATCTGAACAGGTGTCAGGCAACTGTCAGCTAAAGATTAAAACTGTCAGGGAACACGTGTCAGCGACACATTAAAAATGTTGACGATGAAAAACTGCATCTCTTTCAAAAGAGAAGGCCTATCGGCCTAAATATCTTCTATGCGGGGCAGGGAATCACAGGAATGTAATGCTTGATGTTTATAATTCTGCAACTATGTAATGTGTTCCCTCTACTATCAATTTTAAATAAAACCCACTTCCAAATATTTGCATACCATCAAATATTTAAATATAATCCAAAATTTAGTTGTGACATTTTTATTTACCTCCAGCCCAACCCTTAGAAGTACAAATATCTTCTAGGTGCCACGGTGATCAAGGATTATGGTGCTTGAAATATATAATTATGCTTTAAGTTGAACTATCACAACATCCAAATATTTAATGTTGCAATTGCGCTACTGGAAGGTTAACCATTGCAACACCGTGAAAGCTTTAGGCATCGAATAATGGTTAAGTTTTAGGCATGGAAAAAATATTTTTTTGATGCACTCGATTTGATCAAGATAAGAAATAGTAGTTTTATATATATATATATATATTTTTAATGTAGTTTATTTGATTAAGATGAGAAATGGCAGAGAAATGACAGTTTTATATGTTTTTGTTTTGGGGATTTTGAAATCTTAAAAAAAAAATACATTTAATCAAATATATAAAGAAAATAATATCTATATATATATATATATATATATATATATATATATATTCAAAAGAAATAATGTAATTACAAAAAAAAATTATAAAATTTAGACAGTTAGAAGCTTTCTCTTTGTCTGTAGAAATTCTTAAACTTCATATAGTTATGTAACGCTTACTTTGGTTCCCTTATGTAGCAGGTTGGGTCAATCTCCCTTAGAAGCAACATAGTACTGGATCTGTCGTTTAAAAATAAAGCAAATGGCTACAGTTATTTATTTTCTAGTGCGAGGGGAAGATTATACTTATCTAATTTCCAAGATGAAAGTGTATTCAAGGGTTCTTCGCTTAGCCACAGAGAAAAGCACATCCCCACAGATGGTCGTCATCGATATTTCTTAACTATATTACAATTTTCACTATTAAAAACAAAAAGTGAGGGCATGATGTGTATGCTAATGATATGGAGCAAAATTTACGCTATGGAAAAATTTAAGTTAATGGTTGGTTTTGTCCTTCATAACTATATTACAATTTACATAGTAAAAAGCTTAGGCATTTTGTACATCCAACAATAATGGAGTAAAGTCAATTATTGTTAGTTTTGAAATGTAGGAAAGGCATTCTCTCATCCAAAGACAATGGAGCAAAGTCAATTATTGTTTGTTATGAGAAAAAGTCAACTATTGTTAGTTTTACTCCATGCCATATGTTTGAATCCAAAGCTAAGTCTATTATGATGAGTCTCACAACAGAACCAGAGTCAACCGTTAGGTTTCCTCCAAGTGAAATGTTTGAATCTCAATCCATCAAAATTCGCTCATTCATCATGTTGCATATAATTCCAGAGTATTGCTAAGAAAACAAACCATTTTTTCTGCTTCATATTTTAAGATCAATTTTAACTTTACTACACTTTTCAAGCATAGGGACAAATTCATCAACGGAGGAACATGATGGACGTGAACACATTTTCTATCTTAAGGTTGAAGGGTTTGTTATCATTCTGTAATTTCCTTTGGCTATAGGAAGGAAACCCAAAGGTAACTACAAACCAGTTTTAGGCTAGAATCCAACCCTACTATCCTTGGATAGGGCTCTCTCACTAGAGTTTTTCTCAGTCAACCTAATGACTGATGATTTTTTATCTTAGGTTGGTTATGAGGATCAGAAGAACATATTTGATTTACTGTTTTGAAGGCAGGTAAGAGAAGAAAGAGCCACTCAACATAGAACTAGTTTCAGCTAATGATTTCAAGTGAATAGACATAGTGAAGGTGATTTAGGCAGGGGCAGGATAGGAAATTTTGTTGATAATATAACTTGATTTCGTTGTAAGGACGGTGAGTGCACAATCATGAGGATGAAAATCAGATTATCAAGTCACAAATGAATTTGAATTTCCATTAAGAGGAAAAAGACACATAAAATATCCAGCTTATATAAAATAGAGCACAACAGTGAATTTTGCAATATTTACTCTTAAGATAAAACATGAAGACCTATGTTTAAACCATATAACCATAAGATAAAAATGATAGCTCAGACAAAAACATACCAACAAATATATAACACAAGAATCCCCGTCAAACTCCCTTTCTTCTATTCACTTGAGAAATTGATACAAAGTACAAAATAATAGTCTTGCTTCTTCACACTTACCAACCTCTTGTCTATGAAATTTTACAAGAAATATATTAAATAATCGTACTAATATCAGGATTCAAATTCATCCAACTTCGCTACAATAGAGTTTATTTACAATAATATAACAACAAATTATAAATTATCTCTTAGAAAACATGAGTCAAGTTTGACTCATTAAATGCAACATGACAACTTGATAAAACGAATCTTTGAATTCCTTTCATGATGGTTCTTGACTCCTGAACTTGATGTAGTTGATCTGGCACACCTGCTGGCCTATTCTCGTTGATATAGAGGATTTATAGGTTCTCTATCACAGTTGCGCAGTGTATGTCTGGAAGCATAACATGTGGCACTGCACAACCTCCTAAAACTCGAGAAACGCAGAAACACAGTTCAAAAGCACAACGCTTGATGGTTGAGATGCTTCCAGTCGGTTCCTAAGCTGATTGATTGCTCCAACACTTGCAAACAAACCTACATATGTATGTTTTCCTCCTTTGAAGATTCCCTTTGCCATAGAAAACCCCGAACTTCGACATTTCATCTATAGGAAAAAATGTAGCCCTAGAAGCACAATGATTGATACTTTTTTAATATATCATAAATGGTTTAATCCATTTTGAGTTGATTTTTTTAAATAAAGTGAATATCATCATAACCCTTATGCACAAAAACTTTGAGCCAAATCCAAGTCACGAATTTTGAGAAAAACTAAAAATGACTATAGATGACGGTGGCCTGTTTCTCAGAAAATGTGAAGTGTTTTGACCTAAAATTAAGTGGGTTTATTCATATTACCTCCATACATTTCATACATTTCCTCTAAAAATTTCATGGCAAACAAGTATAGGGTTTAAGAGATATGGTGAAACTACAGTGACCATGTGAAAGCACAACGCTCCAAGATTAGACTTCCTCCGACCATTATCTGACATGATAAGGGTAATTGGTTGATGTGGAATGACCCATTCAACATTTTAAACATGTGATAATTCTCCTAGACAAAATTAAAACCTTCAAACCCCAAACCTTCTTCTTGCAGTAGAAGCATAGCACAGTTACGCAATGCACCTCCATCCACATGGCATGACCCAACACTAATATTCTAAATGACAAAAATGACTTGCATAATATTCAAATATTCACAAAAACCCTCCTTTATTTCTTCATTCAAGGACCAAATGTAAAAAACCATGATTTATTCATCGAAATTGGTTGCCTTGGTTAAGTGCAACACCTCAAAGTTATTATGCTTCCGTTCATCCTCTGAACTTTTGAAAGTACTGGGAAGGAAGAAAATGGCTTACACAACATTGTAATCCTATCATAAGACTTATACTCCAACAAATAATCTCCATTATTCAAAATTACTCCTCACAGCAAAAGTGCAACGCTTCCCATTCCACCTTTGCACAACGAATAAGAATGACCACACACCAAGCTTCTGATGGAAGAAATGGAGAGATAGAAGATCTTGGATGTAGGAAAACATGAAAATAACCTCCCATAGTGGCTAAGAGTGGATTTTGATGGCAATGGTTATGGTTTTGAACTTGAAATACCAACGCGCGACACTTGGGAAAAAACACAGCAATTGTCCTCTTGATCGTTGTCCTGTTGTTGATGTCCTGACCAATCATGATTTGAAATGTAAATAGACTTAAGACACCTACAATTGTTTTCCCATGATGACAATGCATGGGAGCACAATCTTTCTCATAATTATTACTTGATGTAACTTGACCCCTAGACCTATTTAAATTGGCCCCTTATGATTACCCTTTTAATAATTATCCTTCATGACATTACATTTTGGATTTTTGGCAAATAGACCTTTTTGACTCAAAAATTTACAAGACACTAAATCCAAATATAGACCTCTTATTCACAACAAGCCCCTTTAGACCATAACACTCATGAAATCAAAACTGACATTTACAAATTTACCTCAAATGAATAGAAAGACTGAAATGACAAGGATTCTTATAATATAGGACCCTAACATTGGCTCAAATGGGGATGACATCCTCCCTGTGAGGTGCCAAGAACATCATAGAATAGTAGCATTATCCATTGGGTTATTCCCAATCTTGAAACCTGCAAATTGTTCTGAAACTTGTACTTGCTCTTACAACCAACTTATTCTGCAAACTAAAAACAATGTTGAAAACCTCACTACTAAAAACTAAAACTACACACTGCTGAAAATGATGCTCAAATATGTGAGCTTATTTAAAAATAAACCAACCTAATCTAAGCTATTGAAACATATGCTAAATCAAGTGATGCAAAATTTCCAGTACAACCATGAAATCAAATGGCTTCCTACTCGAATTATGCTCACACTTTCCTTAAGAAGACATAAAAATTTAAGAAATGGAAACTCAAAATCTAGCTAAAAATGAATCCCATGGTCCATAGACAAAAAAAAATATGCTTTCACTGATGTTTCCAATAAACTAGAAAAATAATATTCAAGAAGATAAAAAACTATCTTTTATTGATAACCCAAAAGAAAAGGACATTCTTTATTTCCAACTGCTTCTTGTTTTATGTTCTGAAATTCAACACCATTCTCAAATGAAGAAACAACAGTATGTTCACTCTTCTTGTCATCCTCATTAGAAATAAAATTTGTATGGATTTGAAATACTCAATTGAAATAGACACATCCTATATGAAAAGAATATTCAGAAATGAGTTTTCATATACTTCAACAAGAGTATTATCTTGACCTTTAAAAATTTATGAACTTGTCAATTCCAAAGATGAAAAATCATGAATAATTTATGCATCATTCAAGAGATCTAAAACAATGTAATATTCTTCATTATTTTCTTGCAGCAACTTTGGGTAGTTATCATCGTGAATGATTTCATTTCATAAATCTTTTATGCATGCAATTTCATAGATATGATTTTCATAAGTTTCTTCATGAGACAAAAACTGAGAAAATGAAAGGCATGAAGAACAAACTGATCTACTATCCTCCTCCCTTTCTTGATCATTTTGAATATGTTCATCAAGATCAAGAGAAAAAACTTGTTGTACATTTTCATGATTGTCTTCATCAGGATGTTGATAAACTTCATTTTCATCCCTTGGAGAAACTATTGCCTTTTGGAAATCCACCTGAATATCATGGAAATTGTCCTCTATTATTTCCTCCTGATGTTCAAAGGGATTCTCATAAAATGCCTTTATAATCTCATCGTCCATTAACTTATCATCTCCATAAAAAAATTCCATATTTTGAATGAAACTTTCAACATGTTGACAACAGTTTTGAATAAAAAATAATGATCGATAAGATTTCTTATAATGTTCAAAGAATATTGTGTGGAAATTCTTTAATTTATATATACTAGCAACTGGTAATCCTTCATACCAAGATCATGCATCTTCTTCTAAGGTTTCCATAAAAATATTCATCAAACATTCTTCATAAAAATCAACCTTAAGTCTACATACATGTATGTGAAATTTGACCAAATGAAGAGCAACAACGCCTCCTACCTGATCTATGAATTTTGGAAAATAAGTCTTCCAATCTACACAAGGCATGCGATTTGGAAATCCTAGAATATGGAAGCGATGCATAGGAGCATACCTTACATTTGAATTCATTTTCGGTCAATAGAGTTGCCATTAAAACCCTAATTTTTGGATCCTACTGCCAGGGGAGTCTTTGAATCAGGTTGAAACTTGATTGGAGTCACCGGGTGAATGGTACAACCTTCATGTATCTGATTGTTGTCCACCATCAGCAATTAGATCTAAAAAATTGATGATCTTTCCAGGGAAATATGGAACCTTTCGATCCCCCACAACGACGCCAGAATGTTATCACTTCATAATTTTTTTGGCTGTAGGAAGGAAACCCAGAGGTAACCATAAACCACTTTTAGGCTAGGATCCAACCCTACTAGCCTTGGAGAGGGATCTCTCACTAGAGTTTTTCTCAATCAACCTGATGACTGAATGATTTTTTCTCCTAGGCTGGTTATGAGGATCATAAGAACATATTTGATTTACTATTTGGAAGGAAGGTAAGAGAAGAAAGACCCACTCAACATATAACATATTTCAAATAATGATTTCAAGTGAATAAGCATAGTGAAGGTGATTTAGGCAGGGCAAAGATAGCAAGTTTTGCTGATAATATAAAGTGATTTCATTGTAGGGAGGGTGAGTGCAGAATCATGAGGATGACAATCAGAGCATCAAGTCATAGATGAATTTGAATCGCCATGAAGAGAAAAAAGACACATAAAATGTTCAACTTATATAAAACAGAGCACAACAGAAATTATGTGATATTTACTCTTAAGATAAAACATGAAGACATATGTTTAAACCATAGAAACACAAGACAAAAATGATGACACAGAGTAAAACATACCAACAAAAATCTGACACAAGAATCCATGTCAAACTCCTTCTGCCTTTCTTCTATTCACTTGAGAAATTGATACAAAATACAAAATATGAGCCTTACTTCTTCACACTAACCAACCGCTTGTCTATGAAATTTTACAATATATATATTAAAGACCCGTACTATGCTCAGGGGTTCAAATTCATCCAACTTCCCCACAATAGATTTTAATTATAATAATATAACAGCAAATTATAAATTATTTGCTAGAACACAAGAGTCAATTTTGACTCATTAAATGCAACATGACAACCTGATAAAATGGATCTTTGAATTCCTATCATGATGATTCTTGACTCCCGAATTCGATGTAGATGATTTGGAACACCTGCTGACCTATTCTCGTTGATTTATAGGCATTCTAGGTGCTTTGTCACAGTTGCGCAACACAACCTCTTAAAACTCCAGAAACACAGAAACGTAGTGCAAAAGCGCAATGCTTGATGGTTGAGATGCTTTCGGTCGGTTCCTAAGCTAATTGATGGTTCCAACACCTAAAAAAAACCTGCATATGGATGTTTTCTTCCTTTGAAGATTCCCTTTGCCACAGAAAACCTTGAACTTCGACATTTCATCTGTAGGCAAAAACGCAGAACTAGAAGCGCAATGACTGATATTTGTTTAATATCTCCTAAATAGTAAGTTGTATTGATCTCAGTTTTTGACAGAAAGTTAATATCATCATAACTCTTCTCGACAAAAAAATTGAGCCAAATTCGACTCATAGATTTTGAGAAAATCTGAAAATGGTTGTAGATGACGGTGACCTATTTCTTGGAAATCGTGAAGCGATTTGAGCTGAAATTAAGTGGGTTTATTCATATTACCTCTATACATTTCCTGCAAAAATTTCATGGAAAACAAGTATGTGGTTTAAGAGATATAGTGAAAATATGGTGACCGTGTGAAAGCGCAGCGTTCCAAGCTTGCACTACCTCTGACCATCATCTGACATGATGAGGGTACTGGGTTGACGTGGAATGACCCATTCAATGTTTTAAACCTGTGAGAATGCTCCTAGGCCAAATCCAAACATTCAAACCCCAAACCTTTTTCTTGCAGCAAAAGTTGCGCAGCGCACCTCCATCCACATGGCATGACCCAATACTGATCTTTTGACTGAGAAAAATGACTTGGAGAGGATTCAAATATTCAAAAAAACCTCCTACATGTCTTGATTCAAGGACCAAATGCCAAAAACCATGATTTCTTCATGAAAATTACAATCTCAGCATCAAATTTACACATCGTAGCCATTTTCCACTTTTTGGGAATAGAGTCTATTTTTAGAAGGCATAAAAAGTCTTTTGCGTTTATTTATAGGCCCCTTCTTCGTAAAATACATAGCCAAGTCTCGTAGAATATCATGTTGAATAAAGGAAAGCTCATGGTCGGTACTATAAGAGTTCACCATGGTACATTTGAATAGTGAATTAAAGTTGTGATGTCAACTAAAAGAATTATTTAATCAATACTCAACAAAAGATCCACTTATCTCCTATCAAACAATTTAAATTTGTTATGCCGATGATTAGCTTTATTGATATATCTATTTCATAGCGAGTCTGCGTTAAACTAGTTCATCCAATGGTAAATTTTGAATTTGTCATTTTGGAAAAAACTTTGAATAAACCTCATGTGTCACAAACCAGACCAAATTCTCAAAAGAAGTTAAGCAAGGACAAGCAAAGACAAATTCAATCACCTTAAGAGCAAGTGGTAAAATACTATAAGATTTTGATCAAGTGAGACAATTCAATATTGAAAAAGAGCATCTTTGAATATTGAGAGGAAATATATGTTGGAAAGGTTACAGAAGCTGTAAATTTGGCATAATGTAAGTGATTTCTCTTTATCTTCTAGCTTTGAATGAGTTTCCATTGCAACATCTGGTGCAATTGCTAGTTTATTCCTATGATCGAAAAGAAGGGAGAGAAGCATTCATAGATCGTCATAGTTTTGATTAATTAACAAATCAAGAAGGTTAGTAGTGTGGAAAATATTTTGAAAATTAGAACAAGTGTGAGTATAGTTGGGCAATCCAAGAGAAAATGCTTTTCATCATCAACCCTCTTAGTTTTCCAAATGTGACAGACAAAGTGTTTTGAGAATTAACCAATGTCAAATTTCACTTTGAAGCTCATGAGAATTAGTTCTTATCTTGGCAATGTTCATTTTTTTCTTAGCAATGGTCAACTCAAAACTTTAATTTTGATTATCAAGATTGGGGTTGATCACCTTCTTATAATACCTCAACATTCCTTTTCTCTTTAATTCCTTATCATCCCACAAGTTATCTTTAAATTTGGAAGTAATAATATTTTTAATAATATCCTTATTCTCCAAGATTATCTCCTCCTTTAGCTCCTAATGGTCTAGCCATGCACTTCATGATTTACCCTTGAAAATTAAATTCCACTTGGATAAAAACCAACCAACAAACAATAAATCTATTATTATCATATATGTTAGCTTCAACTTAAAATGAGTCAGTGTTTGCAACTATCATGTTAGCTTCAACTTAAAATGTGTTAGCATTTGCAACTATGACCTAACCATGATCTTGATTCTACCACTTATTAATAATAAAAACAATATGAGATAAAAATCATATATAAACTATGCATACAATGATTTACATTAGAAAACTTAAATTGAGAAAAAACTAACCAAAAATAAATCTATTATTAGTATCTTATAAATTAAAAACATAAAATATATATCATATAATGCTTCATGTCATAGGGCACCAAAACCATATACCAAAAACCACCACTATAAATTTAACAATTTTGTTTTTTCACTCAATCAAACTTACCTTAACAAAATTCCATAAAACAAATTTTTTCACTCAATCAAACTTACCTTAACAAAATTCCATAAAACAAATTCAAAATACTAGAGTACAATTAATACTTTAACTACTAGTTATATGGAAAACGGACAATTCGTTTTTATATGCATCAAGAAAGAAATATTCCACAATGTAGCACAAACCATATACCAAAAACCACCACTATAAATTTAACAATTTTGTTTTTTTCACTCAATCAAATTTACCTTAACAAAATTCCATAAAACAAATTCAAAATACTAGATTATAGAGTACAATTAATACTTTAACTACTAGTTATATGGAAAACGGACAATTCGTTTTTATATGCATCAAGAAAGAAATATTCCACAATGTAGCACATATCACCAACAAGTGTGCTTTGCATACTATGAACTTTCTCTTTGCCACATAAACCGTGCCTTGCTCCCAAGGATAGTGGGGTCATTAGGATCTTCCCGCAGAGCTGCATTGAACATTTTCTCTGCTATCTCTTCATCTCCCATCAAAGTCCATACAAATTCAGCATACTCTGCCAACAATTGAGGATTGTGTGGCTCCATTTCTAGAGCTTGCTCATAGTATTTCTTTGCTAGATCCTTCTGCATCCACACTTCATATAAATACCGCGCAAAGTCCCCTTGAAAATGTCCCTGTGGATTCATTTTCATGCCCTTATAGAACTCAATTCTGGCGTTCAATGTTTCCATGGCATGTTCATAAGGCAGCCAACCATCAGGCAACATTGCAGCAGAGGACACACTGTCCCTAAAAACAGGCCTGCAACCAACACCTGTGCATTCAACTCTGCCTATGGGTGCAATAGCCTCAAGCCCAATCCCCCCTGAAACTCTATAATAGGTGTCATTGAAATGAATGGCGTGATCACTGTCATTCACATCCTCTTCCTCTTGATCATCATTTTTCAAATTACTAATTGCCAATCTTGGTTGGCACCGGGCTTTCTTCTGCGCAGAAAATCCTGAAAATTTCTTGTGGGTATTCCTGGTTTCTGTACATGATTGAAATGGCAGACTCCTAAAAACCTTGCGTGGCAAGATGTTAGCCCCTGCCATCTACAACACAACAGACAATGTCCCAAAAAAAAAACAGAGTCCAAAAAAGATAAAGCCCATAATTAAAACCTGTGTCAAAGTAAAGTGCTGGTGTATATTATATTGTTAACTTAAATTGAAATGAAAATTGCTCTTTAGCAGGACCTTTTAGAACTAACTCTAATCCATTAATTTGAGATCGACCAGTAAGACTGACCTTATGACCTTTCAATCTAGGCCAAGCTAGTCAGATTGACCTTATGACCTCCAATGTAGACCAACCTGGTCAGACTGGCCTTACCCGCTTTTCAATCAAGACAAACCCAGAAAGACCAATCTCAATATCTACCTGAGCTTAGTTTCAGCACCCTCTAAATAGGGTCCATTAGCCATTTGGACTGCTTTCCTTGTGCCAACAAGAAATTCACAACTTCGGCCATTGGACGAACCTGTGCTTGGAAATGCCCGCTGTATCAAATTATGAATTATTTGAAGCAAACAGACAACCCATCACTGCATGGAAATTGACAGAACATGACCAAAGAAGCAGCCAACAACATGCCAAGTAATACATATGAAGCACCAAATTGATCAAACCAGATGATTCTTATCTTCAACGTTTAGAAAAGCACATGGAATATGCCTCTTCGAATATATTTTTGGGTGAATTCAATTTACAGAAAGACCAGATCTATTTCTTCTGCAAATCGGATGAGGAACTCTCTAGTGTGTTCTCAGCAGAAAGAAAATTAAGTTGTTCCAGAAAAATTGGGGGACCTTTTTTCCATGTTTGTTCTTTCTTGGGATTCTTGGCTTGTGTTCATATCTTGAGGAATTATTTTTGCTTGCTTTTCCTTTATGTCAAATTAAGGAAAAATGAGTTAGGTTTAATTAGTGAAATAATTTTAGGTAAAATATTGATTTTTTTGATGTTTAATTGGGTTTTTCATCATATATAAATTTAGCAACATGAAAAATGTCCAGATGACTTGGAACATTAAGAATTCACAATTTAAATTTGTAATTTTAAATAATCTCTTATATATAAAAATATATATATATCCAATAAAATTTTAAAAATTATAATAAATTGTAAAATATTAAAAATTTGACTTATATAATCCATAAAAATATATATAAAATATTTCGACAATAATCATATCTAACCCTATTTTGCCAATACTACCATAGAGAAACAGAATTTTACACGAAGACAAATAGTACAGTGGAAAATATTATCTTCAAGGGCCATTGTCAGTAACATTCATCATTTTGATACCGACAATCATGAGTTGGAGAACGCACAACAAAACATGATATATCCAGATTGTCAAGGCTTATTGGAAAAACATATTTTCATCGATTTTAGTGGAGTTAAAATAAATAAACATTAATATCAAGGTTTGTGCATATTACATCATTGCAGTTAATGTATATAAGTTAATTACATTTTTTTTAACCAAGAGATTTAATTTTTTTTTTTTTTAAATATGAATATGTATGAGTTTAATAATCAGTTAGGATTAGATGTGGTTGTTATATTTTGGATGGCAGGTTTATTTCTGATTCCTCTAGGGTAATAGAGGAAAAAAGTAAAAGAAAAGGAAGCATGATAGATATTCTTTCGTTATTTAATTTTATTTTTTCTCTATTATTATTTTTTTTTATATAAATTTTAATAAATATTTTTAATTGAAAGAATAATTATTGAATATAATGTAGTTGGTTGGGATGTCTATTTTATGAGAGTATAGGGACTAGGATTGTCTATTTTTATGGGAGCATAGAGACTAAGTACATCATAAATGAGTGTGAGAGTGTTAAGTCCCTATATTAATAGTGTAGCCCCTTATTATGTTAATGTAGCCCCCCTTATTGTTATTATTGTACCTCTGTAACCCCCATATTGTTATTATTGTGCTCTTAAATTATTATTGTTAGGTCGGCTAGGATTACATTGTGGCACACTAGGATTACTTTATGGCCCCATGGACTCCTATATATAGAAATGAGGTTTTGTAAATTGTATCATCCAAGAATTGTTCATTTATGTAATGTATTGGAGGTTGCCCCCTCAAAGTGGCTCATTTCTAAGGCGTTGATATCTTTTTTCTTCTCTTTTTGGAGCTGCTTACACAACATTTGGTATCAGAGCTTTGGATTCTAGAGTTTTAATAAACAGCCAATAATAATTATCACATTTAAGCTATAACTTTTTTCTGAAAGTTTCAAACTGAAATTTTTTGGGTCCCAAAATGACATCTAGAAGATTATAAAAATTTCAGAGCTTGGTTAGTAATATTTGCGGAGATATTATCTGTGGAAGTTAGGTCTTTTTTCAGGCTCCTAAACAGGTCATCCTGGCATTTTCGCTATAACGTTTTTTGTACGAAGGTTCAGAATCTAAAATTCATATGGTGCGAAGCTGAAATCCTGAGGAAAGTTTTCAGAACATTTCAGAGCTTGGTTCACAATATTTTTGGAGAGATAATCTGTGGAAGGTAGTGCTTTTTCAGGCTCCTGAATTTCATCTCAAAGAGGTGATTGTGGGAAAGTTCAATAACTCTCTCTCTGGGAATTAGATTGGAGTGCCGTAAGAAGTGGTCGCAAGTACAAGGACTTTAGTTTCTTGGCTATCAATTTTAGAGACAAAGGATGAAATAGTGACACGTGGCAAGTCCTACAACTTCGCGCTACTGAACTAGTCTAGAATTAGGTCATTGTGGGAGATAGGACACAATTTTGTCTTGGAGAATCCAAATCAGGTCAGAACTGTGGAATTCAAAAGAGAATTCAGAGGGCTACTTCAGTGCTGAATTTAAAATATTTAAGGGCCGCAATCACATAGATAATCCAATTTCAATATCGAGCTCCTCAAAAGCAAGAAAAATTAATATTTTTTGAGATTGCATAAGTGTTTTGGAAAATCCAGTTCAGATTGATTCCAGAGAGATAGTGAAGAATTTTTGTCGATGTCTGGTTCTCTTAGCCTCAAAAAATAAACCATACCCATTAAGCCTTCAGAAAGCTATACTATGACACATGAGGAGGAAGAATTGCAATATGAGATATCAAAATTACGGTACCAAGTGCAACAAGTTTCAATCTTACGAAGAGCAATTGAAGATGAAATAGATGGTTTAAAAGCAGAAATGGAGGCTAAGTTGGATGGTTTGAAGGATCAAATAATGGCAAATATGGATGATAAATTAATGGAAGATCACATCGAACACTCCAACAACAAGTTCTCCAACTCTCGAAAAGGATAAGCACTGGCACTGGTGCGAGAATCTAATGAAATATGGAAGATTAACATCTACATGAAAGAAGTTATTATGAAAGATCATAAAACAAGAACCTGAAACCAGAGCCTAGAGTCATTTCAGAGTATCTCGGCAAGTGGAAGAACTTTCCTGTAGAATATTTCACATGGGAGGATGAGAATTTTATACAGAAGCATCAAGAAATAATCAAGCGTTGAGGACAACACTTGTTTGAAGGAGAGGGGCATGTTAAGTCCCTATATTAATAGTGTAGCCCCTTATTATATTAGTGTAGCCCCCCTTATTGTTATTATTGTACCCCTGTAACCCCCATTTTGTTATTATTGTGCCCTTAAATTATTATTGTTAGGTCGGCTAGGATTACATTGTGGCCCACTAGGATTACATTATGGCCACATGGACTCTATATATAGAAAGGAGGTTTTGTAAATTGTATCATCCAAGAATTGTTCATTTATGTAATGTATTGGAGGTTGCCCCCTCGAAGTGGCTTATTTCTAAGGCGTTGATATCTTTTCCTTCTCACCGCAGTGAGGATTACCTTTTAAGGCTCCATCATGGAAATTAATCTCTCTTTTCTCTGGGGAAGAGGCTTCTATGTTGTACAGGGACAGTCAGCTAGTTAAATCTGCAGTACTGGTCCCACACATCCATCAAACATAAATTACAAACTCACTAAAATATGCACATAAATATTTGATAATAAGTTATATAAGTTATATAAATATGTCCAAAATGGGCCCAGTTTTTTACTAGACCAACAACTGCCATACACCAAGTCTAACATCACAAGTTGACAAGACCTACTGTCTCAAGTACCTCCAGTTCTGAATTACCATTTAAGGCAAAATGCACTACAAAACATTACAATGCTACCCATCCAAAAGTACAGTTATCCCATCAAACAGTCCCCCACGGATTTTGCATTGGGGGACTACATCTCATTGCTGAATAACACCTGGACAAAAACTGGGTAACACCTGCACAAGGACTGAGTACCACCTGCACAAAAATAGGTGAAATGTCTGTCAGCAATATCTACATGTTTGTTTAACCATTCAGCCTATTGAAGACATTAAATGACACCATTCAATTCAGGAAATAGTTCACCCAACCTTTCATTTCAAGAATTAAACACAACAGCCCTGGAATTACAGGAATTAAATTCAGGAAAGCATTTCAATTCAGGAATTAAATTTAGGAAAGCACAAGGATCAACCATGAAAGCGTTTCAGCCATTGGATCATGTACAAATCAATCCACACCACACAATTAAATTTGGGAGATGGCAATCCATGCCAATCTTCCCTACCAATTAAATTCTAAATCATAAAACTATAAAACATCAACTGTTACTGCATTTGAGGTATTCGTTTTGCTCTTAAACTACTACTGACATACATTCAGAGTTTCCAGACAGTGTTTCATTCATTTTGCAGACATACAGTTTTCAGAAAGTGAGTTTTCAGACAGTGAGTTTCCATTTTGCAGGCATACAATCCTTTTCAGACAGTGTTCCAGACATACAGACAGAGGACAGAGTGTGCTCAGTGTTACATTCCAGACAGAGTGTGTGCACAGTGTTACATTCCAGACAGTGTGTGTGCAGAGTGTTACATTCACTCTCTTCATCAGTTTCTATTCACTCTCTTCATCAGTTGCTGGAGCATTGCTGGAGACATACAGGTATTTCGTTGTTCTTCAATAATGTTATTCAAGATATTAAGCAGATTTGGATATTGAATTTATATTGAATAAAATCTTTCAATAAAAATAGTTCTAACACACAGTCCATGTCCAAATATAAGTCCATTTTAAAACAGGCACTTACTGATTTTAGACAAGTCCATGTAGCTAACAGCCATGTAGGTATCACATATCTTTCTGATGTTGATATTACAATTAATACATAATTGAAAAGTAATACTTCAATGCCAATTAATTCACAACAAACAACTAAAATATTTCATGTTATTAGCAGAAATTTTGGAATTCATACATAATTATAGTTTACTCTATACAATTGTGCTGTAATACTTATCAAATTTCTTAACGATGTTGGAAATTGCAGGTTGTAGCCATGCCAAGAGTTTCTGTTGCAGATCGGATAAGGAACAGGAGGCGAGGGAGAAGGGGGGCCCAACTGCAGAGCAATTCATCAGATGATGATGTCAATGCTCCCATTGCTCCTAGTAATGTAGTTGAAAAGGACTTGTGGTTGCAGATCATCCCAGCCCACCATCAGCCACAGAGCCACCTTCGACCACAATACAAGGTGCAATTTCAACAAAGAAAATCAGTGCAATCAGAGGATGTACGAAGGAAGACATGCTTGCTGCAATTGATGACATCGAGTTTAAGGGATATTCAATCTGTGCATCAGCAAAAAAACATGGTATTGCTGCCTCTAACATACATTATTGGATAAATGGGTTGACTAATACAAAGCGTAGAGGGCCTGTTACAGTCATGACTGAAGAGGAGGAAGATGAGGTGGTGGAGTGGTGTAAGGAGATGGCCCAATTGGGACATGGGTTAGAGCTTATCCAACTTAAATCCACTGTAGCTCAAATATGTCAAGGGAGGCCAAACCCCTTTAAAGATGGTTTTCCTGGTAAGTCATGGTGGAGTGGGTTTAAAAAGAGGCATCCAGACCTTGTGTTACGTACAGCAGAGGGCCTTGACAGAGACCGGGCTTTAAATCTACGCCCTGCAATTGTTTCCAAGTTCTATAACACTCTCTCTGCTGCATATGACCAACACTCATATGCCCCAGACCACATATGGAACTGCGATGAGACAGGCTTACAGGCAGGAAGAAATTGCGGTATGCGGGTAATTGCAAAGAGAGGGAGTAGAAATGTGCCTAAGATATTGCCTAAGAGCAGGGAGTGGATCACAATTCTTGCCTGTGTCAATGCAATTGGCTCATCTATACCAGGATTTTATCTATTTAAAGGTAAAACTCAACTAAAAAATTACATACATAATTGTGAACCGGGGGCATGCATGGCTGCACATCCACATGCATGGATGACAAAGGAACTGTTCCTAAATTGGCTTTGCCACTTTGCTGCTTCTGTACCGGGTGGTGTCTCGCCCGAAAACAGGCACTTGATGATTTTAGATGGCCATGGAAGCCACATGGCTGTGCAGACAATCGAGGAGGCCAATAAGTTGGGCATTGACCTGTTAACATTGCCGGCTCATACTACTCACAGATTGCAGCCCCTTGATGTGAGCGTGTTTGGGCCTTTTAAGAACTATTTCAGGGTCGAGCGAGCTTCATGGATGGCAAAGAATCCAGGGGTGGAAGTAAAGAGGTTTGAGCTAGTTGAGCTTGCAAGTAAAGCATTTAAAAGGGCTCTCACACCTTCTAATATCAAGGCTGGAATTAGGAGGACTAGTATATGGCCACTCAATTTTGATGCTCTTATGCATGATACCACATGTAGCCAAGCATTTGAAGTGGAAGGTCAAGAAGCAGAGAACATAGAAGAGCATGTTGGTGCCCAAGAAGATGTAGTTGCTGCTGAAGGTATAATGTCCCTTTCTGAAGGATTGTTCTGTGGTGGTGATGATGCTGAGTATGTCAGTGAGACACAGTTCAGTGATGAACCAACTAACAATATCAATGAGGTTGTGACACCCACTGATGCAGCTGACAATGAGCAATTGACCATGCCAACCCAAGTAAGTGCACCATCATGGCTGGCAGAGGCCGTGATGAATATCACTGGAAATAATGTATCTACCACCAATGAGGATGAAAGCATGGACATGCCTTCACAACCATCAAGGTTGAACACCGAACTTGTTCATTATTTTGTGGACAATGGATCACTAGAAGAGGAGCCTATTCAGCATGAAGTACCTGAAGAAGACAACAATGGGGGCCAATCAGTTGTCCCAGAAGATGAAATCCAGCAGGCAGGTCCGGAAAAGCAGAGATTACTTGGTGCATTCCTAAATCTACCAGTAGAGAGAGTGAAGGCCTCATCAAGGAACTCAACCTCAGATTATCTTCATTTAGGGAGGAGTTCACAATTTCTCACATCTGAAGACTATATGAATTTAATGTTCGAGTCTGAACGTAAAAAGAATGAAATTCAGGAAGCTAAAAAGAGAAAGAAGGAGTTAGCCAATGAAAAGAGGGTTGTAAGGATTGCAACAGCAGAAGCTCGAGCAAAGGAAAGGTTGGAAAGACAAAAAGCAAGGGAAGATAAGGAACATCAAAAGAAATTGGCAAGGCAATAGAGAGAGGCAAGAAAGGTTCAGCAAGAGTTGGAAAAAGGACAAGGGGTGACAAGCAGAGAAGACCATGGTTCAAGACATTTTGAGGCAAATAGGTTGATGTCTAACACGCTGGACCACATTGCAGAGCAGACACCATCATTCTAAGACCTGATTAACATCCAAGTCCCTAGCTATCAGGCAGGGGTTAGGCCCACCTCCTATACCCCTACCAGTGCAGGTTTGAATCCTAATTGTGTTTATATGACACCTGCAGTCAGTGTTGGGGTTAGTAACACAAGTGGACACTTGGGCTACTCAGTCCCACCATGGCTACATGGAGAAAATTGGAGTCAACCATATGCCAACATTCAGGCACATCCTAATCATCCAATGTTGGGCAGTCCACCATACTTGGGCAACGCAGGAAATGGAAGCCATCAAGCGTAGAGGTGCCATGACTTAATTTTTGTAACTACAAGACACTGTGATTTTGGTAAGGATCAAATAGGTTTGCTAATGATAGCATCCATGGATGTTTGGGAAGCTACAAACATTTTCAAATTAGTATGTATAAAACAGTGTCTAAATCCCCCAAGTTTGTTAATCTGTTGAAGTTATAACCTTATAGCCTATATCAGATTTTGTATGAAGTTATATATTAAACAGTTTATAATTCCTACATATCAAATAGTTTCTAAATCCTACAAGTTTGTTAATCTGTTGAAGTTATAGCCTTAGCCTATATCAGATTTTTTATGAAGTTATATATCAAACAGTTCATAATTCCTACATATCAAACAATTTCTAAATCCTACAAGTTTGTTAATTTGTTTAAGTTATAGCCTTAGCCTATATCAGATTTTTTATGAAGTTATATATAAAACAGTTCATAATTCCTACATATCAAACAGTTTCTAAATCCTACAAGTTTGTTAATCTGTTGAAGTTATAGCCTTAGCCTATATCAGATTTTTTATGACACAATTGAACAAAGAAATTGAATTCATAATTGAATTGAACATCATTAACAAAACAATCTGATTGCATCTAAAAAAACTATCCCTTGTTTGCATCTAATCCTGTTAAATAACAAGTATCATCAAAATTCATTGCAAACTTCATCAATCAAAATCACTCAATAAAAAGGAGGTTAACATACTCAGCTCTGTGGTGGTTATACAAAGAAATTGAATTCATAATTGAATTGAACATCATTAACAAAACAATCTGAATGCATCTAAACAAACTATCCCTTGAACATTACATGCTCTTTGATGAACAGAAACAGATACCAAATATCATGTTAAATAACAAGTATATCAACACGGGAAGCAATTGATTCCTGATCGAGACATTATAGCCTTAGCCTATATCAATTAGATCAACACAGGGAGCAATTGAAGTTATAGCCTTAGCCTATATCATATTTTTGAATTCATAATTGAACACTGTACAGAGGTGATTCAATTAAGATGAGAGATGAAGTGGTCTTGCATTGCATCATGTTAAGTAGATGTCCTAAAATAAATTAAATTATGCAGTACCTAGAATACCCACATCCTAATTCAAAATCTTTAAAATTTTTTTATCAAGCTCAACATACCATACTTAATATGAAATACTGCATAAAAAGATTGATTTAATGTTTCTTATGACTGTCAGTAAAAACTATAATTAAAGGATTGTGAGATTATATAGGGGAGAGGGATCAGTGCCCGAACACCTCAGCTCTGACTGGACCAAGGGCCACGTAAGGAGGGCCACGTCATGTACGTCAGCTGTCCGTTCGCATGCCTTTCACGTGGCGGGCAAGTATATCAACACGGGGAGCAATTGATTCCTGATCGAGACATTATAGCCTTAGCCTATATCAGTTAGATCAACACAAGGAGCAATTGAAGTTATAGCCTTAGCCTATATCAGATTTTTGAATTCATAATTGAACAAAGAAATTGAATTCATAATTGAATTGAAGTGATTCAATTAAGATGAGAGATGAATTGTATGGCTCTCTAAATGTCAAGTGATTCAAAAAAAACATCTAAATACAATAAACTAGTCCAAAAGAGCAATCGTATAAAACATAATTGCAACAATGACAAGAGTAAAGACTAATAGTATTATACAACTCTTGAAATCCTACGTTATAATGTTCAAGTGCAATCTAAACAAAAGCAACTAAATCGTTGCCCATATTTTCCTGAATTGAAGTGATTCAATTAAGATGAGAGATGAATTGTATGGCTCTCTAAATGTCAAGTGATTCAAAAAACATCTAAATATAATAAACCAGTCCAAAAGAGCAATCGTGTAAAACAGAATTGCAACAATGACAAGAGTAAAGACTAATAGTATTATACAACTCTTGAAATCCTACGTTATAATGTTCAAGTGCAATCTAAACAAAAGCAACTAAATCGTTGCCCATCTTTTCCTGAATTGAAGTGATTCAATTAAGATGAGAGATGAATTGTATGGCTCTCTAAATTTCAAGTGATTCAAAAAAATCTAAATACAATAAACCAGTCCAAAAGAGCAATCATGTAAAACAGAATTGCAACAATGACAAGAGTAAAGACTAACAGTATTATAAAACTCTTGAAATCCTACGTTATAATGTTCAAGTGCAATTTAAACAAAAGAAACTAAATCGTTGCCCATCTTTTCCCGAATTGAAGTGATTCGATTAAGATGAGATGAATTGTATGGCTCTGTAAATGTCAAGTGATTCAAAAAACATCTAAATACAATAAACCAGTCCAAAAGAGAGATCGTGTAAAACAGAATTGCAACAATGACAAGAGTAAATACTAATAGTATTATACAACTCTTGAAATCCTATGTTATAATGTTCAAGTGCAATCTAAACAAAAGCAACTAACACGTTGCCCATATTTTCCTGAATTGAAGTGATTTGATTAAGATGAGAGATGAATTGTATGGCTCTGTAAATGTCAAGTGATTCAAAAAACATCTAAATACAATAAACCAGTCCAAAAGAGCAATCGTGTAAAACAGAATTGCAACACTGACAAGAGTAAAGACTAATATACAACTCTTGAAATCCTACGTTATAATGTTCAAGTGAAATCTAAACAAAAGCAACTAAATCCTTGCCCATCTTTTACTGAATTGAAGTGATTCAATTAAGATGAGAGATGAATTGTATGGCTTTGTAAATGTCAAGTGATTAACGAACATGAATTGTATGCTCGTTATATTTTGTGGTAAATTGACAATGCAATGTAGTTTCAGACGCTTGAAAAAAAAAAAAAAAGGGTTAACGAACATAACTAACTGTGAGAATAAAAAATACTGACCTTATTTACTTCATATATGCCAATTATAATTTGCAGTAACTGACCATACAATGAAACTTACAACACAATGTAGTTTCAGATAGATTTAAATTCGTCGGAGGAAAATAGAGTTACTGTATGTACTATGTACAATGCCAGTACCAGAATACTGGGAAACCAGGTCTGAACAAAACATACCACCCTACCCTTTGTTCAAAGAGGAAACCTGGCATCATACCATTAAGGTAGGTACATAATCAGATAAAATTTAATGTTGTTATAGAATAAATGGAACATTTGAAATTTAAATAATAATTAGGTTTAAATAATAATCAACTAAACAAAATGCAATCCTGATCACATCAACCCTGTCATAAAAACAATGAATCCTCTGTCAACTCAATTCCCAGATAGGAAACTCTATTTACCTAATAAAATGCGCTGGAGCAGGGATGCTCACTGTCAAATATCCATCCACCAACACATTGCATTAAGGAGCTTGATACAAATATCAATAGATTAGTAACATTGACTACTTTGCTAAATAAATCTAATTGGCTTTGCCAATTTAAAATTTGATATTTATAAAATGTTTTTTCTTAAAGAAAATAATGTAAATGGAAGAACAATAGTTACTTTTCTTAATTCAATTCCTAATAGTACTAATGATATGATAAATTTTAAATTCCTAATAATAACAGTGACCTGATAAACTTTAATGTAACAGTTTAGTATTAAATAATAATTCCGAAAAAGCAAAACAATATACGTTCCTCACATGGAATATAGCACTCTTTTTTGTGGGGTTCTGCTGCAAGCTGGAGCGGGGATTCTCAGTGTCAAATATTCATCTAGCAACAGGCTGGAAACTCCAAAAAAGAGCAGCTCACCGCAGATGTACAGTGACGAGAAGCATCTAAGAACTGTGGAATTATCTACAAGTTCACCATAAAAATTATACCCATAGGAACGCTAAATAATAAGTAACATCTCTCTGTATAACTAAAAAGGAAACTCCTTTCATTCCAAGGTGAAAGGGTCGGCCATTAATTTAAGTACTTAGACCGTGGCTCAGTTCTTTTAATAACAAAACATTACAGATTATACAACCACATTTTAGAACAATAAAGCCTACATTCCACTGCTACAAAAAGAAAAATCAGGCGTGATGCCTCCTTAATCATTTAATCATAGGTTCCCCGGAGGGAAAGACGACTGAAAAATCCCAGAACTTAGGGGAGAGGGGTCAGTGCCCGAACACCTTAGCGCTGACTAGACCTGGGGCCACATCAGGAGGGCCACGTCATGTACGACACTTGTCATTTCGCATGGGGTTTTGCTTCAAGCTGGAGCGGGGATGCTTAGTGTCAAATATTCATCTAGCAACAGGCTGGAAAACTTGCTCCCTAAGAACAACAATATTTTCAAATTGAGAGACAACCCTAAACCACAATAAGGTTGGATTCTGATTTTCCATCGAGAGAGACAACAGTAAACCTCTCGACTAGCTTCTTAGCCGAACAGATCTCTCTAGAGTCTTTTGAGCTGGTTACATTGCATTGTAAGATTCCCAAATTGGGGACAAGGCACCCTTGGAGCACAATGATAAGAAGAATCATCTTGTCAAACAAAATACAAATACAATAAAGCCCGAGGCTGAACTTATAGCCCATCAAACTCATTTTTTTGCAATCCCTAAATAAATAAACATCCACGGTAAGAAACCCTAATCAAAATCCCAATTGGGTACCAGTAAAGTCCAATACTCCCGTTTTTCCAACACAGAATTTCTCGATTGGGTATCAATAAAATACTGAATTGCATTGCTTTCACATATAACTGAGAAGACTTAAAATTCATAAGCAGAGAACCACAAAAATTGATTTTCCAATTAAAACCCTAAACCACAGTAAGGTTGGATTCTAATTTTCCAACGAGAGAGACAACAGTAAACCTCTCTATTTTACAATTAAAACCCTAAACCCTACAGACAGTAAAACCCCAGTAAAACCACACAGTAAAAAAACAATAAAACGCTGTAAAACCATAGTCAAACACTGTAAAACCACAATAAAACAGTAAAAAATCTCAACAGAGAACATCTCCTTAAGGTTAAATGTGTTTACAAACACATAGATATCCCTGGTAGGACATAGTCCTACCTTAAAACTCCTATCCCCCCTGGCCTTCCTCCTTGCCTTGCCAGCCAACTGCATTGTCCTTGGCTTCTCCACTGACCTGCAAAAAATTAAAAACACAATCATTCACAAAGCACCAACATTAAAAAAAATGCAAAAACACTTAAAACTAACAGACTAACGCACCTGAAAGCACAATTCACAACATCCAGAGCTAAAAAACGCACCTGAAAACAAAATTCGCAGCATACAGCCCTGTAAAACACGCAGCGCTGAACCAGAGAGCCGAGGTATGTCCACCATGGAGCCGAGGTATGATCACCACCACCACAGAGCCGATAAAAACCACCACAGAGCCTAGAAAAACCACCACAGAGCCGAACTAAAACCACCACTGGGGCGAGCCAAGTAAAACAACTACAGAGCCGAATAAAACTATGAAAGGGCAAAGGTAAAACAACCACAGGGCCGAGGCATGACAAAACAGAGCCAAGCATAAAGAGCAAAGAGCCGACCCTAAACCACATAGCGCCGAGGTAAAACCACCAAAGCGCCGAGGTTAAACCACCACAGAGGCGAGGTTGAACGAACAAACAACCCAGTGTGAACAGCCAGAGAGTATAAACCACCCACAATTTGAATACCGTCGCGGCCGAACCAGGACCAGGGGAGCTCGAGCCAGGAAAGCAAGGGCGCCATAACGAAGGATGGAGCGCGCGGATAGTGGTGGCGAAGGCGTCGGGCATTGGAGAAACGACGCGCAACAAACGGAACGGAGAACGCACAACAACCAGACTCGGAGCGAGAAATGAGGCTTCGTCAAGAAGCCTCCACAATATGGCGAGAGACAACCGGCTGGACAGGTAAGAGACCGGAGGGACCGGCTGCACGTGCCCGCCACGTGAACCCCATGCGAAAGGACAAGTTTCGTACATGACGTGGCCCTCCTGACGTGGCCCTGGGTCCAGTCAGCGCTGAGGTGTTCGGGCACTGACCCCTCTCCCCTAATGTGTTCTTTTTTCATTGAATTTGATGTGGACTTATACTTTCATCTTTTTGACCATTATGATAATTCTAAGTTACCATTATGTAATTTTCTTCTTCAAGCAATTACCAAAATGTACAAAACATGAAGATCACAAAGAGACAAAGGACACAAAAACTAGGCTCGAAGCCAGGGCAAAACCCCACAAGGGGGAAAACCCAAGAAATGATATTCTTATAGAATTAGATCAAAGTGAGAAATCAAAGACCCAATACCAAGACCAAGACTGCCACAAAGACCCAAAGTGAGACCTCCTCAAAGTCTCCTCCAATAGAGTTAAAGGCAATAAAGTCAACATTGGTCAAACCTTGTCAAATATGGTCAAATCACAAAATTTCAGACTTGCAATTTGGACCTAAAGTTTTGAACATGTAATTTTGCGGAGTTTCCACAGTACCTTCACACATGTGAACAAAAACAAGCTAGAAAACCAAATTTTCTTTCTCCTTTGACTTCACTCTCTCTCTCTCCTTTGACTTTCGTTAATTGTCTTCTTATTCTTGCACATAAATCAATGTGATTGGATAGCGAGTGAATGAGGTTGAACTGCCTTGTATTTATACATGTCTAGGAGGTCGAATAATTGCCTCTTTAGGTCAACTTGTCCAAGGAGGGTTGACTTGGTCTATGGATGACATTTTGACTCCGAGACTTAAGATATACACACACACACACACAAGAAGTGCAACTGGGACTTTGACCCAATTATATTTCTTTGACTCATAATAATAAAAATATTGACTCAGTAAACCCTATAAGCATGAAGAGCTTGCTTTGGCTAGAAATAAAATAGTGATGAATGTAATAAATGAATATAATAAGTACATCAATGATACATTTGTATTACATTATGAAGACCGGTGCTAGTTACATTTTCAATACGTCCTCTTAACTAGGGAGGTATTCATAATGACACAACAAGATACTCTCTAATTGAAATATTCTCATAAGAAGGGTTTGGATTGATAAGCATCATCGTAACCAACATTGTCAAAAATAGTAAGGCCTTGACTAACAAGCTCTATCTCTCCATTAGATTAGAGCACAATGTTGGGAGGCATAAATTTGGACACCATGACCTCTCTAGGGACATACCCCATACAAATGCTCACCATGTATGTACTCACAAAACTATTCTTATCTTGGACGCCCATCCTCAAAGAATATCGATCCTTGGGACTATTCTTATATTGGATACAAATCCTCAAATAATATTGGTCTTGGTATTGGGTCTTGGATTTCTCACTTCGATCTGATTCTATAAGAAGAGGCTTTCTTGGGTTTTCCCCCTCGTGTGGTTTTTCCCTGGCTTAGAGCCTAATTTTTGTGTCCTTTGTCTCTTTGTGATCTTCATGTTTTGTAGATTTAAGTAATTTTCTTCTTCAATTATTTTGTTCATTTTGGTCATTCCCAAGGGTAAATATTTTTTGGAGGGAAAATAAAAAATGCACTTTTCTTTATTGTATTTTTGACTTATTTCCTTATAGGTTTACTCAAATGTTAAGAGTAGGTACCCATTGGATGAAAAATTGAATTCCCCATCCAACGAGTACCCACTTTGAGCCAGATGAATCCATTAGATGGAAAATGGCTAATAACATGAGGGTATCTTACCCATTTTTTTTACTATGTAAATAAATGTAAGAGCTATAAATATAAATCTTATGGTTACTTTGTGTTCTGTGTATAGAACACTGGAGACAATGTTCCCTTACGGGGGTGAGTTCTATAACAACCCTTTTTCCATTACACCCCATATATGTAAAACCTATTTGTGTGAATTATAGAAGTGTATAAATGTGTGTGTGCGTGTGTGTCAAAATAAATTGACGATTGTCCTGAAGGGAGGGACATGCATATCCAAAGTTCTGAAAGGGAAAGCTTGTGGTGGGTTATTGCATGGACGATGAGTGACTATTTTGTGTTGGTCGATTTTCCTATGTTTTTTCATGAACAGACCTATACCAACGTCCTTTACTTGTCATTACTATCCACCTAATGAAGGACTGACCTGCGTTGATAAACAAGGAAGTCATATTGGGCAGCCTGAGTAGAGGATGGTAACATATCATCCCCTTTCCTCATGAAACATGGAGAGATAAAATAACTAGTCTCCTGGAATTTAGCTGGTATAAATAATGTATGTATAGACAGTACGAGAGTGTTAGGAAGCGTGGAACAAGAAAGTTCTAAATTAAGACATTGGAGAGGAGCGACGTTCGAATATACTGGAATGGAAGCCAAAAGGAACTAAGACGGTGTAAATTGAACTAGTATTTTGGGGATTAGGAAGGTTCTCCTTGTAACTGTGTTGATACCATGAGATGGTTAATCTAATCCTGATCGGTTAGTGAGGAGCTTGGTGGAGAATTGGTTCGATGTGTTGATTTCCTTTGGGTTGTGAAACCACCTAGTGTTGGTTTCTTAGATATCAAACCACTGGGAATGGGAAATTTGAGTCGTTGTGGTGCTTTCCTTGGCGCTGTGAAACAACCCAGAAAGTGGAATACAAACCCCTACAATGATTTCCATGAGAGGCTAGTTGTTAAACCACCAAAAAAAATTATTCCATCTCCTAGAACTGAGGTAAAACTCATTTTAATCTTGGGAGAATCGGTGAGGTTTTTACTAGAGAGAAAGTGAGTCACTATGGACCTTACCTTGGGGCTATGAAACCACCCAAACAATGTACTCATTCTCTTGGTTGCATGAATTAAATCTTGGGTTTGAATGCCCATGGGTATGTATCCCCTCAGAATTTGCAATTGGATCAAGGGTGGTTAGCTATAAGAACAAATTGCAGTAGTTGGCCTACTGTTGGGTGAAGAGTTGAAATCCCTCCTTCCATTTCTAGCCATCTTTAAATGCACATATAAGTGTATTTTACTTGTGTATATTATCTTAATATGAACTGTGTTGATTATTTCCATACATAAATAATGCAATACTTTATTTGTTTATAAATACAAATGATTTATTGAGTTGTGAAGATCAATAATATGGCCATGATGGTATGATGTCTTGTAAATTCATGTTTATTGTGTGTTTCTTATTGTCAAGGCTATGAAGAATGTGTATTTATGTGATATGGTTGTATTGATGCACTTGATAACATGTAAATTAATGCATAATCTAGTAGTTTTTTTTTGTTACTTTGTTTCAGTCAGAGGTTAAGACATTAGGCCTTGGATTATAGCCTGGGATGGGCTTGCGTTAATATTATAATATATTGAGCTCGGGTGGGGAGGTCATCCCCTTATTTATAGAACCTACCCGGGAACACTAGTTCTATAGCGCATGGTATGTTGCCAACTCTAGTAAACAATGGAGTAAAAAATTATGCAAATTCAAGTAGGCCAACACCAAGCATCCATTGGTGGAACCATTCCCAACGCAACCCTATCGTAAGTACAAGCTTCGATCATCGACTACTAGACACAGTAGTTATGTTCAATAGAAGGGTGAGGCCGATATACTTGGCCAATTACGGTTGAAAAGTGGGTGAGAGAATTGGTGGTGAGGTCTGAGGTTAACTCTAAGGGTGAAACATGACCTATAGCAAACCGCTTAATGGTTGTTGTCGAAGTCCCAACACAATGAATCCCATATGAGCACATCGGTGGGGGTTAATCAACCCTATCAAATTTCCAAGGTGGAACAATGAGGCTTCCTCACTACTCGCATCTTGTTGAAGTTGAATGTCACAATAGTGAGATTATGGCAGTGTAATGTGGGACTGAATATAGGACTCACTAATTTGACTTGTGAGGATTGTGTGGGATCCACGTGGCCAATTTAATGACATTTTCCCCTAATTATAGGTCATAAATTCAATTAGGTATAACTTTTGATCCAGTGTTTGGGTCGAAGTAAAATCTAGTATCACGAGAAAGCTCTTGATGAGTTTAACACAATTGTGGCACCAAAATTTAATTTCACAAGCTAGAAAAAATGAGGCTTTTGCTAACCCCATCTTCATAACAAAACTTGGGGGTCGGGTTAAATGATAAATAACACCTATCGCAATCTGAGGTAGCTTAAGGGGAGTAGATGGTTAATTTTTTTCTTTAGTTCATTTAAATGTTCTAATGGTTCACTTGTCACTTCACAAAATTATATCATCCATAATTAGTAAATGAGTGATCATACCTGAGGGGCTTAGATTAATTCCTTTTACTATCCTTGAGAATGAGGCTTCGTTCAATAGTTTGTTGAGACCTTTGGCTACTAGAAGGGAAAGGATGGGAGAGTGAGGAGAGCCTTGTCTTATGCCTCTACTTTTGAAGAAAAGAGAAGTTTATATGTTTACAAGGATAATAAAGAAGGTAAAACTAAATCCAAGTTTCAAAGTGTAACTAATTTTGATATAGATAAGAAGAATTCAAAGATATAGCCAACATACCTTGTTAAATGCCTTGGAGAGGTCAATGTTTAGGATGAGTGTTTTTTGGTTGCTAGTTTGGATGGAATGTAGCACTTCTTTAGCTAATATTATCACTCCATGGATCTATATGCATTTAAGAAAGCCTAATTTCTTCAATGACATATGGTTTGATATCGATGATATTCATCTATTGAGAAATCAACTTGGAGATGATTTTTTACACTCCATTACACAGATAGATCACCCTAAATTGATCAAAGCTAATTGAATTGTTCGATTCTAAGATCATGGATAAGAGAGTGGAAATAAAGGCAACTAGAGTTTGTCCCATGGACCTAAAGTATGCCAACACCCAAAGAAGGTTGCCTCCACTAAATTCAGAACATTCCAAATAAAATTCAATCAATATCCCATTCAAGCATGGGATCTCATTATTTTTGATGATAATGATGGTTAACGTCCACTGAGACCAAACTTTGGTCTATCGGACCTATAATTTTCTTAGTTCTTAATTGTTTGGCTTCTAGTCTTTCTTGGCGATATTGGTGTTGTAGCTTTCTTTTTCTTCTCTACGGTCTTCCAACTTCCTTTATCTTGCACCTCCTTCAACTCTTCTAATTATTGGGACACTGGTGTCTTATCTTCGGGATCTGGGAGATCTGCTTTGCTGCTAAATGAAGATTTATTTTGCGCGGTATTCAAATCCTCATAATTTTTTATGCTTGAGAGGTTGCCGAGTTCATTTTTTTGTTGTTGGGCAAGGCTTTCCCCTGCTTGTCTTGAGGGTTTTTTCTTTCTTGCCTGATTTTTTGCAATTCAGAGTTTTCTAGAGAGTATTATTCCTTGATGACAGTGTAATGTTCCTTTTGTGCTCCTTCCCACCATGTAGATCTATGGTGATTCTTTCTAGCAGAATTTTTCTGGGAGACTTTTGGGAAATTTTTGGCTAGATGGCCTGTCTCAAAGCAGGATCGACATCTAAAGAGGACACTTTCACAGTTGAGTTTCTGGTTCCGTACATAGTCTTTGCTTGTTAGGATTATTTTAGCTAGGAATCCGGTGTTGAAGTCCATTTCTACACAGATGCGTGCATAGGTGATTCTAACATATTCCTCTGTTTCTGGGCACCTGCAGTAAAATTTCCCAATATTATTTCCAATGGCTTTTACCGAGGAGAGATTCCAGATATGCAAAGGTAGATTTGGAAATCTGACCCAAACTAGTGCTAAGGCTATGACTGTTGTTGAGGGATCGAATGATGGGTTCCATGGCTTCATGAATAGGCCTGAGTTTTCCCAAAACCAAGGGCGAGATTATAAATTGCATTGTTTGCTTTCATAGTTTTCAAAATCTACTATAGAGAAACCCTTAGCACATGGGTAGATATTAATTTCATCAGAAATGACAAGCTTCCATACCTTCGAGATCCAACTATGGAGAGTTGTCAGCCAAGCCAAAAGCCATTAAACCGGCAGATTAAGGCACTTTTAGAAAACTTCAAGGCCTCATCCAGTGAGGCCTTGACCACTTGCACAGTGGGAGCTGGGGCTTCACTGACAATATGGGCAGTTGCTTGACTCTCAAAGGCGGACGAAACTGGGTCGGAAATTATCTTCGCAAAGCTGGGAGCCATACTGTGGAAGAACCTGCGGCAGATGCGAACCCACGGAAGAGGGCAGATGTGAACCTGCAGAAGAGATGGGCAGATGCGAACCAGTGAAAGAACCTGTGGCAAATGTGAACCCACGGAAGAGGGCAGATGTGAACCTGCAGAAGAGATGGGCAGATGCGAACCAGCGAAAGAACTTGCGGCAGATGCGAACCTTGCGAACCCTCGTGGAGGAGATGGGCAGATGTAGATCCCTCGCTATAATCGGGAGGCTTCAATATCCTGCGGAAGAAACTGCGGCAGATGTGAACTGCGGCAATCGGGAGGTTTCAATATCCTGCGGTAGATGCAAAATCACAGATGTAAAACTTCAACTGTGGCAATCGGGAGGCTTCAATATTCTCAAAGCTAGGTAACACTCTACGAAGTTCTTGTTATGTGATTTCAACCATCAAAATTATGTTTTCATCCAGGTCAATAAATCAAGGAAAAAAACTAGTCACCCTTTAAATAACATTAATGGATGCTTTGGTTTCAACATTGTAGAGAGATCTAAAGTTATGTGCTCCATCCTCATCCAATTCTATAAAATAAGAGGGTTCGGTTCCATTTGTCCAATCAATTCCCCATATTTTGTTGATTATTTTTTTACTATTAGAAAATTGGTGAAAATATTTTGTGTTTACATCTCCCACTCACAACCAAATTGATGGACTCTTCATGCACAATTCCTTGTCTTTATCTAGTATAATTTTCCTCATACTCTCCTCCAAAAGGTCTTGATCTCATTTTTTTGTGATCTAAAAAGTATTTGTGTCCCTTATATTATTAGCATATATTTAGCTTTCTATAGATTTCCTCTAATACTCTTTGATTTTTGACTATCTTTCCAACATAACAAGAACACCAGAGTTCTCATATTTTTAGAGGTTGCATTCAATTACTATTTTTATCCTCAAATCAAAAGTGTTGCTACTAGTAGCACCTTTTTTTGGCGAGTTGTTAAAATTCACAATTTTTTGAAATCATGACTATGACAACAACAAAAAAACACTTTGACATTGATCCTTAAATCAAAAAGTAATATTATCATTAATACTACAATTTTTTATTTTAATTTTTGAGTTAAAATTAGTAATTAATTGAAATCATGCAACAACTAGTAACTGCATAAAATTAAAATCGCAAAATCATAACTTGAAAATATATTCATTTATTATTTTTTTATTTACATTAATAAAAACAAGAAATGCAATACTAGACCCAAATTATTAAATAAATAAAACAACTTTTAAAAGAAATGAAAAATTAATATTACAAAATATAGAGTAAAAACAAATAAAAGAGCAAATTAAAAAAATAAAAATAAATAAATAAATAAATAAATATATATATATATATATATATATATATATATATATATATATATATATATATATATATATATATATAGAAAAATTATATTAAAAAAGTAAAAAAAATAAAATCTTTATATTGATAGACATGTCTGTTTTAGAATAGGGTTTTTGGAATTTTAATTTAATTATCAACAATTATTAGGTGAATGGTAGGGATTTAACCTCCTTGAGATATTCTAGAATATTCAAAGTAGTATACACAAATCAATGGTTGAGATTTATCTCCAAAGTAGTTATCCCCTTTTTATTATTTTAATTAAATTGATTAATTAAAAAAATGTAATTTATGAGTCACTGTTTTTTGGGCATGTGGTATTGATAAGCAAATGGTGTTAGCCAATTTTATTGTAATAAAGCATATTTACAAATTAAGGATCTCCTTGGTAACGTGGAGGTATATCTAATTTTGTTCCATATTTTTTTAAATGTACATATCTTTAACTTATATATCAATTGTTTTTTAAAATAATAATAATTTAAAATAAAGTTATAATTTAGTTAGTTTTTATTATTATTTTAATTTTAGCAATGTGATATGTATCATGAAGTAAGTATTTTGATGGTTATTGGCATTTACCCACCATTTAATTTATGTGGTTGTGCTAATGAATATAACATTTTAAAAAACCATTAAAATAAATATAAATAAAAGTAACCACAACCAAGAAAAAAAAAAAAATCTGCTAGGGTTTCAATAGTGGCTATTTTTTAAGGGTTTGGAAATATAAGGTTTGCAGTGATCTGAAGCTCGGATCTAGAGTTTCATGATCCTGGTGAAACCACTCTCACGAGTATCCTTTTGTTTGCATATTTCAAATAGAGATCTTGATTTCTCACATGTGAAAAGGTTACAGGAGAAGATGCACATTCCTCATGAATTCTTTTAGTTCATTCATGAAAGATGACAGCTTCAAGATTAGAAGTTCCCTAGTGAATACGAAATTACCATGGATATCATGATTTACACAATATAAATAATTTGAGGTGGAGTCAAAGAGGGAGGTGCATCCATCTCAGCCCCACCAAGATTGTTTAAAGAGATTTTGAAACTAGGGCCTCCTTCACCAAACACTAAAGATCTATCAAAATCTACATTTGTCGTGGAGCAGTTATCTGAAACCCTTCTCTTGAGGTGAAAAATATTGTAAGTTGTTGCATAGCTACTAATTATGAACATAAAGCATTGATTTGTATTTTCAATGGTTTTTTTCCATCTTCATCAACTATAAAGGAGTGGGTTCACCAAAATTAGTCTCTAGATGTTGCAATAATTTATGTTCAAAGGATTTTTATTATTATTTTTTAGAAGTTAGAGGAGGTTTTTGATCAGGGACCTTAGTTTTGGGGTCAATCTGGTCTTTCCCTTCAACCTTGGTTTCCTAATTTTAATCCTCTATTTATGTCAAATATTGCAACTCCAATATGGGTGAGGTTTCCCAATTTTCCCATCCATTTGACACGTCCAACTATCTTGGAAGTTTTGGGAAATTTGTTAGGTTGCTTCATCAAAATTGACTCAAAAAGGATAATGAAAGGAAATCACACATTTATTCGCATTTGTGTTGAAGTGGACCTTAATAAAGGATTGTCGAATAAATTCCTCATTAAATGGGAAAATAGGGTTATTCCCAACCTGTGGATTATGAAAATACAATGTTTTGATGTAGATATTTCTAGTATCCCTAACACCTACAAAAAAAATTTCCATATTCACAAGGCACATATTTTCACCTTGAAGCTAAGAAGAAAAAATGTGGATGACAAGATCCAAAAGGACCCAATGGTTCGAATTCCATTGTGGCTAAGGGGTTAGGTAATTCTCAGAATCAAAAGACTCATGATGTTAGCTATGCTCCTGCAAACCCAACTCAAACTCATGATATGTCATCTCATCCATCACAGGAGGAAGCTCACCCGTCAATTAGTATGGCACAAAATTCAGCCATAATTTTGGCATCTGAAAAGAGTGGTAAAAAATGTACCCATGAATGAGACCATTCAGATAGTGACAAAGAGCCAAAAAATATGTTGGATCACTCAGCAATGGAAAAATCTCAGGGAAAGGAAGTGATTGTCTCAGACAATCCCTCGGGTTGGATAGATGTTCATAAGAGGAAAGGTAAGAAATGCAAGTCAATGTATAACCTTGAATCCTAAGTCCAAGAAGGAAAAATTTTATGATGTGTAGCGTGATTAGGGGAAGATTGATGCATTGTGATGTAATGCAATTCATTTTTGTTGAATCAATAGAATTGTTAAACTTACAAAAAAAAAAAGTAACCACAACCAAAACAAACTTAACATAAATTAGGCAGCGTGATTCTTGGAATTACACTTCCCCTCTCCACCTACCAACATGACTAACCCTATTCCCACTCTCCATTGGTCACTATTGACAGGAGGAGATACATGTTTTGACTTCTGGGTGGGTGGTCAAACTGGGAAATGGGAACGAGGTTAGGCATATGGGTATGTGGAGAAAGGGGTAGTCACAGTTCTCAAAATCACACTAATCATTTATGTCCTTGTTTTTTTCTTTTTTCTTTTTTTCTCTTTTGTAACGAGGAGCCTAGTCAGGGCGATTCTATATATTAGGTGAAAGAATGTTCTACCCACTAGTGAGATGTTATCATCAATGTTGTGTGAAGATCATTCAAGCTTAGACATTACCCATTTATGTTAACATTTTTTGTTTGGGATTAAAGTTAGGACTTGTTTTATTTTATTTTATTTTATTTTTTCAATGATTTTAAATAAATATATTATTTTTAAATTATTTATTTTAGCAATAAAAAAATGAACTTTAGTAGTTTTTTTTTTTTTTTGGAGGGGGGGTGTCTTTGTGACACCCAAAAATTCATCTAACCATGTCTTGGTTGATGTGGCATAGGCTAGGTGTGATCCATGGGTGATTTTAACTGACTTCATACTCCTATGTCACAATTCTTAAACCATATGCTACTCCTACAAGTCACAAACACACTTGAAAACAAACAAACGAACAAATTGCCATAGATTTTTTTTATTTTTTTTGGGAGGGGGGGAGGGGTGGGGGGTGTGGTAAAATGCTCTTTCCTTCTCATTTTATCTCATTTGTCAAGTTTTTTCTTTTTTTCTTTTCCATTTATTTATCTTTTAATATAAATTTTAAAATAATATATTAATAAACAAATAAATTTTCAAGTAATGATTTTGAGTTTTTAATTTGCAATGGTGCTAGTTCTCAAGGCCAAAGTTTCAATTAAGTTGTAAGTTTACATCTAGAAATAAGTGCTACTGGTAGCATCACGTTTTCAATTTGAGGTTCAATTTTGATGTGTTTATCTAGTTTTTATGATTGTGATTTCAAACAAGTGAGAATTTTAAACACCCATTGAACATGGGTGCCACTGATGGCTCTACGTTTTTATTTGAGGATCAAATTTAGAGATTCTAACATAAAAATATAGGTTTTTAGGTGAGAGTTCTTATTTCAAGGTCATATTTCTCATTAAGTTGGTAATTATGTTTTTTTTTCTCTCTTTGTACTAGATAATAGTTACATTTTTCGCTCTTTTGATGTTGTTTTGAAATTGAATAAGAGGGGATTCATGTAAGGAGTGATAAAAGGGCCGTGAACTATTATTTGTAGTCTCTTGGAAAGAGACTTCTTCCAACTATGTTGAGTTTAGTTTGAAATGACTAGAGGATTTTTCTATAGGGAGGTGATTTCCAAAATTATAGAACTATAGTATGAGTTCCCCCCCAAGTGAGTCTTATATTTGAGTGCTTGGCAACTTGCGCCTCTCTAGTTATCATATTCCTCCAAGTCAGAGATACTTTTGTAGATTGTAAAACAATCAATCTCACTGCCTCGAGTTTGGAAATGAAGAAAGTTGCAAGAGGGTCCAATTGAGAATCCAAGCCATAGATTTCAGAGGCACCTAAGGAAAAGTTTAAACACCCTCTCACCAAGCCTTAGATTTTAGTGCAAACATGACTTTTTCACAATCTTTTCTAATAAACGTATTTGTCTACACAAGGGCACTAAATGTTTACAAAATTGACCTCCTTTGAGAGGTATTTGGAATACAAACATGTATCAAGACTTTATGGGAAATCCCAACAATTCATTAGCACCAAAGGCACTCTTTTCCTTTCATTGATAATCCCTCTAGATCTTCTTTATGCATTAGTAGCAAAGAACTCCCAGTCCTTGAACGTGGGAGAGAGTATTTGTATATATCCATTCACATCCATCATAGAGGATTTTTATATATCCATTCCCATCAATCATAGTTTCTTTCAAGGAGAATATTGATGGATCAAAAGAAACCACCCTTTTTTTTCGAGGGATTGTCTAACCCTCTAAAGTTTGTAGGGAACAATCATTTCAAGACCCTTCTAGGGAATTTATCTAAGAACTTCTGGAAATGAATGTTCTTTCCTAATTCATACCTATAAGTTTGATTATTTCTTAGCGAAGGAAAGGAGATATTTTCTTCCTTTCCAGGGAGGCTTCAAGTCCTTATCGCCAATAGTCTAAAGCACCCCTTCTATACCACTTGCAAAGGATTGTGATCTATTTTCCTTCAAACAAAAATTTTATTTAAATCCCTCTGGGGGTTGGGGGTCATGCAAGGAAGACTTCGTTAAATAGGGAGCAAAAAGAGGGTTCCAAGATTTTTTTTTTAGGGGGGGAGGGGGAAGGGGGAGTGTAAAAAAATATCAAGTCTAGGTTACATCCTGAAGGGGAATACATGAAAAACATCGGGGAGTTGAGAATCTTGAGAGATTGCATAAGAATTCCTTTTCCAATGCCTCTCTTGGGGGTTTGGGTAAAGATCCCAAGGAGCCAAAATGGATGTCATTACCACAAGAAAAAGAAAGGAGGGATGAGAGAGATGATTACCTAAACTTTTGACGTCATTTTTATCCAAATACCTAGATATGTCCATCTTTTGGATGCACGCTTACTTTTTAGAGTTCATCTAAATACTTTTCATTGCCGGCATCACCTTTTGGACTAAACCCAATGGATCTTGGATATGTGTCTCCTCTATTTGCAAACATTTTCTAATTCTAGCCTTGCACTTAGTAAGAAGGGAGCAATTGTTTTCAAGATGGCCATATGAATGATAATAGCTACATTTGAAAGGTGCCCTCATAATCTAGCTCTTAGGAGAAAACCACATTCTCTTTCTTGATATTGATGGTGTATACTATTTTGTTTAGTAAATTTAGGCCCACTAAAATTTGTGGCATGGCCATATATCCAATAGATTGGAAGGATTTCCCACTTCATAAAATAATCCCGAGGCATTCCTTATCTCTTTGAAAACTTCGTCAAACTTAGAATCAATGGAATATTGAGTAGTCTAACCCAAATTGGCACTAACTCAAGTTTATCAGACTTCACATCAAAATTGACCTTTCATTTCTTTAAGAATTATGACCGGAGAACCCTAATTCCATCTATTTTGCAATATTTTATTAGTGTCCTCACTAGATTGCATAATCCAAACCATCTAACCTTTATTCGATCGTACTCCTAGGCTTGTAGCTAAGTAGTTTGGAAAATTTATTGGTTCTCCATCCTTTTAGATATTTTAGCTTCATTCCTTTATTATCAAATCTTCTAACCAATAAAAAATCCTCCATAGTCATAAATTCATGAAGCTTATTCTCATCTCCCATTTCCATCTCAATTTATCAATCTTCAACACATTTGCAAGTTTTTATGGACTTCCCTAATCCTCTCATTCCCGGCTTCTTTGGACTAGCATTGATTTTCTTTCCTAGATAAAGTTTGCTCGTGATCTTTTGATATTTTGATAGATATTGGCTAATAAATCCCTCATTAAAGTCATTCATTGAATCAACGTCCAAGGAAAATTGATTTTCCTACCATCCAATCTATAATCTCATTTTATATAATAACAAAGTATTTTTTATTCATACAAATAAAATGAATTTCTTTTTTATTACACTATCAAATATTATAAAATATTACATCATCAATTAAATATATTAATCATTACATTATTCAATGAATAAGTGCACATCTATAATATATTTATTTAATTCATAAAATACATTAATTTAATTATTAAATATCAAGACATATTATTAAAATATGAAAATAAATATTATTATTTTTTAATTAATCTCACTTTTTAATAGTTAATAAAAAAATTAATATTTAATAAAAAAATTTATAAATAAATAAATTACATTTAAATACCTACAACAAAAAATAATTCAACACTAAAATATATCAATACATTGCATTCTTTTGATGTCAATGGTTCTTAGATATTTAAGTATTAATACATTTAAATAGTTTTTAGGATTGATGTACAACAAGGAAGGTTGCAGGGCGGCAAGTTCCTGCCTTGAGAGAGTCCCTGTCTTGAGAGGGATTTGATCTTATTAGTTTTCCTGCATGGGTATTCAATGATAGCCACTACTAGGCATGTAAAAATTATAGTATATGTGATGAACAAAAACTATATGGGCCTGTAACTATAGCCACTAATAGGAATAACAAACTTATTGTATATATGATGAACAATTCTCTCAGGCTTGCGCATGGGACCTTGGATAGATTCATCCTTCAAGTTCATCCATTTTTTATTTGACATTTTGTTTTCGGGTGTTTGGGTAAGGTTGGCATTGTTCCTTTTCTAATTTTTGGGTTGTTTTGGTTTCTCTATTTTGTAATGAAGGCTCTGGAATTTATTGTCTCTGAGACCAACAAGTATGCTTTCATACTAATAAATAACCTAGTGAACAATTATGTGAACTTTGGAAGAAAGGATAATGTGTATGATGGGCTCACTATGATGAACATGAAGAGGACCTCAACTCAAGATGATTTCTTCACCAATCCCACTGTTAAAAGCTACTATAAGAACTTTGTTGAAGTAATATCCAACATTCAGTACCTTTTTATAAGATATAAGAAACATGCCTTGACACTCGATATGCTTGATATCTGTCTTGGTCATTTTTTGATTCTAAAGTACAACATGTAATAAATAAAATCCAAATAAAAACAGGAATTCTCATAGTTTTAGAATAGTCTCATACACCATTGGAATTCCACATTTGCATATTTGTATAAGTACATGCTTAGAAAATTGATCTGAATGAAGTATGTTAGTGTTCCTGTGTTAATTATTCTTTTGGATTTTGAATACAATGTCTTATGTGTGCTTAAGGGTTCAAGTTCTATTGCAAATCATCAAGTCTCGTGAGTGTTTTACATGTTAATTTTATGAACAATTTAACACAAAATAAAGGATGAACACTAGCAAATAAAAGTACATTACATCACCATACAACACATCAACACAGGTATTTGATGAAAGAGTTCACCCCTCCTAGGCTACATCTCCTTGGTCCAACTTCCATGGCTTGGGCCTCTATACTATGCTCAAGTTTGAAAAATTACCTATTTAAAATGTGTTTATGCTACTGAAACATGCACCAATGAGTCTAGAATGCCCAAAAATGGTCATCTAGCCTCTTTCTGCACCTGATTTGATTGAAAACTCCAAAAGTTATGAACATTTCCATTTTCTCCACAATTTTAGGCCTAAATTTAGCTAACTAGAGCTAAATCTGGTTAGCTAGAGTTAAACTAGAAGTTCTGCCAAAATTAGCGGACCGCCAAGTTAATCTCATTTAAATATAATTAAGCGCATTAACTTAATTAAGTGTGTTTAGCGCTTTAAATTCTGCTTAATGATAAACATGGATTAGAGGCATTACTGGCGGATTAGTGGTAATTTAATATAGGTTTAGTGTTAAACCTATTCTCTTAGGAGTTGACTCTGCCAGATGGTCATGGGCTATGGTCATATGCGCTGGGGGTTGGCCCCCTCTCCCCCCGTTGGCAGTCAATACAAAGGTTAATACAATGTGGATTGGTAATATGGTTAAGTCATTGTGGTATGATAGAATGGTAAAACGTGTGTGTTGTGTGGGAGGTTGTGGGGTCAAACCCAAATGCCTCCACCCGATCTTCAACCAAATTTTTTGATCCACGATCCACCATGGGAGGGGGGGCACATGGTGGCCCCAGGCTGCACCACGTGTCCTCGCCCAATTGGTATGATTTTCAACCAATAAAAAACCACCAAATGACCAAAAATTCCAACCAATACCATGCTACCACTTGGAAGTCCATTATTCATCAGAGGAAAATGACAAAAATTCGACCCTACTCAGTTAGCAAACCACGTCAGTAGAACGAACTGCTGACTGGGCACCTGTCTACCCTTCTTTTTTTGCATGTTTAGCAAAGCGAACAGAACTCATTCCGGGAGCATACAGAGCCCATTTTGCATGAAACGAAGTGCATTGGATTCAGAACGACGAGCACTACGTGATTGTTTCAGTTCTGATCCATTCTGAGTATTTTGACTTTTGAGCATAAAACTGAGCCCCTAATAAAAAATAAACTAAATGAAGTCATTTGAAAAATAGGAATGATAATTTTAATGGATCATACAATTAGAATAAATTTTGTGGTTGTTCCAGCTCTTGTTGAATAACACAATATAATGTATTTATTATTCAGTTCTATGATCAGACTGATTATTAGATTGTTTGAGTCACACCAAATACTGTGTTTATTTTTTAGTTCTATGATAATAGAAGACAAAAATCACCAAGATTTTTTCTTAAGATGTGAGTATAGACCATTAGTGCTATATTTATTAGATATGCACAATGCAACGTAGATTTACCTTGAATGCATATCAATGCGCACACTTCATATAGAGTGTTTTTAAAATCAAACCCACAAACAAAAAATATGGAATAATCTATTTAATAAAAATAGCAACTTACAACAACCAAATTCCAAATTCAAAGTAGCAGGGAATAAAATTTGACTTGAGATTTGTGAACCTCATGAAATTAATTTACCAAAAAATAAATTAGACAAAATTCAAATGTAACTAATTTTATTCACCAATCTAATAACTTATTTCAAAACTATATAAAAAAAATCTATTTAAAATATAATTTTTAATATATTTGAAATGCAGTGTGAATTCTATAATAATTTTAGATATTTATTTTTCAAAATTTTTATTCTATTTTATATTTATACATAAAAGTAAGTTAAAATTCTATTTAAAAAATATATTTGAATGTGAAATTATTAATGCGATGTTTATTTTGAAACTATATTATAACATTATATGTAAAAATAAATTTATATTTATATATTAATGAGAAAAAATATATTTAAATGTGAAATATATTAATATAATTTGCATTTTGAATTAAAATTTGAGCTAATTATATGTATGTGTTTGAATTATAGTTTAAACAATATGGAGTATTTTTAGATACATAATTTGTTATATATACTTTTACATAGAAATAATTTAAAACTATATACAAAATTTTTTGAATGAACTATTAATGCATTAACGACATTTGCTCCAAACCGCCGCAATACCGACGCATATTTTAGAAACGTCTGAAATGCGAATCTCAAGTCTAGCAAATCATATGTGCATCTAAGACCCAAACCAAGAACCTTGTATGCTAAGGAAATTGTGAAATAAGGGAGCTAATAAAAACAACATTTGCAACCCATAATGTAATTTCTAACAACAAGCGTAAAGAATGCAATTATTTAGACTGAGCCAAAACCTGACCAAAATTCCTTGAGAAACAAGGGAAGCTTATAAAGCAACATTTGAAACCCAGAATGTAGTTTCTGACAAAAAAACGTAAAGAACACAATGATTTAGACCTAAAAAACTTGAGAAAAAATCCTAGAGCTATACAAGTAGCAATAGCATAAAACGTTAGGATGGAAATCAATCACAAATGGGGATAGGGTTACAGAGGACACGAACAAGAAAAATGTAAGAAAAATATCTTGCTAATATTCTTTTATTTGTGGAAACTACAAAATGAAATTATGGCCAAAACTATGGATTCTAGATAGACTAACAATGCCAACACATATAGTTGAAAATATTTGTAGAAGTTTCAAAATGGTAGGAGAGTTTACCGAATTGATAAGGTGCAATCAAAATAAATAGCAGTCCCTCATTCTACTGGTGAAGGGAAATGAAACAACCAAATTAGGTTTAATTTTAGGGAATAGAAATGATAGTTCATATAAAAAAAATTCAAGAAGTTTCACAATGGTAATAGAGTTTACCGAAATGATAAGGGACAATCAAAATATATAGCATTCCCTCAATCTACTGAAAAAGAGAAATGACAACATCCAAAATAGGTTGAATGTTAGGGAACAAAAATGATATTTCATATAAAAAAATTCAAGATTTAAGGTGCAAAACACTCTAAAATTTTTAAGTTATATGTACTTCTAAATTTTATAAGTTATTTTTTTATTTTTAGTGGATATGCTAAAGACAAGTTTCCTAATGAAAATCAAAAGTTTGAGAAGGTGAAATCGGGCATAATAACTTGATAAAACCTACAAAATTTCTTCCATTTGCACCAAAATGGAAAAAAAGTGCTTAATGATGCATATTACAAACATTGTTTCTAAAAGCTTACTAAGAATAAACTATTATGTAAAGACCTATATGAAAAATGACCAAAATAGATGTTTTTGAAAGTTAGGGCACAAAATTAGTACCGAAATCAATTTCAAAAGTTAAGGTGTCGAGGTTAAATGCTTAAATTTTTTGTTGTACTTTTTAATAACCAAAATTAGAATTTTTGGTAGGTGAAATCAAATAGAATAATTTGATGAAACCGAATGCACTATGTTGTAAATTTTTACCTGAACACATTGCATATATTAATCATAAAACTTAAACACAAAAAATATTGTTATAGAAAGACCTATCAAAAAGATATTTGGTTTGAGTTCCTACCTGGTTCTCAATGACAATTGTAAGAGAGCATGTATGCTTGATCATGTGTTGCTTACTATAATGTGAGCATGTTGTTTGTTGTCTTTTCCGTATAAAAGAGTTGAAATTATGATGTTTGAGAATGAAGGCAGAAGTTGTATAAACACAAACAAATTATCTATTATCATACCAAGCAACTACAAGAAGAGGTTGAAAAAGTACACATGCAAAAAAGGATCTATGCTCAACAATTGTGATGGTTGAGATTGTTTGTCATCTTTATGTAATAAGGCCCACTTCCAAATGTTATCAAAGAGCTAAAATCATTTGTGATGTCAGCTTCTTGTTTTTCATATTTCTATAATTACACCCACTTCCAGACATAATCAAAGAGCTAAGATTAGTTTAGAATTTCAAATATGCAAATAAGGCACAAGGTATATGGCCACAAACAGGTAACATGTCATCATCCTATGGTCCTTTTCTAATTTAGAGTTGTATTTGAGTTTTTCTTACACACTTGAATTAGAGATTGAAGTACTGACAAGAGCTATATATGTAACTGTAAATGAATTATTTAAAATAACATATGCACATCGAGTAAGAATGGTGAAGTTCATGAAATATAGAGATATAAGACAAGTGTCGATTTCAAAACACTTCATAGTAAGAGTTGAAATAAAACATTAATGGAATATGAATCTTCTAAGAAAAAAATAAAAATTATACTAAATGTGTTTCATGATATGCATAAATATAAAACACCTCTAAAAATTGTTTGAGTTACTCCTAAGTTCAAAACTATGTCAATGATTTCTATATGAACCACACTTTCTTTGATTGGTCTTCTTGGAGAGATGAGGAATACAAGGCACACTTATCTTTTCCCACCACTCTTTTCCTACCACCCTTATCTTTTTCATCTCAAAGAAGGAATAATTTATTGATCAACCTACATAGTGGTGAGGATTTTGAAACATACACAATCCTTTATCTTTTTCAGCTCGAAGAAGGAATAAATTACTGATGAACCTACAGAGTGATGAGGATTTGGGCACATACATAATTTATTTACCAAAATCATACAACCATTAAGTGAGAAAATCTTCTAGATCATTTCTGTTTGTAGACCATTTCATGCAAAAATTGTAGACTACTACGCTATTTTTGGTAATGTAGAGGGGCATTGAGCCATGCAAATCAGTTTTAGGAGATAATTGATCCTTCAGGATATATTGTAACATTATTATATTAGGATTTATAACTTAGGTATTTTTTCATTTTACAATTAATAAAACCACCAGCAATTGTGATTTAATAATTGCCTCTTCCTGTATAAATACTTGATGTTTCCATTTAATAAGATAACTTTTTCATTGTGGATTTCATCGAGCCTGTAACAGTGGTATCAGAGTGGCAAGGTGAAGCGTCGGAGTAATGATCCATTGTGCATGCTTTGAACTTCATTGAATGTGTGAGCGGGGGGAGTTTTGAATTCCATTGGCTTGTTGTTGTCGCAGTAGAATATGTGTTGTCACAGTGGGAGACGTGCTTGTAATGGAGTTCGTGTGTGGGTTGACTATGGTTTTGGATCCGTCCGACGACGTTTACGGTATCACTATTGGTGGTTTTTTCAACCCACCTATGTGTCCCCATAATGAATATAGGCCATCAATTTAAACACCAATTTTTTATTCTCAAACCGTCTACATGACAATTTTCCATGTTGATGTTCGGTGAGTTTGGTGTTGTCGCAATTCATTAATTTGTGTTGATTCTTCTGTGCACCATTGATCCATCAAACTGAAACGTTGGATGGATTGTCACATGTTGCATGTTTCACCTCGTTGATTAAATTGGTGTGTTGTCCCCCGTTGATTGAATTGGCATTTTGTCCCCACCAGTTACGACGTTTGTCATATGTTGTACATTTTGTTGCCAAATGATGTCTGTAATTTATTACCTAACGACTTTTTAACATTGGTTGGATTTTGTTAAATGCTTTGAAGGTCATGCCACAGGTATTTCATTTTTTTCAAACAGTCACATATATTTTACAGTTCATCTGAATTATTCAAAATCATTTTGATTTATTTAAAAATGACATACATAATTTCTTTGGTTGGAGTTGTACTTTCTGGGAAAGAAAATTACCCAGAATGGATTGATCAGAATCTGGATTGGGGGCAAAAATTTATCAAAATTCAAAGCTCTCAGAATCACACCAAACTAGAACGACCAGATTGGGCCCGTCGAAAGGAATCCGACGCACTTTGTTTCACTCAAAACAGAGTCCGTATGAGGAAGTTAGAGCCTATTGATCATCGTGCTAAACAAGCAAAATTTTAAAAAGAATTCATTCGTAGATAATTTTGATGCTCTGAGCATGATGGTGTAGGTTCCAGAGGCGTTGGAGAACTTATGTAAGTGATTTTTCCACTTTGAATATTAAATAAGCCCATGGCCACCAGGAGAGGAGATCATGCCTAGATCAGTTGAAGACCATTTTCAGAGCTTGAAGAGACTATTTTAATGTTTTTGGGTCTTTTGAATCCAATGGAGCTGGTTGTAAAGAAATTGGATCAATGTAGGTACATTTTATTAGATAATTGACCATTAATACAAAGAGGGCCTAGCCAGTTGAAGCAGGTCCATGGAGATGTAGCCTAGGAGGGGGGAACTCCGTTATCAGCTATTGTGTAATGTGTTTGTTGTGTTTTATTTCTCTGCAATTTATTTGTTGTACATGTGTTTTTAACAGCTAATTAACTCATAAATTGATCATAAAATACACTTAAAACTTGACACATAAACCCCTTCATGATTGGCTAACTTGAGATTATCCTAAACACATTTATTTTAAACCGATGAAGGAGTTAGCACAACAAAACTAGTTTGCCCATATTCAGATCAAGTTGGTATCAGAGCTCAGTTTAGCTCATTTTAGTTCGAGATCATTTTCCAAGGTTAGATAGAGAATTAGCTATTGGCTTTGCATTTGTGCAAGGATAAAATAATTTTGTGCAAGTTTATGTGTGAAGGAGAAGGTTAATATTGAGAGCTTAGTTCTCCAAACACAACAAAGAAGCTTTGTGCGCATTGCAAGTGTGATGGCAGCTTCATCAAGCATTGCTTCTGGTCAATATTCCTTAGAAAAACTCTTTGATAAAGAGATGTTGTAGAAGCTCTACATCATGAATGATATGGTGCAGGAGATGTATGAAGATAAGAGGGAGAGAATTATACTTCTAGAGTAGTTGATAGCCATGAAGGAAGAGAAGAAAGAACTTCTTGAAAAGATGCCTGAGATGGAGACTCAACTCCATATTGCAAATGAAAACCTATCAAGGATGCATGAGATGAAGACTCAACTCCATGATGCTAAGGAAACCTTAGCCAAGTATGTGCTTGAAAAAAGGTATGCATATAAATTTTATCTTGATTTCCTCTCAAGATGAATGTGTAGGTGATTTTGAAAAACGCACTAGAGAAATAGGGTCCAAATTATTGATGAAAATGGGCTATGAAGGTAAAGGATTAGGCAAACATGCACAAGGCATTGTTGAGCAAATTGTTGTTTAGGAAAGGCCTAGATATTTGGGTCTTGGTTGTGGACAACATGATGGAGAATGCTCCAAATCCAAGGATGCACATGAAGGTGTTCCAAGAAGTACTTTCATTTCATGTTCAATACCTCAAGCTTGTGAAGTTTTGTTCATGAGGAATGCAAAATTTTTACACCCACTTTGCAAGAAGGTGCCCATAAGAATGCAACTAAGGAAAATGGCAAACAAGAGGATGTTGAAAGCTCTAAATTCATTGAAGCCATTGTTGGTATTTCGAAGAGAGCCACTACTTCATCAAATTCACTTCCTTAAGAAGGCGACAAAGGTGAATGTGCAAGGTATAAATCTACTTTAATCAAGTTGCTTTTGGTTATGATAAGCATGGTAAATATTCACATAATAAATGGAGAAAATTTGCATGTTCCTTTTTTAGTTTGAATAACCATTAATGTTTCAAGATGTTGGAAGAATATATCATTCACACGAAACTTTCAAATAAAAGGAGGCAGAAAGTCAAAGGTCCATTGGACAATGTAAACCATGTTAAAGAGAAGATGCAATTGTTTTGCACTCTTTGCCATAATCCATGTCACCTTGTAGACAAGTGTTGGACTTTGTATCCAACAATTCATCCACGACATTTGAAGAAGGTGGAGAGAGAACTTGATAAAGATGGAAAAGAGAATTCCATAATCGATGTGGGCCAGGATGATTCACATGAGGAAGCACAGCTGAAAGAAGCACCATTGAAATGGTTTGGTAAGAGATGGTTAGATTTCTTCTCGAATTAAGGCCTTGCATGTCTTTTGATGCTAGATGCATTTATTTTCCAATTGAATGCATGTTGCATGTTTACGCTAGGAAGGTGTTTTAAAATTGGAGTATGTTGACTCACTATTATTGCAGCAAAGATGGAAATTTTCACATGCTTTTGTTTGACTTGAGATTCAATTGTTTGTAGAGGCATGCTTTTCCAAATTGTGTTTGGTCGATGAGTTTTTACACCAAGATGTAAGAGTACATGGCAATGTTCACATGATGTGAAATTTGTTTCTTTGATGGAGAAAAAAGATATTTCGTCAAGTTATGTTTCTTGCATGATGTGTTTTTCAGATTGATGCTTGTGTTTGTGATAAGATGTCGTAGGATTTTGGGAAGGTCCACTCTTGAGCAAGAGGCTCATGATTAGACTTCATTCCAAAATCGTGGCATGAGAAGTATGTCAATATTGGAGGATGATGGAAAGAGGGACAAGATTCCAAAAATATTGCAACCAAAAATTTGCAGCCATTCTAGACCATTTGATGTGTTGACGCCAAGAAGTGAAAGAGATGGCAAATGCATTCTTCCAGATGTGGAATTTGGAACCGTGGAGGTAAAATAATGGTAATTTATTTTCTTTTCATTACTAATGTTGGAACTCATTTTTGTAGTTCACTCAGATGGGCTTAACTTGGGAAAGTGGTTTTCAAGGAGAAGTTTGCATCGAATGCATGTGTGTGCAAAGGAGGAACATGATTCTCAGTGGGAAGGCCATCAGTTGGTTTTTGAAGCACTGAGGGATCGCTTTTGTAAAACAAGGTGTTTAGTCAGTCAACAAGCAGCCAACAAGTGCTGGATGGAGTTGGCAGAAAAAGGAGAACATTGGTTGAAGAGCGAAGCCATTTGCAAGGCAAGGCATGTCAATGAACCCAAGTGGTTTTCATGGAGATTTTTCTAAGTAGAATCAACTTGATAGAACTTGGGAAAGAGAGGGGTATTTAGCTCTCATGAGATAACCAGCTTGTGTGGGTCCAAAAGCCTATCAGTGGGAATGAGTGATCGAAATCTGGATTGGGGGAAAAATTTGCCAAAAATTCAACATGCTCAGAATCACACCAAACTATAATGATCGGATCGATCCCGTCACCAAGAACCCGATGCACTTTGTTTCACTCAAAACAGAGTCTGTATGAGGAAGTTAGAGCCCATTGATCGTTGTGCCAAACATGCGAATTTTTAAAAAGAAGAGTCATTCCTAGATGATTTTGATTCTATGAGCATGATAGTGCAAGTTGCAGAGGCGTTGGAGCACTTATGTAAGTGATTTTTCCACTTTGAATATTAAAGAAGCTCAGGGCCACCAGGAAAGGAGGTCATGCCTAGATCAACTGAAGACCATTTTCAGAGCTTGAAGAGACTATTTTGAGGTTTTTGGGTCTTCTGAATCCAATGGAGCATGTTTCAAAGACATTAGGGCACTGTAGGTGCATGTAATCATATAATTTACCATTAATCTAAAGAGGGCCTAGCCATTTGAAGTAGGTCCATGGAGATGTAGCCCAGGAGGGCTGAACTCTGTTATCAGCTATTCTGTAATGTATTTGTTGTGTTTTATTTCTTTGAAATTTATTTTTTGTACATGTGTTTTTAATGACTAATTAACTCAAAAATTGCTCATAAAAGACACTTAAAACTTGACACATAAACCCCTTCACAATTGGCTAACTTGAGATGATCCTAAACACATTTATTTTAAACTGCTGTAAGAGCACACAAACGAATTTACATTTATATTCGTATCAAGTTGAATCAGAGATGTAGTTAGTCATTTTAGTACCAGATAATTTCTTAAGTTATCAGAGAATTAAAGTTATTTGTTTTCATTTATGGTGATAATTTAACTGTTACGTTTGTGAAGGAGAAGTTTGATTTAGAACTCATCTCCAAGCAACACAAAAGAAGTTTGAAAGACATCAAGGTGATGCAATTCAATAAGCAATTGCTTCTAGTCAATCTTCCTTAGCAAAAATATTTGATAAAGAGATGTTTCAAGCTCTTACATCAAATATAATGTAGAAATTAGCCGAATAAATCACTTATTCACTGAAGATTAACCTGGTCATATATCAATTTCGAATTGCATACATAACACATAACCTTCTTCTACAATTAATTGTCACATGCGGAAATAACAGAAGCAATCTCACATCAATTCAATCACACATTAACTCAGTATGTATGGGGAAAGCCTATAGCCGAAAACCCCGCAGCTATTGTGTATATTATAATGGAGAAATCAAGTAACCAAACAAGTACAATACTCCTCACAAGTACTCAGTACTCTCTCATGAAGTTACTCACAATCTAGCTTGGCTTTGAACAAGTCTCGGGTTCAAAACACACCACTAACTGCCTTGCCTCTATTGCGCAATCATGGCCTGTATATGAAGAGGTTCAAGGTTCGAATCCCCTTGCCTTGACTGCGCAATTTTCATGGACAATTCCTTAATATGGTGCAAGAGATGTATGCAGATAAGAGGGAGAGCATTATACTTCAAGGGTAGTTGAAAACCTAGCTAGGATGCATGAGATGGAAAACCTAGCAATGATGTGTGAGATGGATACTCAACTCCTTGGTGCCAAGGAAACCTTAGCTAAGTACGTGCTTGAAAAAGAGGTATGCAAATCAAGTTTATCTTCAATTTCCTCTCAAGATGAATGTGTAGGTGCTTTTGAAAGACACACTAGAGGAATAGGGTCCAAAGTATTGTTGAAAATGGGCTATAAAGGTAAAGGATTGGGAAAACATGCATAAATCATTGGTGAGCCAATTTTTGTCGAGGAAATGCCTAGATATTTGGGTCTTGGTTATGGAAAAAATGATGGAGAATGCTCCAAAGCCAAGGAGGCACATAAAGGTGTTCCAAGAAGGACTTTCATTTCATGTTCAATACCTCAAGCTTGTGAAGTTTGTGTTCATGAGGAATGCAAACGTTTTACACCCACTTTGCAAGAAGGTGCTCATAAGCATGCAACTAAGGAAAATGGAAAACAAGAGGATTTTGAAATCTATAAAGTCATTTAAGCCATTTTTGGTATTCCGAAGAGAGCCACTACCTCATCAAATTCACCTCCTCAAGAAGGCGACAAAGGTGAATGTGCAAGGTATAAATCTACATTTAATCAAGTTACTTTTGATTATGATAAACATGGTAAATATTCACATAAAAATTGGAGAAGATTTGCATGTTCCTTTTGTGGCTTGAATAACCATAATGTTTCAAGATGTTGGAAGAAGATGGCCATCCACAAGAAAATTTCAAAGAAAAAGAGGCAGAAATCCAAAGTTCCATTGGACAATGTAAACCATGTTAAAGAGAAGATGTATTTGTTTTGCACTCATTGACATAAGCAAGGTCACCTTGTAGACAAGTGTTGGACTTTGTATCCAACAAGTCATCCACGAAATTTGAAGAAATTAGAGAGATATCTTGATAAAGATGGAAAATATAATTCCATAATCGATGTGGGTCAGGATGATTCACATGAGGAAGTGCAGCTGAAAGAAGCACCATTGAAATGGTTTGGTAAGAGATGGTTATATTTCTTATCCAATTAAGGCCTTGCATGTCTTTTGTTGTTTGATACATTTATTTGCTAGTTGAATGTAGCATGTTTACGCTAGGAAGGTGTTTTAAAAGTGGAGTATGTTGACTTACTATTATTGCAGCAAATTATGGCAATTTGCACATGCTTTTGTTTGGCTTGAGAGTCAGTTGTTTGTAGAGGCATGTTTTGTCGACTTGTGTTTGGTCGATGAGTTTTGACACCAAGATGTAAGAGTACATAGAGATGTTCACACGATGTGACATTTGTTTCTTTGAAGGAGAAAAAAGATATGTCATCAAGTTATGTTTCTTGCATGATATGTTTTTCAGATTAATGGTTGTGTTTGTGACAAGATGTCCCATGATTTTGGGAAGGTCCACTCTTGAGTGAGAGGCTCATGATTAGCCTTCATTCCAAAATCATGGCATGATCAGCATGTTAATACTATAGGATGATGGAAAGAGGGACAAGATTCCAAAAAGATTGCATCCATTCTAGACCATTTGATGTGTTGACACCAAGAAGTGAAAGAGATGGCGAATGCATTCTTCCAGATGTGGAATTTGGAATCGTAGAGGTAAATAATGGTCATTTTTTTCTTGTTATTACTAATGTTAGAACTCATTGTTTTAGTTCACTCATATGGGCTTAACTTGGGAAAGTGGTTTCCAAGGAGAAGCTTGCATCGAATGCATGTGTGTGAAAAGGAGGAACATGATTCTCAGTGGGAAGGCCATCAGTTAGTTTTCCAAGCACCGAGGGATCGCTTTGGTACAACAAGGTGTTTAGTCAGTCAGCAAGCAACCAGAAAGTGTTGGATGGGGTCAACATAAAAAGGAGAACATTGGTTGAAGATCCAAGCCATTTGAAAGGCAAGGCATGTCATTGAACCCAATTAGTTGTCATGGATATGTTTCCAAGTAGAATCAAGTTGATAGAACTTGGGAAAGAGAGGAGTATTCATCTCTCATAAGATAACAAGATTTTGTGGGTCCAAAAGCCTGTCAGTGGGAAGGAGTGATCTAAATCTGGATTTGGGGAAAAAATTTGCCAAAAAATTAAAGTGATCGGAATCGCACCAAACCAGAATGACCAGATCGTGCCCGTCACCAAGAATCTGGCGTACTCTGTTTCACTCAAAAGGGTGTTCGTATGAGGAAGTTAGAGCCCGCTAATCTTCATGCCAAACAAGCGAATTTTTAAAAAGAAGAGTCATTCCTAGTTGATTTTGATGCTCTGAGCATGATGGTGCAGGTTGCAAAGGCGTTGGAACACTTTTGTAAGTGATTTTTCCACTTTGAAGATTAAAGATGCCAAGGGCCACCAGGAGAGGAGGTCATGCCTAGATCAGCTGAAGACCATTTTCAGAGCTTGAAGAGACTATTTTGAGGTTTTTGGGTCTTTTGAATCCAGTGGAGTAGGTTGCAAATCCATTGGAGCATTATAGGTACATGTAATCAGAGAATTGACTATTAATCCAAAGAGGGCCTAGCCAGTTGAAGCAGGTCCATGGATATGTACCCCAGGAGGGGTGAACTCCGTTATCAACTATTGTGTAATGTGTTTGTTGTGTTTTATTTCTCTTCAATTTATTTGTTGTACATGTGTTTTTAACAGCTAATTAAATCATAAATTTCTCATAAAATACACTTAAAACTTAACACACAAACCCCTTCACAATTGGCTAACTTGAGACGATCCTAAACACATTTATTTTAAACTGATGAAGGTGCTACACAGAAAAACTAGTTTTACCATATTTAGATCATGGATAAGAAAACTCAGGAGTGCATTATTTTTAAGTAATTGTGGCAAGATGTTTTCCAAGGAAAGAAAAACTCATAATATAAAGAAATTTCACCATAACCTCCAGATGATGAAAAATAGTGTGCCATTTTGAAATTCAAGAAAAATAAAGGACAATGTTCCAATGATATTAGCTTCTCAAATAAAGGCTATTTTCCATTATATAGAAGCAACAAGTGTTAAAGTAGATTTACAATTGACTGCCTTCATCAAATACGTACACTTTCATACTCTCACTACTTGGAATCTCTCCAAGCTAGTGGACAATTAAAGGATGTTACTTTTGATAAGATAGTAAATAAAAATATAGAAAGAGAAAAGGCTATTGGGAAGAAAGAGTATGGTATTGTTTCTACTATTAATATTGAAACCTTGTGCCATGCACAAAAAGAACATAAATCACAAAATGAGTCTACCAGAGGTGGAAAGAATCATAGAGGTTGAGGTAGAAGGAAATTTAGAGGCAAGGGGGAAACAATAACAACAATCAGGGTGATAGACATCAAAATCACCAGACACAAAAAAAAAAAAAAAATAAATAAATAAATCAAATCATCCTAAATCAAATATCAGATGTTAGAAGTGTGGAAAAATTGGTCATAGTTCACTTAATTGCAGGGTTCCTTAGGAGAATATTAATAATGAAAACAAAGAGCTGGTTAATGACAACAACTATATTATAACAAAAATAAAACAAATGAATCTTCACATTATGTAGTTGCTCACTCCAATTTTAATATTGACAATGTTTTTAATACTGCATTTTCTTCATGGGAGGACAGTTGGATTTTAGATTCAGGTGTTACTTGTCATATGACATTCTGGAAATAGATTTTTGAAAGTTTCAGTGATAATGTTGATGGTGTTGTTTATTTTGCTGATAAGTCTGAAGTCAAACCATTAGGAATTGGATCAATTAGATTAAAGATTTCACATTAAGCAGATTATATATTGAAGGATGTTCTTTATATTCCCCAATTTCAAAGGAACTTAATGTCACTCATTCATATGAGACAACAAGGACATTCAATCCATATTTTTTATGGCATAATTGAGATTCGTAGAGCAAGTGATAATTCATTAATTTTGACTAGTGTTGAAGAAGGTACATTGTTGAAATTGAATAGTAATTCATCTATTAAACAGTCTGCTACAAATTCGGCTCTATTAATGCAGCAAGATAATATTTTTTCTTCAAGTTTATTGTGGCATGCTATATTTGGTCACATCAACTATAAAAACATTAGAATTATGAAAGAGAAGGGCATTAAATGTCTCCCCGCTATTCCAATAAATCTCACACCATGTGATGCTTTCATCTTGTGGAAACACAGTAAACATCCATTTCATAATTTTATTTCTAGATCTTCCAGAAAATTAGGTCTCATACATTCTGATTTATGTGGACCTATGTCTGTACCAACTGCAAATGGAAATAAATATATACTCACCTTTATTGATGACTATTCGAGGATATGTTGGGTTTATCTTTTGAAGGAAAATTCACAATTTTTTGATATGTCCAAAACATTTCATACTATGGTTACAAATTAAATTCAAAAAAATATTAGTATCTAAGGACTGATAATGGAGGTGAATATACTTCAAAATATTTTGAACAATATTTAACATATAATGGCATCAAACACCAAACTACTATTCCATATAATCCACAACAAAACAGTGTTGCAGAAAGGTTGAATATAAATTTTCTTAACATGGTTAGATCAATCATTTTTTTCAAAAATGTTAAATTAATGTTTTGGGGAGAAGCAGTACTATGTGTAGCATATATTGAAAATAGGTGTCCTTCTTCTGTCCTCAACAAAAAATCGCCATATGAAGTTTGGTACAACATGTTACTAGCAGTTCAACATTTTTAAGTTTTTGGATCTACTTGCTATGCAATTACTCCTAAGCATCAAAGAAACAAATTAAATGTCACAAGTTGAAAGTGTATTTTTCTGGGAGTTTCCATTACTTCAAAATCATATAGATTATATGATGAAGAAAACATAAAATTATTCTTTCCAGATATGTCATTTTTTTAGAATATGCAAAAGATACTATTGATAGACAACTTGCTCATTTAGAGAAATTTGCATCTAAGAAATTTTATTTTGAACCTGAAAATATAGTTCGACATACTGAGGGGGGAGTTCCCATTCTGGACCAGTCTATGGGTTTTCCATATTTAATTCGTGAAGATGTTTCTGTTGAGGAAAATTTGGAAGATAATATTTTTTCTGAAGAATCAAAAATTGTTCTTGAAGTACCTACACTTTAGGATGATCAACCTTCACAACCATCTCAACTATATTTGATAATATACACTCGTATTCACAAATTTCCAAGAAAATATGATGATTATGATACAGGAAGTTCTTCTACAGGTAATGTTTCTAATGATTGTAATTATTCCACAATTAGTGAACCTAGTTGTTTTGAAAAATCTACTAATTGTGATGAATGGAAGGATGCAATGAAGAAAGAATATGATCACCTTATTAAAAATGGCACATGGAGGCTGGTGGATCCTCCTACTGGCATCAAACATATTGGTTGTAAATTGATGCCGGGTAAAACCCACAGTCCCTGTTTACTCATATTTTCAATCTCAAGCTGTGTATAAAATGCATTCAAAATTTATTGCCCAACCAAATCCACAATCTGGGCAAACTCACAATGTTCTGATTTCTTTAACTGGCAATTTAAATAAAATCTAGTTGGAAGCGTTAATATCTCAAATCTGAGATTTGAGATATTACTTTCAAGTTTCTCTTATGTATGTAAAATCACACCTTAATGTTTGCAGATTCTATCTTCTTTGTGCTTTAAACTTATATACTTATTCATGGCCAAGAGCCCTTTCCAAATAATATCACCGCAACTATAGGTTTGACAACCATATAACTATTATGGCCCACAGAAATGAACCCTTACCTAAAATTCACGCCTTAATTGGAATGCCATCACATAATCAACGTTCGACCATACATAACTTAACAATACAGTATAGCCCCCATATATTAACCCTCGGCCCCATAGCATGAACCCTTGGTTACAATAATTCACATAAACCTCAGACCTTGATTAAAACAACAATCATCGACGTATATTAGAGTTGGGGCCCAGCATTAACATACCTTCCACATCCAACGGTGGATAGCTTATCGCGTTGTTTTGGATGATCCGACAACCATAAAAAAATATCGCGTTTTTTTCCTCACCGAGCGTTAACACTCAAAAAAAACATGACAAGAGTGGTTTCTGCCTTACTGCCTTTTCCACGCATCCAACAACTAATGGAATCGTGTTTTTTCAAACCATTCCACTTACCACTTTAAAATAACGCAAATACCGTTGGTTCCAAATCCCGGTTTTTTGTTTATTCAAGGTTTCGCTCCCTTCTTGTCACAATTCCATCTCTTTATCAACGCTCTATTATAACCAAACTCTGCCTTCGCTCTCTAATTGAAGACTCACTTCAATCTCTGCCTATTTAAAAAATACACAGCTTCGATTCATTCACACAGGTTAAACGCTATGAATCAGAAATCGATTCCAATCGATTTCAATCGGGTTCAGTCGACTAGAGTTCAATGCAGTTCCAAACGTGTTCAACTACAAATTAAGCTCCGAGGCTATCAAAATCGGACTCCACTATATTACAGTTTTCCCTACCAGAGTTCATACCAAAGCAGGGGTTCTAATTACCCTCTAAACATATTCAATAGCCGGAATTAACATCGATTTATTTATCAGATACAGAGCACCATTCAAGCCCTCCAATTACAAAGTCTATTTACACATTCTTCTACTCTCTCTTATGAGATTCAAGTCCATTCACGAAATTAAATCAAAAAATTCACAGGTAATACTGAAACAATTCCTTCACAATATATACATGAGTTACTTACAAAACCCTCCTATTCGGGCCAGATCTTCAATCTGATGGCCTCCTTCTCTCCCTACTCTGCCTCTCCGGCTCCCTAAATCTATGCAGTTCGATGCAGGTCTGCAGGACTGCTACTAATGCCTTTGAGACTTATTTTTATACGACTACTACAAATGAATCGATTCAGATTCTTTGATGACTCAAAAAAACTCTCCAAATTCCCAAATTCCTAACTTTAGACTAAATCCTAAATAAACTGAAACTGACTATCTCTTCATATGCCCATTAATCATTCGAGGCAGTTGCAATTATACTCAAATATGAATAATTACATAGGAAATAAAAAACATGAGACCCCCCTATGTCTATCTATATACAAAATATTGTCTTGAGCCTAATGCCCCTACATCAGACTCCCCAGGTTAAAATGATTCATGATCTCCTGATCATGTGCTTTCATCCTCGTCTTCCTGGATCCCACACCTTGTTTTGTAGTTTATCATCTGCTGCAACATTATTCTGCTGTACTTCTCTAGGCTTCCATACTTTATGTTGCATCCTTCCACTTGCTATGCCTTCACAGTCTGTGACTGTCTTCTTCTTGTTGCTGTTGTTTCTCTATTTTCTTGTTGTTGTCTTCTTCTCAAACACTCTCACCATCAGTCTTCTTATCAATGCAATTTCTACATCTAATATGTCTTTCGACCGCTGGATACTACTCCATCTTAATTGCTGAAATCTTGCACTTACTTTCTCAGTCCTTACTGCTGCCCTAGCTCCTGTGCTAGCTTCAGCTCTTCTTACTGCCATCCAATCATCCATACCCTCTTGTGTTCTGCAACAGTAAAACTCTTCCTGATTGTCACTCATGACAATTTCTTCATTCTCTATCTTCAGCAATTCTTCATACTGGTATTTAAATTTCTAGTCACTATCATCATCTCTTTTCTTCTTCTGGACTAAACATCCCTTAGTCCTTCTTTCAAACATTTCAGCCATCTCTCTTGTATAACCATATCATCAATATGCTGCAACTTGATTTCAGCATGTTCTTCTTCTTCTTCCTTGACACCAACAGTAACAAGTTATTTTACATGAGACATGACTGTCTCACCTCCCTTCAGCAGCTCCTCTTCCTTCAAGACAACTCCAAGAGATGGATTGTCTTCTGCAGTCCCTGTCAACACAGTCAACTTGTCAATTTTAAAATTACAAGACCCAATGGTCTCAATTGATGATCCAGTCACCAATTCTTCCCTCTACAGTCCTAAGTCTTTTTCAAGACTCAGAAAATCTTCACTGTCTTCACTTCATTGTGTCTTCACATTCTGCAATCCCCCATTCTGAAATTGAGGTCCTCTCTCTTGCATTGAATCTTGTTGATTTAGCATAATCTCCAGCAACTCAAGTTCTCCATTCCATGGATTAAAATCTTCCACAGAATTTTTTTCCTCCTTTAATTGACTGCCCAATGGTGTCAACTTTCCTTCAGCATCAACAGGATATGCATACGCAAAACAATTTTCAAAACAAAAATCATAAGGCCCCAGTGCCTTTCCTTCCTCTGCCAGCATTTCAGTATGTTGTACTGAATTTCTTTTCTTTTCCATCAGCACATCAGTATGCTGATTCCAATCCTTGAGACTGTCAGTTTGTCCCTTCTCTGCATCATCCTCTTCAAGGATGTCTCTATGCTCTATTTCATAAAAATGAACTCTCTCATTCTCAGTCACCTCTGCCTTTACAATCTGAACACCTTCTCTCTATGTTTTTGTCCTCTACTCCAGAACACTTGACTCATGCCACAATCCTGGCATATCATCTGAGAAAACATTCCTACTGCCTTCACTGTCTTCCTTTATATCACAAGTCAGGTTTTCTGCTGTCACTACTACTTCATCCTCCATTAGAATAGAATTTTGATCTTCCATCCCTGCAATAACTTCAGCTATCTGTCCATCACCCTTCACTTGGCCATTTAACAAAAACAATTTGTCATTATCAACATTAATAACAAATTGGTCATCATCAGACATAACTGTCTTGTCCTCATTGAAGCAATCTCTTTTATAAAAAAAGGAATTTATGAATTCCTTTTGCTGCAATAACACAATCTGATCTTCCTCTGAAAGATAATCATCATATCTTGCTTGGCAACTTTCAGCCTCATTTATCACAGTTTCATCTTATGAATTGTCTTCTTCAATACCTGCATTCACACACAATTTGTCATTTGTAAAACCATAAGACCCCATGGTCTCATTTGATGATTTGATCATCAAATCTCCTTTCTGTTCAAAGCCCTCCATACATTTCAGAAATTCTTCAATGTTCTTCTCTTCAGTTTCTTCAAGTTGTCCAATTGACTGCTCAATTCCCAGCTTCTGGCAATCATCAAAATTTAAAACTCCTCTGCTTCCAATATGTTGGAAAGCACAACCTTTCTTCAACTATGCATGGAAATTTTCAAAACATCTAGCTGTTTCATTTCCTTCCTTAGTGACAACATCAGCAGTCAGTTCTTCTCCACATGCTTTTCCTGTAAACATACAAAAATTGTCAGATGTAAGGCCATTTGACCTTTTGGTCTCACTTGAAGTTTCAGTCTTCAAGTCCTTCTCCAAATACTCAATCATCCTGAGTAATCTCTCCCTCTGATGAGCATTCATCTGCTCTCTCTTCATCTGTAACCTCTGCCACTTTAATTTCTTCTTCATGAGCCAGCCAACTCTCTGGATTTCCTTTATCATCAGTTCCAATTTGTTGAACTTCTCCCTGATCTCAGCTAACTCTTTCCAATATTCTTCATCAGTGAATTTCTTCCTCATGCCATTTTCTTTGGCATCTTCCCTCACTCTTCCGTTGTGGCCTCTCTCAGAACCTCTGCAATCTCTGTTGTGGCTATCAGTAGCCATCCTCTTCTCCATGAGTTCTTCACTCACAAGCTGCACTAAGCCTCTGCAACAACAATCTCTCTCTCTGCAACTTACCTCACCAATCCCTTCCTTCGGATCTGGATTTTGGCAAGTATTGGTCCCCTTTTGCTGGAACCTTCTAAGCACTCTCTTCTGCTCTCTCTAGGCTTCACTCTGCAACTTTTCTAGAAAATATATGTTCTTCTTTCATCCAACCTCTGTTGGGAATTCTCCAGGTTCTGCCACACTTTCTGCTTCACTTTAGAATCCTCTGTTGGACTCTTTCATCACTACTCTCAAAGCTGTGATCTGCCTTTGTTGAGATTCCTTCCTCAATTGCTTGCAATATGAATTCTGCAAACAATTCTTCACACCAGAGTCAAATAATGCTCATCAACTCACCTTCCAAGATCCCTGAATGATCTTGCTTTTTCTTTCACCTGCACTGCATCTCTATCTGTTGCAATCTTCAAAATATTTTGCTCCCAAATTCAGATTTTGCAAATCTGAATACCTTCACTGCATGCTTCTTCAAATCTGTAAATTTTTTTAAACAAATTTAAACATCAAACTTTCCTCACTGGTTCAGTACATGTGCATTTCAAAAATTAAATTTCAAAGAGCTATTCCAACTCTGATACCACATGATGCCGGGTAAAACCCACAGTCCATGTTTACTCATATTTTCAATCTCAAGCTGTGTATAACATGCATTCAAAATTTATTGCCCAACCAAATCCACAATCTGGGCAAACTCACAATGTTTTGATTTCTTAAACTGGCAATTTAAATAAAATTTAGCTGGAAGCTTTAATATCGCAAATCTGAAATTTGAGATATTAATTTCAAGTTTCTCTTATGTATGTAAAAACCACACCTTTCAATAGCCCAGATTCTATACTCTTATGCGGAAGAAAACCTTATTATAAACCCTCACGATGCATAAAATATGCCTTTTCATTTAAATCCAGCCAAGCCTCATGTCCAAGGGTTGTCATTTAACTTATTCATGGTCGAGAGCCCTTTCCAAATAATATCACCGCAACTATAGGTTTGACAACCATATAACTATTATGGCCCACAGAAATGAACCCTTACCTAACATTCACACCTTAATTGGAACACCATCACATAATCAACGTTCGACCATACATAACTTAACAATACAACATAGCCCCGATATATTAACCCTCGACCCCACAGCATGAACCCTTGGTTACAATAATTCACGTAAACCTCAGACCTTGATTAAAACAACAATCATCGATGTATATTAGAGTTGGGGCCCAGCATTAACATACCTTCCACATCCAACGGTGGATAGCTTATCACGTTGTTTTGGATGATCCGACGACCATAAACAAATATCGCGTTTTTTTCCTCACCAAGCGTTAACGCTAAAAAAAAATGCGACAAGAGTGGTTTCTGCCTTACCGCCTTTTCCACGCATCCAACAACTAATGGAATCGCGTTTTTTCAAACCATTCCACTTACCACTTTAAAATAACGCGAATACCACTGGTTCCAAATCCCGATTTTTTGTTTATTCAAGGTTTCGTTCCCTTCTTGTCACGGTTCCGTCTCTTTATCAACGCTCTATTATAACCAAACTCTACCTTCGCTAGAGTTCAACGCAGATCCAAAAATCGATTTCAATTGGGTTCAGACGACTAGAGTTCAATGCAGTTCCAAACGTGTTCAACTACAAATTAAGCTCCGAGGCTATCAAAATCGGACTCCACTATATTACAGTTGTCCCTACCAGAGTTCATACCAAAGCAGGGGTTCTAATTACCCTCTAAAAATATTCAATAGCCGGAATTAACATCGATTTCTTTATTAGATACAGAGCACCATTCAAGCCCTCCAATTACAGAGTCTATTTACACATTCTTCTACTCTCGCTTATGAAATTCAAGTCCATTCACACAGGAAATTAAATCAACAAATGCACAGGTAATACTGAAACAATTCCTTCACAATATATACATGAGTTACTTACAAAACCCTCCTATTCGGGCCAGATCTTCAATCTGATGGCCTCCTACTCTCCCTACTCTGCCTCTCCGTCTCCCTAACTCTATGCAGTTTTATGCAGGTCTGCAAGACTGCTACTAATGCGTTTGAGACTTATTTTTATACAACTACTACAAATGAATCGATTCAGATCCTTTGATGACTCAACAAAACTCTCCAAATTCCCAAATTCCTAACTTTAGACTAAATCCTAAATAAACTGAAACTGACTATCTCTTCATATGCCCACTAATCATTCAAGGCAGTTGCAATTCTACTCAAATATGAATAATTACATAGGAAATCAAAAACATGAGACCCCCCTATGTCTATCTATATACAAAATATTGTCTTGAGCCTAATGCCCCTGCATCATAAATGGGTTTATAAATTCAAGTATAAACAAGATGGTTCACTTGAAAAATACAAGTCCATGCTTGTAGCTAAAGGTTATGCTCAGAAGGAAGGTGTTGATTATACACAGACTTTTGCTCCTACAGTGAAATGGGGCACAATTAGAACTTTTTTTTCTCTTGTATCACAAAAAGGATGGAAGATACATCATATGGATGTGAAAACAACCTTTTTGAATGGATATCTGAAAGAGGATGTCTACATGTTTCAGCCTAAGGGTTTTGTTGTCAAAGGCAAAGAAAATAAGGTATGCAAATTGGTAAAAGCATTATATGGACTGAAACAAGCATCTTGTGCTTGGTATGAGAAGTTAATTGAACACCTCCTTAAGTTGAATTACAAAATTTTTGATCTAGATAATGCAACTTTATTTTTCAAGAAGATTAGAAAATGTGTTGTATATATAGTTGTCTATGTTGATGATTTGATGATTACAGAGAACAGTTATAGTTATATAGTGTCTATTAAAAGGGAGCTGCATAAAAATTTTGACATGACAGATTTGTGTTTGTTGCATTATTAGTTGGGAATTGAAGTTGCTCAACAACCCAAACACATTTTCATTTCTCAGAAGAAGTATGTTGGAAAGCTATTAAACAAGTCTAGAATGCAGGATTTTAACCTTGTTTCTACTCCTATGGAGCAGAATTTGAAACTTACTTCCACTAAAGGAAGTCAATTTGATGATCCAACGAAGTACAAGAAACTTGTTGGAATATTATTTTTTTTAACCACTGCTAGACCTTACATTACTTTTGTTGTATGGGTACTTTCCAGGTTCATGCATCGGCCCTATCAAGGTCATTGGAATGCAACACAAAGAGTTTTGAAATACATGAAGGGCACTCAATATTTTGGCATCAAATACTTTAAATTTGCATATTAAATCTCATTGGATATTTAGATTCTGACTTTGATGGTGATAAGGAGAATGGGGTCTCTATTTCTGGTTATTTTATGAATCTAGGATCAACATCCATTAGTTGGATGTCACGCAAGAAATGCATACTTGTTGATTCTACCACCAAAGATGAATATGTTGCAGCATCTAAAGCCACAAAAGAAATCATTTGGCTTCGTAAGATACTTGAATACTTGCAGGAGAAACAGAGAGATTAAACTCCTTTATTTGTCGATAATTATTCTGCAATTCATTGGCCAAAAATCCAAAGTTTCATTATCAAATAAAGCACATTAACACGAAATATCACTTGATTCGGCATTATGTAGAGGCCAAAGTTGTTTATCTGACACATATTCCTACTTCAAAGCAGATAGCAGATATATTCACCAAAGCACTAGGATGAGAAAAGTTTGAAAATTTCAAAATGTTACTCGGCATGTTAGATATCCCTTTGGATTAAGGGGGAATGTTAACTAATCCTTTGGGATAAGTTGCGTTACACTTTTTGCCCTTTTTTGAGAAAAAAAATTCATTTTTTTCTTTTCTTCAACTTTCTGCAAGCTAAAACAATTTTTCTGTTTAGAATTTCATTTTGCGATAAAAAATAAAAGTTGTCAGAAATTTTATTAGCTTTCTACTACTTATTTTTTGGAATTTTTTTATACGCATTTGATATGTCAACTTAGTGTTTCTTTGAGTGTCTTTTTTTTAGCAATCAAAGGATTCATAAGAAGTCATGTTAATACGCAATGTTGTATTCTTTGAAACTTTGTGTTTTTGAGAAACAAAATGTGTTACAACAATTTAGATAGAGTCAACTTCGGTTTCGTCATATTTACAAAGCCAATGGATGCATATCATGATTACTATAATTTTTTGAACTGGTCCAATATGAAAAAACTGCATATTTTGAATATGTTTCACGACGCAAGAAATTCCTTAACATATAAGTTATAAACTAAAAATCTAAAAACTACCCATTAGAGACGACGGACCAATGTAATGCACCATAATTTTTACAATGTATTTTGGAAGATGCATAATTATGATTTCACTGAATCATAATGACCTTCAGAAATTGTTTGTACCCATTTTATTAAAAAATTAATTAAAATTAGTAAATATTTATGAAATTCCATAAAAGTTATATTTCCTAAAAGTATATTCAATTCTGAAAATGCTTGTCTTGGTTCCGACAGTGAATTCAGAATGTTTCATGGAGTTTAATCAATCCAAAGTTGCAGATACATATTCTGAACTTAGGCCTGCATAATTGTGGACTCATTAGTTCGGCCGAACTCTTATAAAAAGTTTGGTCGATTTTTTTTATTTTTTTTTGTCGACGGCCCGTCAAGTCTAACGACATAAAATTTCAGCCAAACTTTTATACAAAACTTCAACCGAACTTTCACCCAATTTTCCATCAACCAAAAAATACCACGAAACCCCTCCAAAAAAACATTTCGCGGCAATATAAATTGCCGCGATATTGTTCATTATTTTCACACATTTGGTCTGATTTTACAAAGGTCTTGGTTTGATTTTGCAAAGAATTGTTTTGGGTTTAAGGAATTTTCTTGGAGGTACATTCAAAGAACATTTTTGCAAAAGATTGCTTTGAGTTTAAGGACTTTTCTTGGAGGTACATTCAAATGACATTTCCTGGAGGTATGTGATACATTTTTTGGATGTTTTTTGGGCTTCATTTTTTTTGAAAGTATGGATTTGGGCTTAATTTTCATTGTTTTTGAAGGTATGGATTTGGGCTTTTTTCCGAAAGGACATTTTTTGGACATTTTTTGGAAGTATTTTTTAAAGTGATATTTTTTGAAGTATTTTTTAAAGTGGCATTTTTTAAGAAGTTGGAATTAATTTTCAATGGACATTTTTTGGAGGCATTTTTTGAAGTGACATTTTTTTAGAGTACGTGTTTTGGGTTGAAGTAAATCTTTTATAATGATTTTTTTAAATGAGTTTTTGTCTAACTTTTTAAATGAATTTTTTTTGTAGGACTTGGAAGGAAATATTTTGTGCTTCGTTTCATTTTTATAAGACATTTTTTTCTCGGATTTTTTAAAGTAAGTGTTTTGGATTGGAGTATGTATTTTTTGCAAAAATTTTAAAATGAGTTTTTTTTTAAATTAAATCTTTTGTGATGTTTTTTTTTAATTGAGTTTTTGTCTAAATTTTTTGAACTTCATACTCTATTATCATGGGAAATCGAAGGAATTGTACGAGAAAATATGATCGAAAAAGAGACCCTGAGGAACGTAGAGAAGAGACGAGACAATCTCACAAAAGAAAGATAGAAGCACTCTCGAATATTGAAGGGGAAAATCAACCTCAACTAGAAGTTGAAGCAGCTATGTAAATGTAAATATTATGTTTTTGATATATTTAAAATTTTCCTAGTGTAAAATGTGAAGCTTAATTTTTATTTGATGAACTAATTTGAAAAATATATTGCAATGTAAACAGAGAGAGATATTCCTCAAAACATTGATGATGAGATACAAATTTTTGAAAGGGAAAGTGAAAGAGATATTGAACCTGAAGATGGTGAAAATGTTGAAAGAAATTCAAGTGAAGAAATTGAATCCCAAGGTATATATATATATGTTGAACACATGCATGTATTATTGAAATTATACATATATTTATTAATTTAGTTATTTATTGAATATGTAAACTTATTATGTATTATTCATTCGAATATGTATATATGAAATCAATGTCGATGATGAGATGTTGGAAAACGTTGACACTCACACATATGGAGATAAAAAAAGTTGGCCATTATATACGATATTGTATTAACCACATTTTTAATATGTACTTCATAAATGAACATGTGACAGTTCAAGCCCATATGTTGAAATTTCTCCTATCATTAAGGAAATTAAAAGAAGCTACGACTTTATTGGGTATTCGAAAATCAACCAAAGATAAAACAATGAAGGAAAATGTGAGACAAAATATAAATAGTGCTATAAATTCAATTAGAAGATCTAGACAGAAAAATGTTTCAGATGTACGTAGAGCAATACATATGGCAGTGGCTTCATCAAGTACTAAAGAGAATCGCTTGGTAAAATCTATGGCACGAGAATTAGGAACCTCGCGAAAAACTTTGCACAAACATCGGAAATTTTGGTTGCAAATAAATGTAAATGATGAACTCGCTTGTTGGAGAGCAATTTGTAGGCAACCATACAAATACAGACTTGGAGAACATGTTTAAAAAATAATATATGAATATTGGAAGAAAAATTAACATGTTTCGCCAAATGCAAGGGATGTGATGCGAAGAAGAATAGCATAAATCAGTACGATGAACATGAAAAACATTTCTTGGAAACCACTCAAATAGAGTTTTTCAACAAGTTCAAAGAAGAGAATCGTGAAATTCATGTGTCAATCAGTGCTTTTGTTCAACAAAAACCATTGTATGTAAAACCTATCACCATACGCGACACTTGTTGTTGTCGTTATCATGTGGAATTTGAGTTATATTATGACACATTCCTTAATTTTGGTAGAACATTTTGGAAGGATTCACCTCCTCCTTCCACTATCCATGATTTCATATCTCAAATTCTATGTGAAAGAAAAATCGATGATCTATTTTATGAAAAGAAATGTGTTGGTGGTAAAAAATGCGATGATTGTGGAAATTTGACTAAATTACAAAAAAAATATCGTATTGATATAAATGATCAATCACTGTCCAACATGAAAGTGAAATGGAAGAGATATGAATATATCCATACATCGATTCAAGGTGCAAATAGTGCTAAAAGAATTGAATTATGAGAAGAAGAAATTTTTTTGATAGACTTTTTGAGAAAGTTTGAGGCAGAAATTTATAAATACACCAAGCATTCCCATAGAGCTCGATGGCAAGACTTGAAATTCAAAAAATCCCGTGAAGTTTTTCCACCAGTGACCATTTTGTCAGTAATTGATTTTGCAGAAAACTACACATTTGTTCCACAAAAAGAAATTCAGAGTGAATACTATCATTCTGACCAAGTCTCCATGCTCGTCCATATTCTATATAGACATGTTGAACAAAATGTCGATCATATAGAAAGCACGAGTGAAAATCAACATATCATTAAAGAATATCACTTTTATATCAGTGACAATCGTACACATGATACATGTTTTGTACAACATTGTTTTGGAAAAATTTATGATTCCTTGAAAAATCGTGGAATAACATTCAATGAACATTGGATATGGTCAGATGGATGCGCAGGTCAATTCAAATCTGCATGATCATTCTTTTGGTTGTGTTGTCTTCATAAGAAAACCTGCATTAAACATTGTTGGAATTTCTTCGAGATTAGTCATGGAAAAGGAGAACATGACGGTGCAGGGGTATGCATAAAACGAGCACTTCAAAGATATCAAATGAATCCCTCTACAAGACAACTTGTGGACGCTAAAGAAATTGTTCAATGGTGCATCGCTGCTCTAAGCCATTAGACTAACCGATAAAGGGAAGTGCAAAGGTACATTCATTTTAATTTTTATTGGATATCTAATTTTAAACAGTGTACATTTATCACAATTTGATTATCTCTAATTGATTATCTTTGATTGTATTTTGATATCATATTTACATTCTTCTTTGAATTTTCCATATAAAGGTTTTTTTGGCATATTGGGATCGAAGAAGTAGATAGATCAATTGGAAATGACGTTGAAACAATAAAAGGGACTCGAAAATTGCATTCAATTAAAACAAAGTTGTCCAGAAATGTGTTTGCATTGGATAAAAGAAAATATTCTTGTTTTTTTCATGTTTGCATAGACAACACAAAATCCAATGACGTTTGTGAAAACAAAATGTATGTAAAAGATTGGAAACATACAGAGCTAAATACAAAGGGAAAAATGTTCGTTGCAATGTTTGAAGAAATGAAATCAGAGGAGACTACAATATCATCCGATGGTGATCGAGTTTCTGATCTTGTTAGAGAAGGTAACATTTGAATTTCTTTCAAATGATAAAGATCTAGAAATAAATTTAAATACATAATTTTGTTAAGTTTGTTTTATTGTGCAGGAGATGTTTTTCCTGTAATTGCATCTGCTGACAACGATGAAAATGTTAAGTATTATTTGATGTGTTGCACTGAAAGAAGAATGAAATTATTAGAAAACTATAAAGATCACGGGTTTCCATATGAAAGAGGATCTATTGTAATGAAAGGATATTTTTTCAGACAAATTAATCAAAGTGGGGATTTTGTTTACTTTGAAGACTATGAACCTAATGTCATAAGTTGTCAATATAGTCACTTGGTGTGTGTAGCACACATAAATTTGATCGAGGTTCAATCAAAGAAAAAAATGAAAATTAAGAAATTAAAAATGTCAATATCCGATCATGAACGGATCATTGAAGATGGCATTCCATTGGAATTTTTTTGATTGAACTATCCAACAATTTCTTCTCTTTGGATTATGTTTTATAACTTCCAGAACTCAACTAAAAATTGAGCTACCTTGTTATGTTATCTGTGCAAGTGTTTGCACATGTACAAATTTTTTTGGTACACACTAGGATCAACTGAAAGTAGCTTTTCTATACATGCATTGATGAAAAATGTTGCATGTATTGGATATATATATATATATATTCCTAGAATGCAATTAACTATTCAAGTATTTTTACTATATGTGCATTGATGAAAAAAATTTCATGTATTGAATATATATGTTCTAGAATGAAATTAACTGAAAGTAGTTTTTCTATGTACATTGATGAAAAATGTTGGACATAATGAATATATACACAAATCAAATGTTACCAGTTTTTCTTGTTGGCTTTCCTGGTAAAAAATATGGAATGTAAATAAATCATCCATAGTATAGTTTTATACGAAGATTACTTTCAGACTAGAGACTCGGAGCACTTCTCCGACGTTTGGTGGGATTTGACCCACACCCCTATTCCTGATAGAAATGCTAGTACAAAATTTTTCTGTCCAATGGTCGGATATGTTCTAAGCAATTAACTGAAAGTAGCTTTTCTATGTGCATTGATGAAAAATGTTGCATGTATTGGATATTTATATATATATATTCTAGAATGCAATTAATTGTTCAAGTAGTTTTCCCATGTGCATTGATGAAAAATGTTTCACGTGATAAATATATATGTTCTAGAATGCAATTAACTGAAAGTAGCTAAATTCTATATATAGCCATTGATGAAAAGTAGCTTAATTCTATTGAAATTGATGAAAAATGTTGAAGTACTGGATATATATGTTCTAGAAAGCAATTAACTATTCAAATAGCTTTTCTATGTGCATTGATGAAAAATAATGGACATATATGTACATTATAGATTGCATTTTTTTAAATTTTATGATTGTTTTCAACACATCTAACAAGACCTAGAATCTTATGATTGTATATATATATGTATGTATTGTACTTCACAACATTACTTTACATGCCAAATGTACTTCAACCATCCAAAACTTGAGTTTTAAAAACTTGCATGAGAATTTCACTAGTTGACTAATATTCAAAAAGGAAAAATCTGAAATAGAATCTTATTCACAGGATAGAAAGGTTAAATTTCTTCTCCATATAATAACTCAAGTTAATCTTCTTTTGACGAAGTGACTCATCCAAAGTGTAGATTTAGGTGATTACTAATGTCATCAATTTACCAATTTATAAATCAACAAGGCTACCTAGTTGAGTGCATTAATGACATTGACCCCAATTCAACAAACATATATCTACTTCTTATATTTCCAATCAAAATTAAAGGGATTTATATGGGAAAGAGGCAGAACATATAGCCCATCAACTACTTTTTAGAGGTCAATGAAGGTATCTAGTGAAATGGAAAAGGTCAGAAAAGGCTCAACCAATAGGAGTTTTCATCATGTGGGAAAATGTTTGGAACACTTGATTGTACTTGAAAGTAATCTTAAGATTGTTTTTGATCTCTACATACTCTTGTTTGAGTGAAAAAATTTCCAATGGGAAGAACATAGTTTTTCAATCCAACTAACCATATCAATTGAGCTCTATTTGAAAAAAAAGTAAAAAAAACCAAAAAGCCAACAAAATAACATCCTTGGTTGTTATTTTTTACTGGAATAGCTAAATCATATTAATGATTCTCCATCCAAAAAAAAATTCAATGAAGAGAATAATAAAAATCCAAAAGTTTCTAAAAGGAATTCTTAAATTATTCTTAAAAAGAATAAAGAGGCAATAATTCTTTTTAGAAACTTTTGGATTCTTATTATTCTCTTCATTGAATTTTTTTTGGATGTCCAGAATCCTTAATATGATTTAGCTATTCCAATAAAAAAATGACAACCAAGAATGTTATTTTGTTGGAATGTTTTGTTGGCATGTTGGCTTTTCTTTACTCTTTTTTCAAATAGAGCTCAATTGATATGGTTAGTTCGGTTGAAAATCTATGTTCTTCCCATTGGAAATTTTTTCACTCAAGCAAGAGTATGTAGAGATCAAAAGCAATCTTAAGATTACTTGAGTACAATCAAGTGTTCCAAACATTTTCCCACATGATGAAAACTCCTATTGGTTGAGCCTTCTCATGATGAAAAGTATGGAATGTAAATAAATCATCCACAGTATAGTTTTGTATGAAGATTCCTTTTAGACAAGAGACTCGGAGCACTTCTCCGACTTTTGGTGGGATTTGACCCACATCTCTATTCATGATAGAAAATCTAGTACAAAATTTGTTTGTCCAATGTTCGGATATGTTCTAGGAAATTAACCTAAAAATAGCTTAATTCTAATTCATCTTTGATGAAAAATGTTGAAGTATTGGATATATATGTTCTAGTTCAAGCAATTAACTAAATTCAAATAGTTTTTCTATGTGCATTGATGAAAAATGTTGTACACGGATATATATTTTCTATAATTGAATTAACTAAAAGTAGCTTAAATTCTATGCATGTGCATTGATGAAAAATAATCCAACATATATGTAAATTATAGATTGCATTTTTAAAATTTTATGATTTTTTTCAACACATCTAACAAGACATAGAATCTTATGATTGTTTATATATATATATATATATATATATATATATATATATATATATATATATATATATATATATATATATTGTACTTCACATGCCAAATGTACTTCAACCATCCAAAACTTGAGTTTTAAAAACTTTTTGATTATATCACAACATTACTTCACATGCCATGCCAATTGTAGTTCAATTATCCAATAAAAACATTTAACATTATATCACATGCCAAATGTAGATCAACCATCCAAAACTTAAAATTTTTAATTTAACAGAAAATTATAGATCACAACATTACTTCACATGCCAAATGTACTTCAACCATCCAAAAATTGAGTTTTAAAAACTTTTTGATTATATCAAAACATTACTTCACATGCCATGCCAATTGCAGTTCAACTATCCAATAAAAACATTTAACATTATATCACATGCCAAATGTAGATCAACCATCCAAAACTTAAGTTTTAATTTAACAAAAAATTATATATCACAACATTACTTCACATGCCAAATGTATTTCAAAATCAAAACATTAATTTTTAAAAACAAAACAAATTATAACACAACACTACTTCTGAAGCCAAATGTAGTTCAAAAGCAAAACATTAATTTATAGATCACAACATTACTAGTAGTTCAACTATCCAAAACTTAAGTTTTAAAAACCAAACAAATTATAACACAACATTACTTCACATTCACATGCCAAATGTAGTTCAAAAGAAAACATTAATTTATAGATCACAACATTACTAGTAGTTCAACTATCCAAATCTTAACTTTAAAAAAAAAAAACAAATTATAACACAACATTACTTCACATGCCAAATGTAGTTCACATAAAATATGTCTAAAAATTGTAGATCTCACAAGTATCAAGTATCAAGTTATATATATATATATATATATATATATATATGACTGTGCATCTAGATAATATATAAAAAATTAAATTTAAGACTAGAAATCTCAATCAAATCTAGAAATCATGTCCATCAAATACAGATGGATGTAGTATCTTTCCTAACAGAGTCTCAGTCTGCAAGCTATCTTGCAAAGCATGGGAAACCTGTACACAATGCACGTATAAACATTAAAATTTGATGTTTGAAAAATGAGTGAGAATATATAGAACTTCATGTAAAAAACAAAATATAAAAAAAAAAAATTATGCAATACCTCATGAGGTTCCCTCTCCATTTGTTGCTCGCCTGCTACAACTTCCCCCATGGGGACATTTCCAACAGTAAACTGTACAATATACATGTACAGTTATATATATATATATATATATATATATATATATATATATATATTAAAAAAATTCAAATGAAAATGCATGTATATATAAACTTATTTTCAATAATATTAAAAAAAATAAGTTAGACAACTTGTTCAAGTGGTTGACATGGTGTGGATGGTTCTTATCTCTGTCGCTAGAGTCCGTGGATTAAAGAAATCTTCTATAGAAACCTAAAATTCAAATTGTTAAAAGTATAAAATAACTCAAGATCAAGATCTCAATTTATAATAAAAATTTTAAACTTCAATTTATAAATTATAACTTTTAAAAAAACATATATATTTAAAAGTGAAAAATTGAATACTTCTGCAGGTGGATTTGGGACATCTCCTAAGAGAGGCTCCAAAAGAAAATCTCCAAAAACCTAAAATTCAAAAAATTTAAAATAACTCAAGATATAGATATATCTCATTTTTTTATGGAACTTTTTGAGGTGGAATATATATAACTTGAAAACATAAATTTTAAAAGTGAAAATTTGTCCATACTTGTTGTGGATCTGGCACATCTCCTAAGGAAGTAGAAGGTACATCTCCCAAGGAAGAAGAAGGTACCTCCAGCCCAAAAACATTGAACGGAATCAGAATCTGTTAAAACATTTTATTATTATATATGTACATGTACATGTGTGCATAATTATTTATTTTAAAAATATCACTTAAAAAACACTAATATTTGTCAACATATCTTGATGGTGAGACCCATCTTGATTGTTTGAACCAGAGGCTCCGAACATGATATTAACATTTTCGTCATTCATCAAGCGTGACAACTGCAAATGGTGTTTTAACATACAATGATACATTTTGTTAGATTAATGTACATACAAATAAATGTATACATATACATGTGTATTTATTACAAATTGTACATATATGTGTTAAAATAATTGAACCCTAACCATTAACACATACCATTCCCGTGCCCTCTTCCTCATGAAGAATTAGGTCTTGCCAACCATTGCGACAATTCTTTGCATATATTTTGAGATCTTCAACACTCATGTTTTCAATCTCTTCATTTGTACAATATAAAAAATTGGTGCGTGCATTCTCACATGCTCTTTGTCGATTCAGACAAACATCGACTCCACCCAATCCACTATGAACATTGTCGATGATGGCATCCCTTGCTTCTCGACTAATTTGAGAAGTGGCTTCCATCTCTGACCGCAAAGTTTCGACCCGAAAAGATCGACTAACCAATGGTGGCTTAGGGCGAGGCAACTCAACATCACGCCTAGCACCCCTACGGTCACACAATCGACCTTTCCCAGGACCAAAAAATTCAGACGGAAGGTCATTGTTTTGGGTTTCATTTCCAAAAAGAATTCTACATACGACAATTTTCCAAAATAAAGAGGAACCTCATCGTTCCATGGGAGTCTTCCATAGGCTGCAAGGTGTCTATCATACAAATAGTGAGCTATATCGGGGTGCTTGAAATATTTCACCTTCAACATCTTTCTTTTCAGCTCTTGTTTGAAATTAAACATTGACTTCGTCATTTCTTTTGTAACTCTTTATTTTACATCCTCCCATTTATCGGGACCCATTACTGTTTCCTTTCTTTTTCTCATGACTTCTACAAATGTATCAGTTGTTGGCCCAAAATTTCGGTACACAACTACTAATTTGCCTAAAGAGTGTGTAACTATTTCCAAGCTTTGTCGACTCTCAGCAAGTAGAGTCAAAACCACGAGATCTCTCTACAATTTTGCATGAAGTTGTTGACAGCTTTCTAAGGTGCATTGCTCCATGTTTCTTTCCCAAGGTATATCAGAAATGTCGGCCAAATAAGTCATGGTGGGTGGAAAACCTTCTTCTTGAATGAAGCGTTCTGCCCTGTGTCTTTTTTTACCAACATTTGGAGCATTTTCAGCCTCTGCATCAATATATAAAATTTTGTATATTAGAAAAAACACATGTAAACAAATTTTTACAAATTGAATGAAAAAAATATTCAAATTGATGGCAACCTCGATGTAGTTGGCTAGCACCTTCCCCACTGTGAAACTGTTGAGAACCAGAACGACCTTGCTGAGAACCAGCACCACCAGCCATTGATTGGCCTCCGGGGGAATAAATATCACCACCTTCACGCAACCTGCTAGCACTTATTGATGGCCCTCTAAGGGGATTTGAATCACCACCAACCTCTCGAGACGAGAAAGAAGCTTCATAAACAAATATGAATTTATAATCAATTGAAAAATCCATTCATAAATATAAATACACGTACATATTCATTGATTAAATTGCGTGAACCATACCACGACTGGGTGAACCATGGGCATGCTCCATGGATGGAGTAGAGACCCTTCTCCTCTTATCTCCTAAAAAATAAAAAAAATAAAAGTTTATTAACAACTAATTTAACTCACAAAGTCGATAAAAAAACAATTCCATATGTACACACATGTATGGAGATTTAAGATTATATTTAAATACCATGAACATCCCTCGATCCCTAATCCTCCCCCTCCTAGAGATATAGGATTCTGTTGATCTTCGTGTTCATCCTCCATGATATATATATCTACAGTGGACATTTACAATTATTTTTTTAAATGACTAGAATTTAAAATAAATTCAAAATAAATTTCAGAAAATTAACGTAATTTACTGTACACGTATTCTGTAAAACACAACTTTCAAAGCACTAATTGATGTGTGAAACTCAATTGAAGCAAAAAAAATTATAAAAATGATAAGTTCACCAAATTGTGCTTTACATAGTGGGAGCACACTTGGTATAAAATTGAAAAAAACACCTTGTCATTAAAAAAGAAGTGAAACTCCATTTAAACAAAAATTTGTTGAAGTCCCCGCATTTTAATTTTATAAAAATGTGAAGTTCACCACTTGTTGCAAATGTGAAGTTCACCAAGTTGCGTTTTACATGGTGTGGTGGGAGCACACTTGGTATATAATTGAAAAAAGCACATGGTCATTAAAAAAGACGCATTTATAAGTACAAAACACACACATATCCAAGATATGTTACAATGTCCATCAATAAATTTTGAAGGAGAGAGTCTCAACACTAATTCATCTTTGAGAGATGAATCTTGAATTTTTGAAGAAGAGCGTCTCAAAACTAATTCATCTTTGAGAGATAAATCTTGAATTTTTGAAGAAGAGCGTCTCAAAACTAATTCATCTTTGAGATATGAATGTTGCATTGGCATTGCCCCATACAATTCTAATTCATCTTTGATATATGAATCCTGAATTGGCATTTTCCCATGCACTAGATCAGCAGACATCTTGTTCACATTTGAACAATGTCTTATACTAAAAAATTGAAATTGGCTAACAATATTATTTGTTATTCCATGCAGTTCTTTTAGCCTCTCCTTCTTAACTTAGTACATGTCATTCATCTGGTTGCACACAAGTTCAGAATTGGTGAAAACTACAATTCCATTTGATCCATACTCCATAGTTGTTCCCAAGCCTTCTATCAATCCAATATAATATGCCTCGTTGTTTGTTGTTCTTCCCGGTATATTAATTTTCCTTTGGACGACTTTGTTAGTCGCAATATTGGAAAGCACATATGTAATCACTGCTTTCCCTGGATTGGGATAGCAAGAAAATTCTATGCATAATTTCCATTTTTCAACCATATTTAATGGTTTTCTTATCCCTGAAAGAAAAAACAAATTCAATAAAAATATATATTAAATTGACATTTATTGCAAATGCATGGGAGAAATGACACATGATCATGAGATAAATGACATGTGCATGGTTTATCTTAAAGCTTGACTTAAAAATTTTATGGTAGAATTCACATCTAGAATTATTGGGAGGAAGGCTTTAGTTTGTGGGAGAAATAAATTTGCCTTAAAGTTTGCCTAAGAGTTTATGGGAGAAGGGAGAAATGACACATGTACAAGGTTTGCCTTAGAGTGGTAGTGGTTTATGGATATGAAAATGAAGAACTTCTATTTAGATCTGTTACAGAGATTGAATGTGGAGGCATTTACTAGATATGTCACCTTTGAGAAAATATGAGATCTAAAAGCTACCTATCCCTTTACAGATTCTGCATTTAGAACTTGTAAAAGTTAACACTCAACAAATAGACTAAAATCCTATAGAAGTTCAAAATTCTATGAGAGTTCAGCCACTTTAGGTTCAATTTTCAGGCCTTAAAGCTTGAGTGAAATGACATTTACATGCTTTGCAAAATTATTTTATGCACTTACAAAAAACAATTAAAAATCTATTTGAAACAACTAAACTATATAAGGTTAAAACATATGTTTTGTATCAAATCACTTTTGGTTTCAATGGGAAACTTTAATGGCTAATGTGTTTTTTCTTGAAATGTGATACACCCCATTAAAATGGGAGATATATCGAAATGATTCCTATGGTGTAATAAAATAGTTATAGTTGCAAGTATTTTAAAAATATAGATGCATAAATTCAATGAGAATGGACTTTTTGAGATATAAAAGTCCAAAATGGAAGAGTTGTTTGTGAACAAATATCAATGGATCACTATGGATATATATCTGCTTCATTAAAATGGATTTTTCTAGAAGGATGCCCATTAAGTTGGAAAGAAGGGAAAGTATCACAATTAAATATGTTAATGTGCATGTGTTTTACATTGAATATTTTTCATTTCATTAAAAATCTATTTGAAACAATTAACTATATAAGGTTAAAACCTATGTTTTGTATCAAATCACTTTTGGTTTCAATGGGAAACTTTTATGGCTAATGTGTTTTTCTCGAAATGATTCCTATGGTGTAATAAAATAGTTTCAAGTAGTGTAAAGATATAGATGCATAAATTCAATGAGCATGGTTTTGAGATATATAAGTCCAAAATGGAATAGTTGTTGGTGAACAAATATCAGTGGATCACTATGGATATATCTGTCTCATTAAAAGGGATTTTTCTAGAAGGATGGACTAAGTTGGAAAGAAGGGAAAATATCACAATTATGTTAATGCATGTGTTTGTTGAATATAAAGGTTTTTATCTCTCTCATTGTTTGATACCATGGATATGAAAAATAAAAACTACTATTTAGATCTATTCCGGAGATTGACTATAGGAACCATTCTTTGGATATGTCACTTTTGAGAAAAGATGAATCGAGAGGCTACTATTATTTCTGGACTACCTTTAGAACATGAGGTTAACACTTAATCAATGGAACTAAAAATTCTATATAAGTTCAAAATTCTATGAGAGTTCAGCCATTCTAGGTTCAATTTTTAGGCCTTAAAGCTTGAGAGAAATGACATTTACATGCTTTGAAAAATTATTTTATGCACTTACAAAAAACAATTAAAAATCTATTTGAAACAATTAAACTATATAAGGTTAAAACATATGTTTTGTATCATATCACTTTTGGTTTCAATGGGAAACTTTTATGGCTAATGTGTTTTTCTCGAAATGTGATACACCCCATTAAAATGGGAGATATATAGAAATGATTCCTATGGTGTAATAAAATAGTTATAGTTTCAAGTAGTTTAAAAATATAGATGCATAAATTCAATTAGCATAGAATTTTTGAGATATAAAAGTGCAAAATGGAAGAGTTGTTTGTGAACAAATATCAATGGATCACTATGGATATATATTTGCTTCATTAAAAGGCATTTTTCTAGAAGGATGCCCACTAAGTTGGAAAGAAGGGAAAGTATCACAATGATATGTTAATGCATGTGTTTTACATTGAATATTTTTCATTTTATGAAAAATATATTTGAAACAATTAACTATATAAGGTTAAAACCTATGTTTTGTATCAAATCACTTTTGGTTTCAATGGGAAACTTTTATGGCTAATGTGTTTTTGCTAAAGAAATGATTCCTATGGTGTAATAAAATAGTTTCAAGTAGTTTAAAAACATAGATGCATAAATTTAATGAGCATAGTTTTGAGATATAAAAGTCCAAAATTGAATAGTTGTTTGTGAACAAATATCAGTGGATCACTATGGATATATCTACTTCATTAAAAGGGATTTTTCTAGAAGGATGTCCACTAAGTTGGAAAGAAGGAAAAATATCACAATGATATGTTAATGCATGTGTTTTACATTGAATATAAAGGGTTTTCTCTCTCTCTCATTGTTTGAGACATGGATATGAAAATGAAAACATATTTAGATCTATTCCATAGATTGACTATGAGTGTTCTTTGGATATGTCACCTTTGAGAAAAGATGAGATCGAGCTACCTAGCCCTTTACAAACTTTGCCTTTAGAACTTGTAGAAGTTAACACTCAACTGACAGACTAAAATCCTATGGAAGTTCAAAATCCTATGAGAGTTCAGCCACTTTAGGTTCAATTTTTAGGCCTTAAAGCTTGAGAGAAATGACATTTACATGGTTTGCAAAACTATTTTATGCACTTACAAAAAACATGCTTTAAATTTAATGGGAGAAAGCCAACATGATGCTTTAAAAACTTTTCCTAAGAATTTATGGGAGAAATGACACATGTGTACACAATTTGCCTTAAAGTGGTTGAGGTTAATGGATATTAAAATGAAGAACTTCTATTTAGATTTGTTACAGAGATTGACTCTAGGGGAATTTACTGGATATGTCACCTTTGATAAAAGATGAGATCCAGAGGCTACCTAGCCCTTTACAGACTCTACCTTTAGAATTTGTAGAAGCTAACACTCAATAGACAGACTAAAATCCTATGGAAGTTCAAAATGTGGAATTTCAAAATTCTATGAGAGTTCAGCCACTTTAGGTTCAATTTTTAAGCCTTAAGGCTTGAGAAAAATGACATTTACATGGTTTGAAAAATTATTTTATGCACTTACAAAAAACATGCTTTAAAGTTAATGGGAGAAAGCCAACATGACATGTATGCTTTAAAAACTATGCCTAAGAATTTATGGGATAAATGACACATGTACACAGTTTGCATTAAAGTGGTTGTGTTTTATGGATCTATTAAAATGAAGAACTTCTATTTAGATCTGTTATAGAGATTGACTATAGGGGCATTTACTATGGTTATGAGTACTATGAAGATCGAGCTTACACTACCTAATCTATGTTCTTTATCCATACTACCCTTCCAGTATGTACAAGATAGAATCTCCCTTATATATAAGTAATCAATCTAAGTTGAATAAGTTGTAAGAGCAATTCCCTTATACCTCTTGTTCAGGATCACCAGTTCACATTTGGTTATGTTTATAGTTAATATGTAGAATAAGGGTGTTGACCTTATAAGTGCTTGATCACATCGACCTTAACTCCAGAGCAGCAGCGCCACAGCAATTCAACAAAATGGACCACAATGCAACAAAGCAGTAGCGCCACATCAATTCAAAAAAATGGACCACAACGCAACAGAGCAGCACGCCACAACAATTCAACAAAATGGACCACAGCGCAACAGAGTAGCAGCGCCATAGCAATTCAACAAAAAGGACCACAGAGCAGCAACGCCACAGTAATTCAACAAAATGGACCACAACACAAAAAAGTAGCAACGCCACAGCAATTCAACAAAATGGACCATAGCGCAATAGAGCAGCAGCGCCACAGCAATTCAAAAAAATGGACCACAGCGCAACAGAGCAGCAGTGCCACAGCAATTCAACAAAATGGACCACAGCGCAACAGAGCAGAAGCACCATAGCAATTCAACAAAATGGACCACAGCGCAACAGAGTAGCAGCGCCACAGCAATTCAACAAAATGGACCACAGCGTAACAGAGCAGCAGTACCACAGAAAACAGAAACGCGCGAAAAAGAGCGCCACAGAAAACAGAAACATGCGAAAAAGTTATCAAACCGTTAATAGTTCACGGGCGATATATTTATAAAATATGAGTTCGGCCGAAATTTTGTTGCCGGTTTTCCCATCTCCGGCCAAAAATCTGTTTGCCCACATCGTCAGTACGTCGTCAATCTAAACGGCAGAACAAGTTCGACCGAACTTTCTCAAAATTTCGATCGAACTATTGCGGAAAAAAGTTTTCCACCCCTGATTCTCACAAAAGTGTATCCCAACTTCACATTTTCACCCTTATAACTTAGGTAGTTTTTCATTTTACAGGTAAGAAATCCACCAACAATTGTGATCTGATAACTATCTTTACGTGTATAAATACTTTATGTTTCCATTTAATAAGTTAACTTTTTTCATTGTGGAGTTCATCAGGCCTGTAAAAATTAGCTAATATGGAAGACACATGTGAATACAAGAGCAATCCAGGTGAAATAATGTCAATCTATGTGAAATACATCAAGGGATTGAAGTTTTTCATAGGCCCAAGTGAAGGAAGGGGAACTGTGATTAAATTACAACCTATGTTAAGGGTAACCAAGTTGGTGCAAGCCTTGGCATCATCATTAGATGGAGTTGACAGTGTATTTCCAGAGACACCAAGGACTTGAAGGGCTTAAAGTTTACATAAATTCTGCCACGCATTTCCCATCTACCCAAAACTAGACAAATGGAGCTCAATGATAATGCTCCCAAACTTTTACAATAATCTGGTTCACAAATAGTCCATATCTATGGCCAAATATCTCAACCATTGTTTTAGTAGTTGGAAAGAAGGTCATTCTGACATAACACAACTTATGTACGCCCAGGATATCAAGGATAATCAAATTGTGCTTTAACTCATTAGATAAATGAGCTACAGCAATTGATAAACTGAAAACATATTTTTCCAGTGACAATACATCATTGTTTCAAGTGTATCAAGTAAGATTCATTCAAATAAACATTGAAATTCATTCAAATAAACATCGAAATTTCACTATGAACATTAAAAAGTGGTTTAGTGATGCAGTTTATGACATTTATTATATAGTAAGAAATTTGATATAATATTATAAGGAAAAAAAATAAAAGATAGCACTTCTAGTTTTGAGTAACAGAATTACAACATTGTGATGGTCTCTGAATCGAAATTTATTGTATTAGCTTCCCGAGGCAATTTAGTTTGTTATTATCATTAGTTATTGAAAAGAATTGTGTTTTATTACCTTAATATATTTTTCTATACACACGACATTCCAGGAAATTGAGAATTAAACAAGCTACCCTGTGAATGTCACATGAAAACGATGTTTTTTCAACATGAAAATAAAAGATTCTTTTTATCTCTTACATGTTTACATTGAATTTAAACCATCGATCCAAGCCAAGTTGAAGTGTGCTTCCGCAACTTCAACTCTAAGCTCCATGATGGCAGAGTTATTGACATGTTTCCACTATTATACAATCTTATCATCGCAAATAACAAGCTTTAGAAATTTCATCCTGCGAACTGATTTAGGCACTTCCTCAACCAGGAACACTCTCTCATGTCAAGCTCCATAAGATTCCTTAGTTGTCCCATTTCCTCAGGAAGTTATTTCAAGCTCTCCAATAGCAAAATTAAAGGAAATTCAAGCCCCAAAAAATTGGGGAAGTGGAATGTATGCCAATTCCCAAAACCCAATTCACATGACTAAATAAATTTCGTTTGACCTAATTTGATATGACTTGTTTATTAATTTTGGCATAACAATGTTTTTATCCATTTTGTTTGTTAAATAAATTTGCATCATAAAAGGCTACATGAATGCTTTTGAAAATGGAATATAAATGGCAGAATGTGTACCTACCCAGGTGTTCGCTTTACATGGAAGAGATGAACGATGGGAGGTTATTCCATATGTTATGTTTCTCCTTTGAGGTGTCCATGTACTCTTATAAATTCGTGAACTATTGCAACCCGACCCCAAGACATATATGAAATCAACCTTTGAGCAATTTACCTTTTGTTACTTAATAATTTCCTTAACATTAATGCTCCTATTAATCTTTAAAAACTAAAAAATGGAAGAATTTGCACCTACTGATTAAGAGACAATGAGTGAGGAAACTTCACTTCACAGATATTCTCATCTATGACACAAATATGATGAGTAGAGATTATTAGGATCTCGTTGTTGGAATCAATGTCATTCAATAGCAAGTTTTACTTCTTTTAATAGATGAAAAATAAATTGTTAATATTACCAAAAAAAACATAAATACCAACATCCTTGACCGTAATAAAATGAATTCATGTCATTATATAATAACATCTAATCTACAAAAATAAATGAAGAAAAGAAAATCCGAAAAGATATAATAATATGTGATTTTATGAAAACGAAATAATGCTCACAGAGAGCAGAGCACGTGGTTAACTTATTGAAAAGGTAAAATGAGTCTTCTCCAAATGGAAAGGTATATGATTCACTGGTCGTGGATCTTTGGCCTGTACAAACGATTAGATAGGTCGGTCGGCTTGAGCCATATGGATTTGTTAATGCTCCTGTGAATAGTGATAGCACATTGGTGACGATCGCAGAATCTGAACTTAGATAAAGTCCAAGTGCTTTCCTATATTTCTGAATCTAATCCATATATCCATTAAACAAATTTTGTCTTGTACTAATTCCATATTTTTTAAACGATACAACGTATGGGAATGTTAAGAAAATTAATAATAATAATAATAAATTAAATTAAATTATAAAGAGAGGCTTGTGACTCTGACCTTGCATCCATGCCAAGTGTTAGAGGTATTGATTTTCAAGTTCCAATCTATCATCGTATCAAGCAATCACAACTTTCACCAATTACATTTTTATCACCTCCAACATTCAAAGTTCAGATGGATGGCGTAATAGGCATACAGAAAGGAGTTATCTTTGCTGTGGTTTTTTGACTGTATATATGGATTCAGCACCCTAAAAAACCCTAGAGCACTTCGATTATGCAAGATTACCTATCAAACTTCTATTTTCAATAAATTCCTACCGGAATTTAGAGAAATTTAACCGGAAAAAACTACCCTAAAAGCCTTCAAAAAGCTGCATTATAGACTACTCGATACATACCGGTAATGCACAAAGAGCCATCCATGCAAAGGAGGTAATTTTTTTCATTCAAGTTATTGATTGATCAATGGCACTACCTGGCTCGGGTTAGGAACTCGGCCACTCTAAAGGAATAACGGCTTGCATCATCCTTTCACTTTTATAATTTTTCCATTACCAAAAGATCGTCCTTAGCCATCGTTAACCAGAATAAATAGAAAACGTCCTTGACATAATGTTCCCTCTAGCTTGCACCTAGTCACCATAATCCAAAAGTAAAGGGTGTGAGTACAGTTGGTCGACCCCTACTCAAGGAGGTTACCAAGCGAATAATACGCCTTCTTAAACAGATTCCAATAACTACATCACCATCGGGGAAGAACATAAGAGGAAAGGCAGGGAAGGCAATAGAGAAATCAATAGTTCGATATTATAACCTGCATAAGAACCAACCCAGATATAAGTACTCATTGAGCGTAACTTCACTAATTTGGTGTTTAATTTAGAAAGTGTTGTATTTGCTAATTTAGCTAAGATTATAGCTTTAGAATATTTGGGCTTATGCTACTTTAGTAGTCTCAAAGCATATTTCTGAATATAACCGGAAAGAAAGTTCATCACAGATGTAGTCTCAAAGCAATGGTGTCCGGTCTTGGAAACTAAAGCTTAAATAAATCAGCAAGTTGAATAAGGTATGGCCTTTCAAACTCATACATAAACTCAAGATTTTTCCTAGATGGTTTTATAACAGTGATTCCCAGTGATTTCTATCTGAAGCTTGGCAAGTTGGCATGGGAAAAAAAAATTGTAGTCACATCTTACTCTAATTTATTTATATTTGCAAACCCTGGAAGGGACATAGTGTTATTATGTCGGCCTTGTCTCCCCAAATGAAGGTGCTTTAGTTCCAAAGTAGCGCTCCCCTACATACATGAGAAGCGGTGAGCCAGAGTTTTAAACATGTGATGTGTGAGTCAGGTGTTTTTTTTTTTTTTGGACAAAAAAATTACTTTTTGTTTATATGAGTGTACTAGGGCACATGTCTTTGTTATATTGTAAGTTTTTCATTTTCTATATATAACACTGTTACTGATGAAATAGGTAACCTGACCTCAAAATGGGAACTCTAACCTAAAAAGACTCAAAAAAACATGAAAAAACACCCCAAAAACAAAAAAAAAAAAGTGTATTCCAGAACGCACTTGGTTTTTTTTAAGGTCAAATTTCAACATTTTATAAAATTATGCTAAAAACAAAATTGTTTCTTGAAAAAAAGATTGAAAAAACACACTCAAAACAAAACCAGTTAATGCTGGAATAACAAAAAAAAAAATATTTGTGTCATATTTTTGACATTTTTAAAAATATAAATAACATTTTTTCATTTTTAAAATTCAAACATTAAAAAAACCTAAAATTTAAGAAGAAAAAATAAATTTAAAAAATAAATACATTTTAAATATTAAAATTAAAAAATATATAAGAATAAAAAAATAAAAATGGTAATTCAAACATTTAAAAAAACCTAAAATTTAAAGAAAAAAAAAAAATTTAAGATTAAAATTTCAAAATATATAGAAGAAAAAAAAAAGAAGAAAAAAAATGTTTATTAAATTAGAAAATAAATAAATAAATTTAAAGAAATATATTAAATTTTAATAAATTTAAAACTTAAAAAAATAAAAAATAAAAGATAAAAATTAAAAATAAAATACAATAAAAATATTAAATTTAAAAAAATATATATTAAAAAACAAATAGATTTTAAAAAATAAATTAAATTTAAATTATAAAAAATAATATATATATATATATATATATATAAAAGAACTTAAATTAATTAAAAATATATATATTAGATTTTATTAAATTTAGAAAAAATATTAATATTAAAATAACAAATTAAATTTAAAAAAAAATATTATATTTTAATAAATAAATGAATAAACAAATAAATTTTGAAAAAAAAAAAAAGAGACCAAGTTAAAAAAAAAACTTTAAAAATCAATTAAAATTGAAAAAAATAAATATATTAAAAAAAAAAAAAAAAAAATTGGTCGTGGTGGCTCCGCCAATTGACTTCCCGCCCAGGTGGCGGCAGAGGCCGGCCGCTGGGCATGAGGCTGATTCCGAGAATCGCCCTCCCGCGGTGGGAGGCCGATTCCGAGAATCGCCCTCCCGCGACGAGAGGCTGATTCAGGAAATCGCCCTCCTGCCGCGGGAGGGCGATTCTCAAAATCGGCCTCGTGCCCCGCGACAGGTCAATTCCCGGAATTGGCCTCAGGGCGATTCCCGGAATCGGCCTCCCGCCGCGGGAGGGCGATTCTCGAAATCGGCCTCCCGCGCTGCGGCAGGGCGGTTCCCGGAATCGGCCTCCCGCCCAGCGGCCGGCCTCCGTCGCCCCCTGGGCAGGAGGCCGATTGGCGGTGCCACCACGATCAAAAAATTCTTTTAATATTTTTTAATTTTTAATATTTTTTTTAATTTGATTTTTTTTTTTTAATTCAAAAAATTTAAAATTATTTGTTTTTTAATTCAAATCTTTTATTTTAAATTTAAATTATCTTAATATTTTTTGTTTTTTTTTTTTAATTTTGTTTTTAAATTTAATATTTTGGATTAATTATTTTTTAAAATTTAAAATTTATTTATTAAATTTATTAAATTTTTTTTTATTTTTTTTTTAATCTTTTACTTTATTTTTCATTTTTAAAAATTATAAATTGTTTCATTTTAAAAAAAAATAGTAAATTTATGGATATTTATTTTTTAATTATTTGCACATGGTTTTTTTCATTTTTTTGTTTTTTTAATGATAGTTTCTTTTATTTTAATTTTCTTTTTCAGTTTTAAATTTTTATTTTTATTTTTTTTTGTTAATTTTAAAATTTGTATTTATTATTATTATTATTTAAATTTTTAAATTTTTTTTTTTTTTTTTTTTTTTTTTTTTTAATTTTGTAATTTAAATTATTTTTAAATTTTATATTTTAATTTTTTTTTTTTTAATTATATGGTTTTTTTTAATAAATTATAAAAAAATGTTTTTGATGTTTTTTTTTTTTTTTTTTTAGTTAATTTTTGTTTTCTTTAAATTATGTGTTTTTTTTCAAATTTTGTCATATATATATATATATATATATATAACGAGTTAATTTTTTTTTTTTTACATTTTTATTGGTTTTTTTTTTCTTGTTTTTATATATATATTTTTATCTAAGTTATGTGTTTTATTACCAACATGAAAATCACCACTCTAAAAAAAAAAAAAGCTGATGCTGCATCACTACGTTTCAAAATTAGCATGAAAATCACCACTCTAAAAAAAAAAAAAAAAAAATTGATGCTGCATCAATACGTTTCAAAATTAGCATGAAAATCACTAACATTTTAAAACAAATATTCATACTTCATAAATAAAAATATTAGAGTGTCGAAAATGTGCTCGAAAAAAAAAAAAAGGTGATTCTGCATCACCACTTTTCAAAATCGAGTGTTTTTTATGCTACCAAAAAAAAGTAGGTAACAGTGCGGTTACCTATTTCATCGGTAACATTGTTATATACATTTTCATCGATGGTTCCAAATATTTTTATCAAAAATACATTGACATTGAGCTTTCTTAGATTCTCAACCTTCTTCCTATCATCAGGATCTTTTATGTGCAAAAACTCCTTCCATTTTCAAAATAAGCCAAAGTATCACGATTTATCCTCGTTCTTTTGCATTCTTTCCCTCCTAGTCAAAGACAAAATAGAACCTATACCTTAACTGAAGTTTACCTTACCTTCTGCTCTATGACCATTTGCATTGTAGAGCTCATAGTACATCTCCCCGAATCTCCCATTCAGTCCTCTCTTGGACAATCTGTCCGCTTCATTGCTTTTTTCCCTGAATACATGGTTGAAGGTGATTGTAGAGAAGGTTATCTTCAAAGCTTTGATCCTCTCCAGCCAATGTATAAGAGAGCCAGGATTAAGTTGGGTTCCTTTGTTCAGATGCTCAATGGTAACCTTCGAATCTCTGAATACCCAAAGCTCCTCCATATATAATTGTGTGGCAAACCACAGCAAGCCCCATAGCGCTATAATTTCAGCACACATATTGGTTCCTTTGCCTCCATTCCAGTGGATTTTATAGTGGCAATCCGGTGAGATCGTTAACCATGCCCCGCATCCACAGTTTTGGTTTTATGACACCTCGTCAAAAAAACCAGCTGGATAGTGAATTTCAAATGGTCTCAACTTCTTAGACAAATCCCTAGGAGGTTTTTGACTTAACTTGAGTCGTGTTTAAATATGTGAATTCTCGACAACCTTGTAACATAAACAAACAAACAAAAATATCCTCTTAATTCCTAAACATGAAATGTTTACTAAACTAATTTTAGCATTAGTTAATTGAGATTGAAAATTTGGAGATGAATTGAAATTTATCATAACTTTCAGTACATCATGCCTCGATATGAGGCGAAATAAGATGTCTAAATTGATGATTGGTCGAAATAGCGGTTAGATGAATCTCACATGTTAACAAAAAAAAAAAAAAAGTGTTTAAAATTCCTTTATAAAATATAAATAAAAACATTAAATTAAATTGATTAATTAACTTGTTTTCTATACGAGGACTAATAAAATTGTCATGAAACAATTACAATAATTCCTACAACCCTTTTAACAAAGTCTGATAATAATAATATTAATATCCCACACTATACCAAAACGAATAAAATTGCCATAAAACAATTACAATAATCCCTACAGCCCTTTCAACGAGGTCTAATAATAATAATGTCCCACATAAGTCACACTTGTGTGTGATAGTAGAAACCACACTAGTGCTTTTAAAATATTTGATAAATAGCCACGGTTATAGTTTTATAAATTTATAAATATATCACATTCAATGGTTCTTCGCTATTTAGGTATTAATACATTTAAATAATATTTTGAATTGTTGTACATAATAGTAAGTCTCACTGATCTCGGATAGTAGAAAAGTCGCAAGTCACACTTGTGTGCAATAGCAAAAACCACACTAGTGATTTTAAAATATTCGACACATGGCCATGCTTATGGTTTTATAATAATATAACAATGTGTTGCCTGTATTAAATATATATGGGAGATTTCAATGTATTAAAATTTATGTGGGAGATTTCAATGTATAAAATGTATATTGGAAATTTAAAATGTATAAAAATGCACTTGTTACCCATTAAATTTGTTTGCATTTTGATATTTTAAATGTATTAAGGAAAAAAAAAAAAAAATGAAATAGGATTTTCAAAATTTTAATCTAATTATCTATAATTATTAAGTGGTGGTAGGGATTTAATTTTCGTGAAATATTTTGGAATGTTTGTAATGATGTCAATAAGTATGTTTGTTTTGATATTTTAAATGTATTAAGGAAAAAAAAAATTGAAATAGGATTTTCAAAATTTTAATGTAATTATCTATAATTATTAAGTGGTGGTAGGGATTTAATTTTCATGAAATATTTTGGAATGTTTGTAATGATGCCAATAAGTATGTCTATTTTGAAGTAAGGCTTTGAAAATTTAATTTAACTATCAATAATTATTAAGTGATGGTAGGGATTTAAATTCCATGGAATATTTTAGAATAATCATAATAGTATATACAAATTAATATTATATACTGTCCTGACCTGGTTCATGCCTCCTTCTCTTTCTACCACCACAGTTTTCCTTGCAAGGGTTGGTTTGTTGGCTCATGGTTTCCTCGCGATGCCTCGGATTCTGATGAGGTTTCCATGGTTACTTGATAGGCATTTTCTATTGTGTCATTGCTTTTCCACACTGGAGGGTTGGGGGGGGGGGGTGAGGGAGGGGGGGATGGGTTTCATGACCATCTTGATCCACACTTTGTACCTTTCTTTCCATGTTTTTCATCGTCACCATGTGGAGCGGGTTTCATCTTGGAGGAACTTTGTTTCGGACGATCTTTCTTCTTAATGGCTTCTTGCAGTCACTGGTCTTTTGGAGGTTCTATTGTCTCCCATGGTCATTCTCTCAGTTTCCTATGAGGTTCTCATTCATTGGTCCACTCTAAGTTTTGTGGCGTAGCTCTCCCTTTCCAGCCTGGTTTTGAGTCCCCTTTTCTAAGCAACTTTCTGTGGCTTTTAGGCATAGGTCTCATGCTCAAATTATTTTCTTATTTTTTTCATGTTTGTATTGTTGATTGGCATATGTGCCATATTTTTTCCCCTTTTCGGGCCTGCGCGCCATTCATATTTTTTTCTTTTATTTAGGGTTTATTCGGGCCTACGTGCCTTGGTTTTTTTTTCGTTGGGCCTGTGTGCTTGGATATTGATGCTCTATGGTCTAGGGTTTTAACCCTTGCTCATTTTTTATAGATATTGGCTTAGCTTTTTTCAAGTTTCTACTCAAGATCGCATACACACATGGCATGTCTATAACATGTAATTTGTATTCCCTATATTCATATAATAAAAATTACGATTTTTTTCTCTAGAAAAAAAAAGTATATACAAATTAAAGGTTGAGATTTATCTCCGAATTAATTCATTTGGCCATTTTAATTAAAATGATTAATTAAAAAAATGTCATATGGAATGAGTTATGGTTTTTTTGCCACGTGTTATTGTAACAAAGCATATTTACATATTAAGAATATGCATGGTAAAATGGAGGTAAATCTCTATGATTAATAATCTTGTTCCATATTTTTTAGATGGATATGTTTAACTTATATATTAACTATTTTTATAATTAAAATTAATAATAATAAAGTTATGTTTAGTTAGTTTTTATTAAAAATAATAATAAACAAATTAGCAACTTGAGATGTATCATGAAGTATTTTGATGTTTACTATGATTGATGCCTATCACTTTTTTCCAACAATTTAATTTACATGGTTCTACTAGTAATATTCACAAATTAAAGGTTGATATTTATTTTAAAAGAAGTTATGTCAATTTTGATATTTTAATTATATATGTGTGTGTGTGTGTGTCATTTGAAATGAATTATGGAATTTTGGGCATGTTGTATTGCTCATTATGGTTTTTTGGTTATGTGGTATTGATAATTAAATTTTTTTGGGCACACGGTATTGATAAGCTATGGTATTGGCCCATGATATTATAATAAAGTCTATTTTCAGAGTAAGAATATCCATAGTAAAGTGGGGCATGTGTATATGTTTTACTCGTACTAATTATTTTTGTAATTAATAATAATAATTTAAAATAAAATTTGAATTTAATTAAATTTTATGATTATTTTGATATTAGCAATTTGAGATGTATTATGAAAGTTTTGATGTCCATGGTTTTACTAGTTATAATTATATTGAATATTTGTTAAATTCTTCAATAAACATTCTATTATAAAATAACAAAATGCTTTAGTTAACTTTTCAAAATTTTGGGTAGTAACTATAACATTAGGTACAACATATATAATGTATTGTTTAGAAATATTTCATCATATTAAAATGTGGATTTTAAAGGTTTATTTTTAAAAATCAACATCTGCACTGAAATCAATGCATCTAGTGCAAGCAATCAAATATGATTAGATATAAACATTACACTGAAATCAATGCATCTTGGGCAAACAATCAAATAGGATTAGAAATATCATCTACATTGAAATCAATGCATCTAGTGCAAGCAATAAAATAAGATTAGAAATCACCATCTACTCTAAAATTAATGCATCTAGTACAAACAATCAAATCAAATAGAATTAGAAATCACCATCTACATTGAAATCAATGCATATTGCAAGCAATCAAATAGAATTAGAAATCAACATCTACACTGAAATCAATGTATTTAGTGCAAGCAATCAAATAGAATTTTAAACATCTACACTAAAATTAATGCATATAGTGCAGGCAATCAAATAGGATTAGAAATCAACATATACATTGAATTCAATGCATCTAGTGCAAGTAATCAAATATCATTAGAAATCAGCATCGACACTGAAATCAATGCATCTAGTGGAAGCCATCAAATAAGATTAGAAATCACCATCTACCATGAATTCAATGCATTTAGTGCAAGAAATATTCTTCCATCTTCCCCCTCCATCTATTATATTTATATCTCCCTCCATCTCTCATTCTTCGTTCTCTATCTCATCACTAAACATATGCACTCTCTCTCCATCTCTTCCTTTTCACTCCCCCTCTCTCTCTCGCTCCACTTTTCTCTCCGTATGTTTTTATTCTTCCCTCCCTCTCTCCCCTTCCAAACCCATCTCTTTGTCCTCCCTCTCTCCTCCTCTCTCTCCCTTTCTCTCACAAATCCCTCTCTCTGCCCCCATCTCTCTCTCCCCTCCTCTCTCTCTCTCTCTCTCCCCTCCACCTTTGTGTATCCATCTCTCTCTCTCTTACCCTTCTCTCCCTCTCCCACTCAGCTCATTCTCTCTCCTCATTCCTCCTCTCCTCTCTCCTTCAGTTTATCTCCTTCAATGCAAGCAATCAAATAGGATTATAAATCACCATCTACACTGAAATCAATGCATCTAGTGCAAGAATTCTTCTTCCCCCTCTACCCCCTCCATATATATATATATATATATCCTTTGTCTCTCTATCTCACCCCCCAAACACACATGCTTTCTCTCTCCATATCTATCTATCCCTCTATTTATCTCTCTTTTCTTCCCTCTCTTTACCTTTGTATATATCTATCTCTCTTTGTCTTTGTTTTGTCTCTATTTATCACCCCCAAAACATACACATTCTTTCTCCATATTTATCTCTCTCCCTCTCTCTCTATCTTCCCCTTCTCTCCCTCTCTCCCCCTTTCTATCTCTCTTCCCTCCTACTCTCCTCTCTCCCTCTCTCTCCAACTCCCTTATCATTCTCTCTCTCTCTCTCCACCTTTCTCTCTTTGTGTCTTTCTTCTTACCTCCCTCTTTATATATCTATATCTCCCTCCATCTCTCCTTCTTTATCTCTCTATCTCATCCCCCTAAACACCCATGCTTTCTACCTCCATATCTATCTATCTCTCCCTCCCTCTATCTCTCTCTTCTTCCCTCTCTTCACCTTCCATCTATATATATCTATCTCTCTTTGTCTCTCTATATCACCCTCAAAACATACACACTCTTTCTCCACATTTATCTATATCTCTCTCCCTCCCTCTCCCTCTCCCTCTCTCTCTCTCTTCCCCTTCTCTCCCTATCTCCCCCCTTATATCTATCTTCCCTCTTTCTCTCCTCTCTCCCTTATCACTCCCTCCCTTTCTCTCCACCTTTCTCTCTGTGTCTTTCTTCTTACCTCCCTCTTTCTCTCCCTTACTCTCCCCTTCTCTCTCTCACACACTCTCTCTCATTTTCTCCCCTGCCTCCCTCTCTCTCTCTCTCTCTCTCTTCTTCTTTATCTCTCTATCTCACCCCAAATATATACACTCTCTCTTGTCACTCCCCCTCCCTCTCTCCACTTTTCTCTCTCTATGTGATTCTTCTTCCCTCCCTTTGTTTCCTTCCAACTCCATTTCTATATCCCTCCCTCTCTCCTCCTCTCTCTCAAGTCTTCTCTCATCCTTCCTCTCTCTCCCTTCCTTTCACTCCCTCTATCTCTCCACCTATATCACTTTGTCTTTGTTCTTCCCTCCCATATATATCTAGAGTCAATATATATCAAGATATATTAATATATATTATAATATAAAAAAATAATATTATATTAAATTTAATATTGTATGAATACTAAGTTATTAAATTTATAATATTAATATTAGGTTTAATGATATTTTTTACATGGCATGATAATAAAAATTTTATTAGTACAACTTTGACGTGGAAATATTCATGTCTTTATAGATTTTAATAAATCCATAGGATATGGTTTTGCTTTTAAAGATTCATTTTACAAATATTTAGTTAAAAGAAATATTAAAAGATTTTGGAGCAATATTTTTTTATTCCTTGTGTCGAGTTAAATTTTTACTTTATTTTACTAAATGGTATTGACTTTAGTAAAGATGTTTAAATTTTTAAGTCATTTGGAATTTTAATGTGGTAAATTTTTTTGTTGAAGGTAAATTTATGATCCATTCAAATTCAACGCATATGATCAAATAACTATTAATCGCATAAGATAATTGTATTACAAACAAATCTGCAATACATTGTTATCGTATGTGTTTAATAGTTATTTTTTCATATATGTTGAGTTTGAATAACTACATAAAACATTTAAATTAATTATTTTTATTTTTAGATTTTTTAAAATTTCTATTTTGGCCGACATGAGCAAAATTTCAACTTTGATGAGAGACAGACACCCTTTCACATGATACTGGGCAAACACCTTAGACACCCTTACACATCATACTACCCTTACACATCATACCGGTTACACATTATACTGGGACATCATAATGGGCAAACACCCTTACACATCATACTGGGTTGTAGAATGCACATGAGCCTCTTGGCTCAATCACTAAACTTAATGGTTTTGAATTAATTATTTTTAATGGTCAAAATATTTTTTTTATAGTTATACATTTAGTTACAGCTCTGGAAGGAGGAGGTTTGATAGTATTACTTAAAAATATTTTATTGTCAACAATATTTAATATTTACATCTTGACTTTTTTCTAGAACTTTTACTTAAAACTTATTTTAAACATTTTTTTTCATATGTTTTTCAAAAAGATTTTTGAAAAAATATATAATTAAATAACATAATAGAGGTGGTTTTTTTAAAACTAGCCTAGACCCATCTAACTCTGGATCTATCATGCACAAAGAGAGACTATCATGCATAGAGAGAGACATCATAATGGGCAAACACCCTTACACATCATATTGGGTTGTAGAATGCACCTGAGCCTCTTGGCTAAATCACTAAACTTAATGGTTTTGAATTAATTATTTTTAATGTTCAAAATATTTTTTTATAGTTATACAAATAGTTACACCACTGGAAGGAGGAGGTTTGATATTATTCTTAAAAATATTTATTGTCAACAATATTTAATATTTACATCTTGACTACTTTCTAGAACTTTTACTTAAAACTTATTTTAAACATTTTTATTCATATGTTTTTCAAAAAGATTTTTGAAAAAATATATAATTAAATAACATAATAGAGGTGGTTTTTTTAAAATTAGCCTAGATCCATCTAACTCTGGATCTATCATGCACCGAGAGGGATCAAATCTCTCGAGGTGCAAACCTTCTTTTTGGAGTGTAGAATTTGAGGAAATCTTTGCACCTAGAGGGATTTGATCTGGGATCAAATCTCTCGAGGTGCAAACCTTCTTTTTGGAGTGTAGAATTTGAGGAAATATTTGCACCTAGAGGGATTTGATCTCTCTGTGGGCATGATAGATCCAGAGTTAGATGGATCTACGGTGGTTCCAATTGATGGCAACAATGACACATTTTTATATTATCATTATTATGTATATGTTTGAGATAAATACTTTCAAATTTACATTATGTTTTCTTTGTTTGACATGACTATATCATTCTCCTTTAATTTTGCTTTTGTTGCTTACCTTGAATGGTTTGTACATCTGTGTTTGGATGCTTTGAGTGGTGCTTTGATTGGTTTGTGTGTTTATGTGTTTTGATTTGGATGGTAAAGTTTGTGAATGTTACAATTGTTGTGTTATATTTCTATATGTGTATGTAATTGTATGTTAGTAATTAGTTGGTGATGAAGAAGGAAGACAATTTTGTCAATAGGATACAAAATGATTGATATTGCACATTTATTTCATTTAATTTTAGGTATCACAACTTTTGACGATTAATAATTCTTAATAGTGTCACTCCAGGTATTAAATATATATTGAAGATTAGTTTTAATAATTTACTGCATCCAGATTACTCTTGAAATCATTTGTTTCATTGCTAATGTTTGAAATAATTTATTTCCTTCAAAATATTTTTATGATTTTTTTTAACTATAGTTTGTTTTGCAAAAGTCAAGAAATAACGTAATTTTGAAATTTTTTTAATGAGTGGTCAAATTTACAAAATTTACATTATTTGTAGTAAACACCATACCTTGTCTCTCATGTTCTCCAATATTAATAGGTTGAATTACTATAACACAAAAATCAATGCACATTGTCAATCATTTTTTTGTGCTTATACTGAAATCAATGCACATTGTTAATCCAATCACTTTAAGTTAATGTCTGAAATCATCATATACATTGAAATCAATGCATCTAATGCACACAATCAAATAAGATTATAAAACATCTACACTAAAATCAATGAATCTAATGCAAGCAATCAAATAAGCTTAGAAATCAACATCTACACTAAAATCAATCCATCTAGTGCAAACAATCAAATAAGATTAGAAATTAACATCTACACTGAAATCAATGCATCTAGTGCAAGCAATCAAATAGGATTAGAAATCACCATCTACACTGAAATCAATGCATCTAGTGCAAGAAATCAAATAGGATTAGAAATCACCATCTATACCGAAATTAATGCATCTAGCACAAGTAATCAAATAAAATTAGAAATCATCATCTACACTGAAATCAATGCATATACTGAAAGCAGTCAAATAGAAATACAAATCAACATCTACACTGAAATCAATGTATTTAGTGCAAGCAATCAAATAGAATTTGAAAACATCTACACTGAAATCAATGTATTTAGTACAAGCAATCAAATAGAATTTGAAAACATCTACATTGAAATCAATGCCTCTAGTGCAAGCAATCAAAGAGGATTAGAAATCAACATCTACACTAAAATCAATGCATCTAGTGCAAGTAATCAAATATCATTAGAAATCAACATCTACACTGAAATCAATGCATCTAGTGCAAGAAATCAAATAGGATTAAAAATCATCATCTACCATTAATTCAATGCATTTAGTGCAAGAAATATTCTGGCCTCTCTCCCCCCTCCATCTATATCTATATCTCCCTCCATCTCTCCTTTGTCTCTCTATCTCACCCCCAAACATACACTCTCTTCATCTCTTCGTTTTCACTCACCCTCTCTCTCTCACTCCACTTTTCTCTCGGTATGTCTTTATTCTTCCTTCCCTCTCTCCCCTTCCAAAGCCATCTCTTTGTCCTCCCTCTCCTCTCTCTCCCTCCCTCTCTCCCCTTCCAAAGGGGTCTCTTTGTCCTCCCTCTCCTCTCTCTCAAGTCATCTCTCCCCCTCTCTCTCCCCCCATCTCTCTCTCTCTCCCCCCATCTCTCTCTCTCTCTCTCTGCCCTCCAACCCTATCACTATGTCCTGCTCTCTCTCCCCCCTCCATCTTTGTGTCTCCCTCTCTCTCTCTTACCCTTCTCTCCTTCTCTCGCTCCTCTCCTCTCTCTCTTCATTCCTCCTCTCCCCTCTCCTTAACACTGTTACCGATTAAATAGGTAACCGCACTATTACCTACTTTTTTTTGGTAGCATAAAAAGCACCCGATTTTGAAAAGTGGTGATGCAGAATCACCTTTTTTTTTAGCACATTTTTGACATTCTAATATTTTTATTTATGAAGTATGAACATTTGTTTTAAAATGTTAGTGATTTTCATGCTAATTTTGAAACGTATTGATGCAGCACCAACTTTTTTTTTTTAGAGTAGTGATTTTCATGCTAATTTTAAAACATATTGATGCAGCATCAACCTTTTTTTTTTAGAGTGGTGATTTTCATGTTGGTAGTAAAACACAAAACTTAGATAAAATATATATATATATATATATATATATATAAACAATAAAAAAAACCAATAAAAATGTAAAAATAAAAAATTAACTCGTAAAAATAAAAAATTTATTCGAAAATTATATCAAAAGAAATGACAAAATTTGAAAAAAAAACACATAATTTAAAGAAACAAAACAAAAATTAACAAAAAAAATAAAAATAAAAAACATCAAAAACCATTTTTTTTTCTAAGTTATTAAAAAAAAAAAATTAAAATAGAAAATTTAAAAATAATTTAAATTACAAAATTAAAATTTAGATAAAAAAAACAAAATACAAAAAGAAAAAATTAAATTTAAAAAATTAAATTAAAAAAATAATAATAATAAGAAAACAAAAATACAAATTTTAAAATTAAAAAAAAAAGACAAATTAAAAAAAAAAAAACAAAATTTAAAATTGAAAAAGAAAATTATAATAAAAAAAAACTATCATTTAAAAACAAAAAAAAATGAAAAAAACCACGTGCAAATAATTAAAAAACAAATATCCATAAATTTACTATTTTTTTTTTTAAATGAAACCATTTATAAATTTTAAAAATGAAAAACCAAATAAACTAAAAGATTAAAAAAAAAATCAAATTAAATTAAAATTTAATAAATTTAATGAATAAATTTTAAATTTTAAAAAATAATTAATCTAAAATTTTAAATTTTAAAAAATAATAATAATAATTAATTAATTAATTAATTTAATTTAATTTTTTGAATTAAAAAAAAAATATATATATATATATATATATATATATATATATATATTAAAAATTAAAAATAAAATAAGATTTGAACCGAAACATCTATTAGTTTAACTACACACTTAATTCCCGCTTCTGAAGGAATCGCTCTACGCCTACTTCGTTGCCCAGAATTTTTTGATCGTGGTGGCGCCACCAATCGGCCTCTCGCCCAGGTGGCAGCGGAGGCCGATTCCGGGAATCGGCCTCCCGCCGCGGGGGGCCGATTCCGGGAATCGCCCTCCCGCAGCGGGAGGGCGATTCTTGGAATCGCCCTCCCACCACGGGGAGTCGATTCCCGGAATCGGCCTCTGCCGCCACCTGGGCAGGAGGCCGATTGGCGGTGCCACCACGATCAATTTTTTTTTTTTTTCTTCTTCTTCTTCCTTAATTCAAAAAATTTATTTATTTATTTTTGTTTTAATTTATTTATTTATTTTATTTTCAAATTTTGTTAATAATTATTATTATTTTTTTTGGTTTTGTTTTTTAATTATTATTATTATATTTTATGTTTAGTTTTTTCATTTAAATTTTTTTTTTTAAACTAGAACGGTTATATTTTATTGAAGAAAAGCGCTGTTAGGCCCGGGCCTAAACAACCAGTACAATCAGAATCGCTACCATAGCAGACATTACAACGGTCATTACATCTAAACCTCCATTAACCTTTTAAGGAATAGTGGACAGATTCGGGTCTTCTGCATTTAAGCTTATCATCCCTTCTTGAAGTGTACAGCCTATGTTGGCCAAATTATCAGCTTCCTTGTTGAGAGCTCTGAGGATGTGAAAGACATTTACTGAGGGGAAGATCTTCAGCATTCTGTTTACTCTTCCTAATTGTTTGTTGAGCACCGGGTTCATGAATCCCTTCTTGCTGACAATAGCTTTTATCAACACCTCTGAGTCTCCAAAGATCATAATTCCACTTGGATTTTCCTTTCTGACGGTTTGACATGCTTTCCATAAACTTAGAATTTCTGCTTGGTTATTTGATTTCAGCCCCAATCCCCAACTGAATACCTCTTTGGTCCCATTTGGATAGTAAATCACCCCTCCAGCTCCGGATCTACCCGGGTTGCCTTTGGAGGCTCCGTCAAAGAACACTGTAGTCTTTCCTTGAGCTTTCCACCATTGGTGAAATTTATCCTCCGGCATTCGGATCTGCCAATGTTCCACATAAACCGGTCGGAGCATTGCAGGAGTAATGATCGGACTGGTAAAAGGAGCCAACCACGACCTTTCCTCAGGTCTGAGAGTGCTGTCTTCTTTGTTCTGAGAATGAATCAAGGTCTCAATTAGAAGGGATTTGGCCTGATCTGCCACTTTATCTGCCGTAGTTTCTTTGTTGTTGAATATGATTTCGTTACGGGCTAGCCATAACTTCCAGCACACGTATTTGGGAGCTGCTGTCCACACCTTGTGCCATATGGAGTTGCTGGAAATTTTATGAGGGTAGGCAGTGATCCAAGAGAGAAACATGGAGTTGATTTCTCCTTGAGACGGAGGTTGCACATTCAGTCCTACCAGAAAGTAGGACCAAACTTCCTTTGCGAAGTCACATTCCAAGAACAAATGCCCTGAGGTTTCAAGCGCTGCTTTGCATAGAGCACAGCGATGAGGTCCAACGATGTTCCTCTTGCTCAGATTTTCTCCCGTCAAAATTTTGTTTTGGAACAAGATCCAGAAGAAAAAATTGACTTTGGGTATACTGAATCTGTCCCAAATTAGCTTCCAAACTGTCGCTGGGTATGTCGGATCTTTTTTACTTTGGATTTGGAGATATCCCTGCTTTGCTGTGTAGGTCCCTGTTTTCCCCCATCCCAGTGATCAGCCTCATCTTTATGCACCGGAGCGAAGTCTGAGATAGCTCTTTTAAAAGCTGCGAGCTGGTTCTCAAGATGCTCTGGTGGCTTGGGAATTTTCCAATGCTGCCAATTGCCATTGACGTCCCATTCTGATATGTCTTCAATTCTCTTTATTCCATGCGCTTTAAACCATTCTCTTAGCTCTTTGATGTCGTTGGAGTCCTCAAGCGGTGGATGACCCATTATGCAGTCCCTCCAGATCCTTGTATTTTTCCCATTCCCTGGAACTCTATACAAATGCGTTTTGAAAAAAGTTATGCCTTTGCTGCAAAGTTTCCAAACATTCGTGCCCTTTGGGGCGTTTTCAGCTGTGAAAGAAGTGAGAGGCCGGTTCTCTAAATATTTAACCTTGAAGATTCGGCTGACAGGGTGAAGAGGATTGTCGATTAATTGCCACAGTAGCTTACAGCCCAAAGCCAGATTAGCATTCTGTGGATCACGAATTTGCAGCCCACCTTCCAGAAGGGGGCATTTCACTATTTCCCAATTGATCAAATGAAACTTGCTTTGATTGCCTCGACCGCCCTTCCACATGAAATTTCGCATTAGTCTGGTTATCTGATCTGAGATAGCTTTAGGAGCTAACATCAGAGCTGCCTGGTATGTGGGCAAAGCTGAGAGGACAGCCTTGATAAGAATGAGTTTTCCCCCGGTGGTGAGCCAGAACCCTCCCCACCCACTGATCTTCTTCTTAAATTTTGAGATGACTTCCTCCCATAGATGATTCCTGTTGGTTCTTATCGTGATTGGTAGCCCCAGGTATTTCAATTTATCCCACTCTGCATAACCGATGAAACCCAAATCGTTGGCTATTTTCTCAATGGTATGTTTGTCAGTGTTCCAGCCGTAAACAGCACTCTTTTTTTCACTTATAAGCGCTCCTGAAACACTGCAATACTTCTGAAGAGTGTTTTTGAATGAATTTGCCATTCTAGCAGAGGCGCCCCCAAGCAGAATCGAATCATCAGCGAAGAAGGCGTGATTCACTGGGTCGATGCCATTTGCTATTCTGATGCCCGGGATATTTCCATCGTTCTTTTCCTTGGTGAGCTTTCTGCTCAAGGAATCTGCCATAATAATGTAAAGGAATGGGGAGAGGGGGCAGCCCTGCCTCAACCCTCTGGTAGCCAGGAAGAAGTTCGCCGGTCTGCCATTAACCAATGGAGCTATCCAAGTCCTTTCTATACAGGCTCTGATCAATTTTATAAAGTCTTGACAGAACCCAAAAGAGGAGAGGACCCTGTACAGAAATGATCTATTCACTCTATCGAAAGCATTACACATGTCTAGTTTAATAAGCATACCTTGTTCTTTCCGGGCATGGCTGGAGTGCAGAGCTTCCTGGACTTGTATAACATTGTCCAGTATGTGACGGCCTTTCACGAATCCTCCTTGTGCTGGAGAGATCAGTTTTTGCAGAAGGGGTTTTAGTCTATTTGCCAGCAGTTTGGCCATAATCTTGTAGGAGGCGTTACATAGAGAGATTGGCCTGTATCTGTCAAACGACCCCGGGTTTGCTTCCTTTGGTATTAGTGCAAGAAATGTGGAGTTAATTCCACCGCCTACCTTGGCCTTTCTCATGATGCCTTGGATCATTTTTAGAAGGTCAGATTTGATTAGCGCCCAGCATATTTTGTAGAAATGGATTGAAAATCCATCTGGTCCTGGTGCTTTATCCGGCTCCATCGACCACACAATCCTATAGATTTCTTCCTCCGAGACCAACTCCAAGAGGGAGTTATTGTCATCAGCATTGACTAGCTTTGGAATATTTGACAGAAAAGCATTAATATCCTCCTCACTTCCATTCCTTTCTGCAGTGAGAAGACTATGGAAGTGATCCTCGGCAGCAGTCTTGACATGTTCGAAACCTTTACATACCTGTCCATTGGCTAAAGTGATTTCTGCAATGTGGTTTTTTGATAATCTTGCCCTGTACTGTTTATGAAAGTAAGCAGTGTTACGATCTCCAGCCTTAAGCCATAGGCTACGTGACTTCAATCTCCAATGCTCCTCTCCATTTCTGAAAGAATTGTATGTTCTCCTTTGAGCAGTGTTTTCTTCTGTTAGATCTGTTGGGGAGATTTCTTTTTTTTCCATGTCAAATTGAAGCTCTGCCAGCTTTTGAACAGCCTCTTTTCTCTGACTGGTGGGAGTCTTGATGGCTTTCTTGATCCAGTCTTTTAAAGCTTTTTTTGTGCTTTTTATCTTTTGCTCCCATACGTAACTTGGAGAGCCCATGACCTCAATACTCCAGGCAGAGTGCACTGTTTCGTGGAACCCTTCAATTCCTGCCCAGAGAGGATTAAATCGGAATGGTAAAGGCCCTAAATCTTCTTCATCCTTAATGCATAGCATGATTGGTTTGTGGTCTGAGGTGAGTTTAGGGAGGATCTTTGTCAGAACTATTCTATTGTCCAGCATAATGGAGCTGTTGGTGAGGAACCTGTCCAGCCTTGCTGCAATATGATCTCCTCCAGTTCTGTTATTGGACCAGGTATATTCTCCTTTGGCTGGTTTGAAATCTACAAGATCCCAATGAAGAATAAGGTCTTCCACGATATGGAGAAAGGGGTCCCTCGAGGAACTCCCACCTTTCTTCTCTTTTGGATCCAATACTATATTCAGATCTCCTCCTAAAATTACATTCTGAGGTTTATGCAGCTCTAGATAGTCTGAGAGAGTTTTCTAACACTCTTTCTTTTCATCATAATGTACAGGAACATATAAGTTAAACAGTGCCAGCACTAGATTGCTTGCTTTATGATGGAGTTCAGTGAAAATCCAGTGTTGAGATTCATGAAATCTTTCTAATGAAAAGAGTTTTTGAGACCAGAAGGTACCTATTCCTCCTGCAGTGCCTCTTGCGCTGATTGCCTTACCTTCATCAAATTTCCACTTGGTGTTGCTTGTGTTTAGAAGGAGCTCCCCCTCTATTTTTGTTTCTTGGAGCATTAGAATGTCTGCGGGTTCCGATTTCAAAAGATCTTTGATTGCTTCTGCCTTATTGGGATTCCCCAGACCCCTGCAGTTCCAAGAGATCATCTGCATCATTTAAAACTAGAAGGGGTAGGTCCACCTCCCTTGGGGGTCCTTAATCTGGTGTTTCTGCCTAGTGCCATTTCAATAGTAGCTTGGCTGCCTAGGGTTTTTTGTCTTTCTGATTCTTCTTCCCTAGTTTCTCTATTTGACTTTCTACCAGCTTTCTTTGATGGCCTCTCGAAGGTCTCATCATCCGAGGATCCATTGGTTTCTGCATTCTTCTTTTTAGACTTAATGATGTCTGCATAAGAGGGGGAAGAGGTATTACCTTGAGAGGGGATTGGAATGATGCCCGGGTCTGGAGCGGGTATGTTGTCCTTTGGGATTGAACCATCTGTCTCGACTTCTGAAGGGTCTTGCTGTAGATCTAGTGCTTCAAAGGGGTTTTTGTCCACTTCTAGGCTGCCTTTATCCTTGCTTCCTGAAGTTTGAGTGTTTGAGTTTTCTTGCCCTGCTTTTTTCTCCACTCCTTTGCCTTTGTTTTTGTTGTTCTGTCTGCTGTTTGATGGCTTCTTGACTTGATTCCACTGTTCACCTTTTTCTTTTTCTGTTTGCTCCTCGTTTTTTCTCTTGCAGTACCTTGCGAAGTGTCCGTATTCGTGACAATGACGGCATTTGAAGGGGAGCTGTTCGTAATCAAGTTCCTGGACATGTGACCAATCTGCTACTGTGAGATTGATTGCTTCAGGCAGCCCAATTTCAAGGTCCACCTCTACGCAAATGCGGGCGCAGGAAAACTGATCCTTCCTCGGTGCTTGATCGATATATCTTCCTAGGGCATTGCCAATAGACTGCAGTGATCTTTGATTCCAGCAGTGGAGGGGAAGGTGGGGCAGTCGCACCCATACTGGCACCGCCGTGGGCACGTCCTGTGCAGGGTCGAAGTCTGGCGACCATTTATTCAGGTAGAGACCTTGAGGGCCCATGAAATATGGCCCATTTCGAAATATCAAGCTTCTATCTTCCACATTGTCGAAGACGAATACAAAAAAACCTTTCCCCACAAAGTGGCTCTTGATGCTTTCCTTCACCAGGGGTATCCAGTTCCTTTTTACCCATTCATCGACTGCCTTCGGGGAAGGCCATAACCCTGTGAACTGGCCTATAAGGCCCCTTTCAGCCAGGTTCAGCGCGGATTTGCACGTCTCTTCCACTGGCAAGGAAACCGAGGGAATGTTAGCCAGTTTTTTTACGAATTTCTGCTGAATGCCAGATGAGGGCCGGTTACCCGAAGCTGCAACGAGTGAGTTGAACGCCGCCAGCTCCGGAGGCAAAGGGGGAGAAGCCGCAGGGCCCCCTCCAGAATCCATGGAGGAGACCGCTCGAGGAGAGCTGCCGAACAGGCGCGGCTAGGTCAGTTGCAGAACCCAGGGCGCGCGCGCAGCAAAAAATTTGTCTTCGGTACTAATTTCTTTTTCATTTAATTTTTTAAAATTTAATAAATTTTGTATTTTTTTTTCAATTTATTTAAATTTAATATTTTTTTTTTAAATTTTTTATTTTTTTATTATTATGTTTTTAATTACATAAAATTTTTATATATTTTTTATTTCAATTAAAATTGTGTATTTAAAATTAGATTTTTTTTTTTTTTTTTTTTTTTTTTTTTTTTAAATTGAACTTTATATTTTCAAATTAATTTGTTTTTTATTTAATATATTTTTTTCAATTTTTCATTTTTAATTGATTTTTAAAGTTTTTTAACTTTTTATTTTAACAATTTTTTTAATTTTTTTAATTTTTAATTTTTTAATTTTTTTATATTTTTATTCATTTATTTATTAAAATTTAATATATATATATTTTTTAAAATTTAATTTGTTATTTTAATATTAACATTTTTATTTTTTTAAATTTAATAAAATCTAATATATATATTTTTAATTTAAGTTCATATATATATATATATATATATATATATATATATATATATATATATATATATATATATATATTATTTTTTATAATTTAAATTTAATTTATTTTTTAAAATTTATTTGTCTTTTTAATATATATATTTTTTAAATTTAATATTTTTATTGTATTTCATTTTTCATTTTTTATTTTTAATTAATTTTTAATTTTTTTACTGTTAATTTAAATAATGTTTTTTTTTTTTTTTTTTGGGTAAGTCTTAAATTTATTAAAATTTAATATATTTCTTTAAATTTAATTTTTTATTTTAATTTTTTTTTTAAAATTTAATAAACATTTTCTTTTTCTTTTTTAAATTTAATTTCTATATTTTATTTTTTATAATTTGTTGTTGTTGTTGTTGTTGTTGTTTAAATATTTTTATTTTTTTTGTTGTTTTTTTTTATTATTTCTATATATTTTGAAATAGTCGGGCGACCTTATCAGAAGGCGTGACATGGCGTGCCTAACCGAATGATGCCACATGGGAGCAAACGGAAAACGGGCCGCCCAAACATGCACAA